>WAAD01017605.1:46471-129197 GCA_013389945.1 Fregata magnificens
TTCCTGGATTTTTTTAATTAAAAAAAAAAAAAAAAAAGACAGTCTGAAGTGCAAGATACTAACAAGAACAAACCATAAGCGCAATTTGCATGAATGCCAGCCTAAGATTTTTCTGTTTATCACATAGATGGTGGGATGGCCTGCTTGTCACAACCCTTTGATTCTGAAAATGCACCTGGTTGTTCTCTTTTTTTGGTGTTAATGTGTCACCTTTTATTTCCATATCGAATTTTCCTGTTCTAATTATGAATTTTGGAGTGTGTGTACGCAGACTAGTAGACCTAACATAGGATTCCAAGTTGTTAGGAAATTACCTTGCAGTGATATGTACATTACTTTTATCTTTCCTGAAGCTTAATTTAAAGTCAATTCTCAGGGTGAGTGCATGGCAGGACCACATTGCTGCAGGCCTTTATTATGAATATAAATGCTTTATATGAATATTAATATATGAGTGCTTTGCAAAAAACAACTAGTGTGTTTCAACATGGATCCATTTGTATGTGAAACAAAGCTTTTATGTTTATAACACAACCAGACCATATGAGCACCAGTACTCTCTGTGCAAGATGGATGCAACAGTACAGCAGAAAGATGGTATTTTGAACCTTCTACTGTTCCCGAGCTGATATTGTGCTTGTTACTGTTTTGAGTTCTTTTTGTGAAGAGGTTATATAGCATCATAAAGTAATTTAGGTTGGAAAAGGCCTTTGAGGATGATCCAGTCCAACCCCCTTGCACAAAGCAGGCCTAACTTCAAAGTTAGATGATGTTGCTCAGGGCCTCGTACTGTCAAGTGTCGGTTGTCTCCAAAGATCCAGATGTCACAAGTTCTCTAGGTCCCTGTACCAGTGATTAACCACTCCTTTCATGCAAATGTTTCATTGAGAGGTCACATCCTGATCTGGTTTTCTCCTTTTTGGATTGCAAAGTTAGCTGTCTTGCGTTTCTTTGCCTCTTCCCATGCATGCCTTTTGCATGCATTGCTGTCATATATCCTTTGTTAAAAGTGGTCCTTTGCTTACAACCAGAGCTGTACCTCTAGTGCCATGAAAATGTGGATGTAGCAGAGATGGGTACAAGAACTTCTGTGACAAAGACCCATGGCATGGACTTCAGCTTGTGATGTATGAGCCTTCTGAGTACCATGTGTGCTGATGTGAGCACCTGAATCCTGTGATGGGATGCTTTACCCTACCCTGCAGGGTAGCAGAATTGATCAGTCACCTGCCCCTTCCAATGGTCATAAATTTTGTCAGGGTATCTTATCTTGAATTTAATTTGTTTAGATGTATTAAAATGAAGCACTTCCTGTCCTCATAAGAGAAACAGCCATGATTTTTGTGCTTAGCCAGCTCAAGTATAGACTTTTACAAATGTTTCCAAGGCATGAGAATGACATTTCAATGTTTTCTTTCTCTTGGGAGGGGGCAAGAAATGGAAATGTAACTAAATTTTCACAGAACAAGATGCATGAAAAATTAAATTTGGTAATGCATTTGGAACCTGGGATTCCAATGCACTGATCTGGGCCAAAGTATTTTTTCATGATATAGTATGATATTAAATGGAATTGTTTTGTAGTGACAAATTGCCTACAGGAGCCTCTCTACTTCAGGATTTGTTGTCCCTGTGGGTTCAGTGCTGTGTCTAGACAATACTGCTTGTCTTACCTCAAAATCTGCATTGTAGTGATGGCTTTTTTATTTTGTAGGAGGGTGGGAAGGGGTGAGCTGCCTCTGGGAGAAAACTATTTTTTTGAACTACTGGACCCATAGTATAATGGTTTGTTACACTGAGGCAAAACAAAACGTTTGGGGCAGTTGTCCTTTGATTTGTTTTCATTGGGTTTATCCAGTTCTAAATGTAACAATTCCTTCAGAGCTTGGACTAGAAAATTTTCCTTTTTGTCGCAAAAAATGTCAAGAAACTGTTTTGTACAGGAAGAGATAGAAATCTTTGGTTTTACAAAAAATGATGCCTTGGGAAAATTCCCAATTCTCTCAACTGACACACCTTGGGAGGTTCTTACAGCTTTACAGCCTTGTCTGGTTGTTAGGGGAGAAAAAAGATCATGTTTGTAAGCTGGTGTTTTCTGTCTCTACTACAGATTCTCTTTGTCTGAACTTAGTGAAGTTTTCTGTCTAAATTTCCTACCTGTAAAATAGTCTGGTGGTAACTCTGACTGTCTTGCTTACTGAGACCCTCAATTCTTGTGGTCAGTCTTTACACAGCATGTAGAACAGTGAGGCCTTGAACACAGCTGGATCCTTTCTAGATCCTGAAATGGCAGAAATGATACATAATGTACGTTTCAAGCTTAAATATCTGAGACTGAACTTGAGTTGCAGCTTGGTTGAACTGAGCCGAACCAGCGATGCAGCAGGTATAACGCCTCGTAAACGTAACCAAGTGGCAAATCAGTTTGAATATTTGCAGTGAACTATCAACACATGGTCCGCAAGCATGAGTTATTTGTGAATAGTTTTGTGTAATGAATACGTTCCAGAATTTCACAAAATGTTCAAAGAGAGATGAAAGGTGAAATGCAGTGAATAAATTATTCATAACAAATTATTCACTAAGCTCTATTCATCACTGAGATGAGACAGAATTATTGACTGGACATGGAAACAAAATTTCATTTCAGAGAGATGATATTAAAATACTGGCATGTTAGTGTAATTATGCTGTGACTGTAAAGACTTTACTATTCTGCAGTAAAATATGCTTTGCGTACTGCTGCAAGATTGATATTCTCCAGGGCTAGTACACTGGATTTTCCTTTAGCTGCATAATGGAATTTAGGTACGCTATTGATCTCTTCCCATAGTGAGACGAATTTCTGCTTATTTCCTTTGCTTATAATTTGCTGAAAGGCAAATACTGTGCTCAGCTGGACAGGATGAAGAGTGGTTAAATTGGAAGTGGTATATATGTAGGTATTAAGCATTATTCCTTGTGTTTGGATGACAATCTGTAGCGTCTTAAATGTTCCTGTGATGTGAGAAGGAGGGTACCTTCTCTTATCACTTGCATGTTCACTATGTAAGCATATGTGTCGTGCTTCAGCTGTGTGTCTCTAAGTACCTGCATTGACATATGAATAATCTTTTGGCCAGCAGGTTGGGAAACAGCAGTTAAAATATTATCTCCAGTACAATTTCCATCGTCACTACGACCGGTGGATCTAAATGGATATTGTGAATGTGTATTCATGTTTCTCCAGCCCAGGGGATGCTTCCTTTAGTCAGCTCTTTAGGTTTTTGAAACATTTTCCTCGTGATTTACTTTGTAAGGTACAAAATTAATATTAGCATGTCTGCTGCAGCCTGTACATGATTGTTTATTATTGACGTGACCATAATGCTCCAAGTCCTATATGAAATCGATGTATCATTGTGTTAGGAGCTGCACTTCTACAAAAAGAGCTTGTATTTCCTTGAGTTGTACTGTGTAGTACTTTCTTTTCTGTCCATGGGCTCTTAACATTGCAGTCCTGTTAAACCGTTAATGAATTTGGGCATAAATTATTCTTCTTTCCTCACTCAGTCATTGTGTTTGTCCCTACGTTGTGAACTCCTTGATGCATGGACTGTCTCTGTGTGATCAGATACTCCTACTACATAGAAGGTATACTGTAAACAGTAAGTACCTGGGGTCACTGAAGGGTACAACTGTTCTTTCTTTGAGCTCATTGCCCAAGGAACGGAACATGAGATAAAATGAACGAGTTGCCTGATTTTAGTACAACAAATCTAGTGTTTGAGTCAATCCAAACAGTTCACCATCTCAGATCAGGACTTGAAATCACTTTAGTACTTCTTTGCTCTTTTCAGTTGTCCTGGGCTTATTTTCAAAATCACATAATGGAACTGCTATTTATTCATGGCAGATGAGCACAAATTGGTTTGTACTGGAAGGCCCAATTTGTTCCACCCCAGTTAAAGATGTTGGCCTAAAACCAGGCAAGGGTCACATGAAGAGTTCGGGCAGCAACACTTTTCATGCTGCTGTACTAGCTGTAGCTTTGGCTTTGGTTACTGAATTGCTTTCACTTATTACTGATAGACAGTCTTCCAGCAAAAAGGGAGGCTTTTCAAAATGCTAATAAAAGCATTAGTGCTCCATCATCATCATCTTGCAGAAAACAATGTCTAGATCAATCTATCTCCTTCTAAATCTTTAGAGAAACAAAATTTAAACTCATTTTGCCAAGGCCAAATGTCAATCATAAGAAAAAATCTATATGAAATTTTAATTGCAAGATGTTCAGTGCAAATTTAATGAGTGAAATAAGAGATCTGAGAATTCAAGCATGCTCAGCTCATGCATAATGTTGACTTAAATTGGCTCTCTAGAGGTGCAGGGAATTGCGTTTTTAGAATTTACACACTGATAGAGCAAATGTACTGGGCCCTGTAGGTTAAGGTCATAAATCAGAATCATTTAACTGCCTTTGAGTGATTGCTACAGACTATAATGGTTGGGAGAACTGGCTTCAGCTACAAGTGATTACTCTGCTTGGATTATTGAAATGCTACTCAATATTCATAAATCAGTGATCATTAATCCCCCAAATAGTTCCTGTCAGCTTTCTAAATAAATTTCCTACTAGCTAATTGAGATTGAAGGAGACTAGCATGCACTGGTTCAGAATTAGGACAAATGAGCTGCTTTGCCTACCTAGGATCAGAAACACATCTATGGGGGAAATTGAACCATACTGAGTACATATGTGGCTGCTAAAATTGTCACATCTAAGCTGTTAACTGGAGAAGCCTTTCTTAGCAGGTTTTGCCCTCATGAGTTACAATGATTATAAAAAGACTTCTTTATGGTTTTTTATGATGAAGATATTTGTGTGCTACGCATCGAAAGTAGCTAAAATGTCAATTGGTGGCATTCATCTCAGCCCTCAGTGCAGAGGGCAAATACATGAGAGACCAAAACCTGCAACCCTGGAACTGTATTGGTGCAAGATGCTTGTTGTTATCTTCTCAGCAACAGTTGAAAGAAATTAACATTAATAACTTTGGTGTTGGGATGTAATTGGAATGTTTTAGCTCTGTAGAAGTTTTTATTAGCTGCATGTATTAGCTTAGTTTAATTGTGTTTACTGCTGTAACTGCTTATACTTGAATGTGAAGAATGTTTTAGAGATACTAATGGTCTGTCTAACCTCCTAGGACAGTAGATGTCAGTTGAGTCTGCAGGCTTCAAATACCAAAGTTCTCTGAAAGCAGAGGTTTGAACTGTAGGAGATCTGATTTGAAGCCCATGTAAATGGTTGTTTCTGTGGGTCCTACAGAAGGACTCAGTACCATTTGTGCGTAACATCTGAGAGGGACAGCTTGGTCCTTCTGTACAGAACCATGTAAATGGCCCAAATGTATCTGAAAAATGCTGTCTAGGACATCCCTGGCACGTTCCCTATTGTTGGATTTTTGGGTGGCTTTCCTGAGGAGATGAAGATGCTGTGCCAATACTGGATGTGTGACTGTATAGGTGTCTGCTCTTCCAGCCTGCTGGCAATTTTGAATTCGTGGGCCAGCTTCCATCAAATGTAGCAGAGCAGGAGAGGGGTTAAAACTATGGGGTTCCTACAGCTGGGTGGGGAAGAAAAGACCCTCCTACTAATCAGCTCCACAAGAAAAGGTGGTAGTGTGAGCTCTGCCCTTCTCTGGCACTGGGGAAGCCACGTGGACCTTACCCCACAGGAAATCCTGTTTTTTCGTAGCTCAGGTGCTCACAGAACTCCTTGTTTTTTCTGTTGTCCTGTTGAAATGTAGCTGTTGCCATGGGCTTGAAGAGCATGTATTTTTAAAAAACTATTATTGTTTAAGTGCTGCTTCTTTCTCATAGTTTCCCCTCTTCTCTCCTGTTCATTTCATTTATTTGCATGCTTTGTTTAAAAAAAAAAAAAAAGCAATATTTAGTTGAAGGGCATAGGGAATAGACAAATTAAAATGGTATTTATGGTTGCTAGCATTGACAGGGATGCTACTCCATTGTCATGATGATGTACAATATCAACAGTCACTGAGGAGAGGAGAGATGCTGGCGCCTTGTAATTATCTCAGAATATCTCTTGTTAATAGGATTTATGAGAAGGCGAGCTTGAGAAGAAGGTTTTATTTTTTATCTATTTCTTTTTTTAAATGGAGAACTTAAACCAGAACTGATGTGTATCTAGATTCCTTTCATATCAGGACCACCAGAGCTCCAGGCAAAAAGCTAATTGTATCAGAAAGCCATACTTAATTCGACAAAGAGGAATTCTTTTCAAAACATGCATGGAAGGATTAAACAGTGTACTTAAGAGTAAGTGTACTTATATTGCTGCTGCAATGTATCCTTTTATTGCTGTCAACGCTGACACAGATGTTAACGTAAGTCCTTTGTCTTTAATTGAAACTAGTAGTGTATTTAAAGTTGAGGATGTGATGAAGCAGTTTGAAGGGAAAACCTCATATTTTGTCTCTCCCTCATTGCTGTTCCACTTGTATTATCTCCAGCCCAAACCTTCTCTAACTGGCTGCTGTGTTAAAATGTAAATGGCCATCCTGTTAGACAGTTACACCTTGGGGTGGAGCACACCCCCCCCATTAATTGACATCAGCTATGCCCTGAAATAAGCTTTTAAATCCAGGCAATCAAGGTTGCAGTTCCTTGTGCTGTGAACGTTGTTCTTCCTATTACAGGCATTCCATGTAGTACAAGATCCTAGAAATGTTTATATTTTATAGTGTATCATTACTTAATTACTTTGCTTGGTGTTGCAGTTTGGTTAGTGATAAACTGTAAATACTCCTGTAAGCTCTCTTAAGCTTCTTGAATTGCAGAATGACAAGTATGTTGAGATTGCTGCCTCCTTCAGGATCATTTGAGCGGGATTTTAGGAAGTACTGCTTCATTGGCAGGATTAGCAGCACAGCCTGGGAGTGGGGAAGCCTCTCTTCTGATACCTTGTGCTGGTAATGGATTTTAACTTACTGCTATTAAGTAGATCCTCCAGACACGAACTGAGACTTCCACTGTACTAGATGCTGTCCACATTTAGATCAAAAAATTGCTGTAAACTTTAGTTTGCAATTAAAATACAAAGCAAAAGATGCTTAGTAGGCAGAGAGTGGGGAGGTATTTTCTTGCTGGTGCTGTAGACGTATAGCTCCACATGTCACGATCTGTGAAATTCTTCTGCAGTGCTCTGTGATCTAATTTCCTTTTTTTCAAAACCATGTTGTTGTATCTGACCAGGCCTCTGCGACTGATGCTAGAAATAGAAATAAGCTGGTGATAACTTCTTTACTAAAGCCCACTTGGGTTTGCACTGGGATGGGACTAGATTGCTTTGTTGTGTGTAAAACATGCAGTGCATCATCTGCATCTCTCTTCCCCAGGCAAGCAGGGAGAGAACATTTGGAGTGAACGAGCTTTCTCCAGGCAGACTCAAGTGGCCTCGTTTTTGACACAAGAGGCAGTAAGCAGGTAAGTAATGCGCAGAGACTCCTTCTACTGAAGCAGCATGATTGCTCAGTTTGTTTCCAAGCTTGGCTTCACAGATGTGGGAGCAGAAGGTGAAGGTGCAGTGTATCTGAATGGAAATAAGACAAAAGGACTGTTGAGGGCCAGGCTCATTTTCTGGTTGGCCTTAATACCGCCTAGACCTCTTGTGACCTTGTCAGTAGTCGGAACAAAGCATCCCTTGGGAGCTGTTCGAAGGCAGCCAGCTGGTAGGAAATGGACCTTAGTTCATCCAACCATGGTATGTGGTGTTCAGCTCTGTTGTCATTGCTGTTTTCTAGTTTGGCATAAAGTTGAGATTCATTTGACTCAGCCACGCCCCTTACACCCTGTTCGGTCCCACAGGCAACCTGTCAAGAGGGGGAAGCAACAATGGGTTTTTTCTTGTTTTTCAACCTCATTTTTAAAGTCTGTTTATACTTGGTTACAACAGAGGTGGATAAGACAAAAATGACAATGTCATTGCAAAGTCTATCCAGATGTTTGTCTGCACTAGCTTTTCCGCGTGGATAGCTCCAAACTGTTGTTTGCAATTATTTATTTACTTTTTAGCCTTTTGGTACACCTGCAACTACCAGTATCTGGCTCTAAGGATTTTGTTATTTTTATTTCCATTTTTATGCCTCCAATTCTTAATTCCTTCTGCTATTGCAGTGGTTTTTCTCTAAGAATAGACTGTTTGGTTCCGTAGAGCTTGGCATCAAAAGGGAGCACATGCTAAACTGAAACAAGGATGTTCTTGTGTCTGCATTTTTCATGCTCATTTGCCAGTGCTTCCTTCTTGTACTGTGAAAACTGATTGTGAAATGATAAATATCCAAACCTTGTTACATCGTGTTAATAGTCTAATCCCATTGTCATGTCAGATCCTCTAATCTTGATCCAAATTTTGTCTGTTGATCTAATTAGGTTTTTCATTTGTTCCTGGCAAATTTCTGGCTCTTGGAGTTGCTGGGCTGGCTCTTGAGACTGTTGAGGTGGAATGATCCATACGGTTCCTAGTGGCTTTAAACAGAAACATCTGTCAGAAACGAGCAATTTGTTGGCTGAGTTTAGCAGTAAGTAAACTTGCATTTGACAGCAATGCTCTTCCTTCTGAGTGACTTAAGTTGGTGACAAAAGCTATTAGGGACTGCAGAGCTAGCAGAGATCATCTGTCTCTACCAAGGTCTGCAGGATGCACCATGCTCTCTGGTAACTTGTGATGACAATGCAAGGACTGTAGGAAAAACAAAATGCTGCTCTACTTAGGCTGAGACATGAACCAATATAAAGCCTGCTGAGAGCAGAGAAAGGAGCTGCCTGCACACACGTGGCCTTCACTGAGCAGGCAGTGCTTCAGGAGTTATTTGCAGGAGGGTATTTGGCAAGGTGGCTGACATGAGTGACAAGATCGCTGTCAAAATTCTTAATCAAGATTTGCGTATCTGAGTAGTCCGCTATGCGTTGGAGTAGTCGTGCCTTATCTCCTACTGAATAAAGGCAGTGTAAATTAAAATTGGATGGGACCTGTGGTATCTAAAGTGTAGTCTCTCCATGAAATGCTTGGGATTCAGGAACCTGACAGCCGCTGCCTTCATCTTGGTTGTGTGGGGCTGCCTGCCAGAGTGCACAAACATGCATCTTCATGTGCATGGCAGGTCAGGCCTCCGTGTTGTACCGACATGAGTCAGGAAGTGCTTGAGTTTGTGGCTCTGGCACAGACAAAATTGTTCAGAGTAAGGTGGTTGTGGGGCCTTTTCTTTGAACCAGGGGTGGGAGCCCAAGCTGGCTGACCGGTTGCTGGAGGGTGCTGCTGGTTTCCTGCGGCAGCCCCGTGCTGGGGCAGAGCTATGTCTGTAGGACCACTAATGAGGAATTTTTTCACTTTCTGATGTTTCAGCTGGAAGCTGGTTATCAGTTGATTCATATTGTTCAATCTGGCTTGAACCCAAGTCCTCAGAATCCTGCACTGATCCTGTATTTTAAAAAAAAAAAAAAAAAAAAAAAAAAAACCCACCACAAAAATCCTTGGCTTGTTTTATCATTAAATTGTTTTCTGGCTATGAGTGATGTTGATTGGAGTGATGTATATAGCACATACAGTTTATGCCAGTGCTCAGTATCTACTCCAGATTGGTGAGTGATGGGTTGGAGATAACAGCAATGCATGAAACAAAACTATGCAGTTAGTTATCTTAGCTTTACTTTGCATGGAAACCTAGGTGTAGCTGAAGTACGATCCTTAAACATTTCTGCTCTAACTCATAAAACTGGAAAGTTATCATTGGAAAATGGGAAACGCGTTTTATTTTGTTTCTGTTCCATCTCATGCAATACTTGGATTAGTCTCTGCTGAGATAAAATTCTTTTGAGCTGAGGTGTCTGGAATTACAAGGACATGAATTTTGAGTGAAAATGATCAAATGTTTTAATGAAAGTTACAGAATTGGTCCAAATGTCTTTAGTGAGAATAAGATTTTCAGTAAGAAGTTTTACACATTGCAGAAGTCATACAAATGTCCACCTTCCAGTCCTGTATCCAGACACACAAAGATCCCAGGTTTGACTTAAATGATCTCTAGTTAACAAGAAGCTCAGTTATTGTTTGCACCACGTGTTTCAGTCCAGGCACTGATTTTTACATCATTCTACACTAATTAGGCATGTTATCTCTAATCTTTTGTGGCTGTTATGAAAAGGGGGAGGAGAACTGATAGATAATACTTATAGGTTCAGTATTAGATTCTCTTTAAAAGTCCATGGGAGACTGCACATGCACAAGAAGCACATGTTATTTCAATGAGTAAATCAATAAAGCTGCCTTGTTTTTTCTGGTTTTATTACAGTATTGATGGGACTTGTAAAAGTCTTTTTGAAAACAGCATCCTATCTATCTTGGGTTTTCAGTAGGAAGGATGGATCAATTTCTTTGGGAAGATTCTGAAACAGTATAAAACAAACAGATATGGTTAGTGATTCTGAAAACCAAGATTAATCTAAGTATTGATGGTTTCCAACCAGGGCCTTGTATGCTTCTGGAATATATGCTGTAGCCAGCTGCAAGCTGTGCTCTGGTTAAGCACAACTGGCCCCAACGGAAACTGAAAGGCCTGTGAAATACAGAGTTCAGGACGGTCAACTGACTCATTCCTTCTGACTTGAAACTTCCCCTGCTGTTGACTTTTTAGTCAAAGTTTATTTTATTTGGGGGAGAGGGACGGAAATAATAGTAATATTAAAGAGCCAGGGTATTAGGAATAGGAAAAAAAAAAACAAACCCAACCCTTTTAAATTCATTTTTCTCTTAGTTATGCATGATGGCAGATTTTGCTGTGAAACAGCATGCCACCCTCAGAAATAAAAGGAAAAAGAGCATCTGTACAGAGGAGCCCCAACGATGAGTGTGTGGGGGGAGTAGCTGTTCTCAGTAAAAGGGACTATAATGATTATATTTCTGAAATGATTGAGACTAATAAATGTTGATATGTAAAAAGAAATTATCCTTTTTTTATTGGTCCGTTGAGGCAGGCTATAATTTTTTTTATGTTCAAGCTCTGATCAGAAATTGAAGTGACATATGGAATCAGAATTGAAATACAGCTCCGTGGAATATTCTGTCAGTAGGAAAAAAATTGCATATGATAAAGCTGCTGAATTTTTGGCATCAATTACAACACCATCTTGTGAGCACTGGTGAGAGACATTTATGTCCAGGTTTCAGCAGGTTCATTTATGCCAGGTTTCAGGTTGTGCTCTGAATGAATGGAGAATTTCAGATAACTGCATTTCCCTTTTCTGTTCCAAGTATGTGTGGCTATTCTGCAGGGTTTTTATTAAATTGAATTGTAATCAGATATAGTCATTACTTAGCTGCTTGGAAAGATAATTCCTAAAAATGAGAATTTAGGGTAAAATTCATCCTTCTGGAAATTTAGAGCTCTTAAGCCTACCAGATTTTTCAGGATGTTTCACATCTCAGTTCCAGTGCAGGTTTGAGAAGTACAAATATCCTCCAGCCTAAACAGAAATGTCCAGAGCTAGGACCCAGGAGACGCTGAGTTCTGATCTCTCCTGGCTGCAATCTGTGTTATGGTGTATTATCATTTTTTTTTTAAAGAGCACAAAGCCAAACCCCAAAGATCTCACAACCTGCCTAGGACTGCGGTCAAATATGGTGGCTGATAAAATAAAAACCTTGATGTCACACAACTCCACCTTGGATAGCATTTTTGAATGACATTCTGCTATATACTGTGATACTCACCGAGGCGATCAGCAGTGTGTGGGGTGTTGTACAACTCCTGTGTGGACACCTACACCCACACTGACCTCCCAAAAATTGAAAGAGCTGCCCAGACCCAAACTTGCATGGAACTTCAGAACCTGGAAGTCCTTCTAGGGTCCAAAGGCAGAGCTGGATGTCATGGGTGCAAGTGTGCCCAGCTCTTCAAGAAAGTAGCCATGTTACAAGAGGAGCTTAACAGGCAGCGCAGTATCTGGGAATCTGAGAGATCAATGTGTGGTGGTGTGCGCTGTCACAAGCTGAGTGACAGCCCTGCCTTACGTCTTTGCAACGGGAAGGTAAGCTTGCTTCCAACACTGAGCTGACACTCAACTAACTCACAAGACAAAGGAGACTGGACTGTCATCTCTGGTCAGATCAGGAGGAGGAATCTTCCCCCGACTATCCACCCACATTAGAACCGGTGCCTCCAGAAAAGTATGTAGAGTGTTAGTAATCGGAGATGTCTTGCTGAGAGGCCCCGAAGCACCCATTTGTTGTCCAGACAGTGTCTCTAGAGAAGTTTGCCTGCTGGGAGCTCACATCCGTGATGTCATGGAGAGGCTGCCAAGTCTGGTCAAGACTGCGGACTATCATGGGTTCCTACTGTTCCTGGTAGGGTCAAATGACATTGCAACGAGGCAACTCAGAGATATCAAAAGAGACCTTATGTCCCTCGGAACAATGTTCAAGGGATCGGGAGGCCAGGTGGTGTTCTCCTTTACGCTCCCAGTCGGAGAAGGGGGTTTGAGAAAAAGGAGGCAAATTGAACAGGTGAATGACTGGCTGCGTAGCTGGTTCTATGCTCAGGGTTTCTGCTTCTACAATCTTGGGCATACCTTTGAGAAACTGGGCCTGTTGACAGCTGACAGGGCTCAGCTGGCCAAGTGGGGCAAGAGTGTCCTGGGCAACAAGCTGGCTGGACTTATCAACAGAGCTTTAAACTACATTTAAAGTAGATTTAAACTTTTAACTAGTGGGGGGTTTTTTTGGTTGTGGGGTGGTTTTTTTTTTTTGGTGGGGTTTTTTTTTTTTTGCCTCGGTCTTCAGCAGCAAGTGTTCTATCCACACTGCCCAATCACAGAATCCAAAGGCAGAGACTGGGAGAATGAAGTACTGCCCACTGTAGGAGAAGATCAGGTTTGAGACCATCTAAGGAACCTGATTATGCACAAGTCCATACAATGTGATGAAATGCATCTGAGGGTCCTGGGGGAACTGGCAAATGAAGCTGCTAAGCTACTATCCATCCTATTTGAAAAGTTGTGGCAGACCGGTGATGTTCCCACTGACTGGAAAAGGGGAAACATAACCATAACCCCCATTTTTAAAAAGGGAAAATAGGAAGACCCAGGGAACTACAGTCCAGTCAGTCTCACCACTGTGCTTGGCAAGATTGTGGAGGAGATCCTTCTGGAAACTATGCTAAGGCACATGGAAAATAAGGAGGTGNTTATGCACAAGTCCATACAATGTGATGAAATGCATCTGAGGGTCCTGGGGGAACTGGCAAATGAAGCTGCTAAGCTACTATCCATCCTATTTGAAAAGTTGTGGCAGACCGGTGATGTTCCCACTGACTGGAAAAGGGGAAACATAACCATAACCCCCATTTTTAAAAAGGGAAAATAGGAAGACCCAGGGAACTACAGTCCAGTCAGTCTCACCACTGTGCTTGGCAAGATTGTGGAGGAGATCCTTCTGGAAACTATGCTAAGGCACATGGAAAATAAGGAGGTGACTGGTGACAGCCAACATGGCTTCACTAAGGGCAAATTGTGCCTGACCAATCAGGTGGCCTTCTACAACAGGGTTACAGCATTGGTGGCTAAGGGAAGAGCAATTGACGTCATCTCTTTGGACTTTGTGCAAAGCATTTGACACTGTCCTGCATGACATCCTTGTCTCTAAGGTGGAGAGACATGGATTTGATGGATGGACCACTCGGTGGATAAGGAATCGGCTGGATGGTTGCACTCAAAGAGTTGTGGTCAACGGCTCGACATCCAAGTGGAGACCAGTGACGAGTGGCATTCCTCAGGGGTTGGTATTGGGACCGGTATTATTTAACATCTTTGTCAGGGACATGGACAGTGAGATTGAGCAGCAAGTTTGCGGATGACACCAAGCTGAGACAAAGGACATTCACAGGCTTGAGAAGTGGGCCCGTGCAAACCTCATGAACTTCAACAAGGCCAAGTGCAAGGTCCTGCACCTGGGTCGGGGCAATTCCAAATATTCATAGAGGCTGGGCAATGAGTGGATTGAGAACAGCCCTACGGAGAAGGACTTGGGGGGTATTGGTGGATGAAAAGCTGAACATGAGCCAGCAATGTGCACCTGCAGTCCAGAAAACCAACCATACCCTGGGCTGCATCAAAAGAAGTGTGACCAGCAGGTCGAGGGAGGTGACTCTCCCCCTTTACTCTGCTCTCGTGAGACTCCCCCTGAAGTGCTGTGTTCAGGTCTGGGGCCCCCAGCATAAGATGGACATGGACCTGTTGGAGTGAGTGCAAAGGAGGGCTTTGAAGATGATCAGGGGGCTGGAGCACCTCCCCTGTGAGGACAGGCTGAGAGAGTTAGGGTTGTTTAGCTTAGAGAAGAAAAGGCTCTGGGGAGACCTTGTAGCAGCCTTCCAGTACTTAAAGGGGGCCTATGGGAAAGACGGGGAGGGACTTTTTATGAGGGAGTGTAGCGATAGGACAAGGATAATG
Organism: Fregata magnificens; assembly: GCA_013389945.1. Classification (NCBI taxonomy): domain Eukaryota; kingdom Metazoa; phylum Chordata; class Aves; order Suliformes; family Fregatidae; genus Fregata; species Fregata magnificens. The sequence goes on from WAAD01017605.1 coordinate 60,977, forward strand.
GTTTTACTCTAAATCTACCCTCTTTCAGTGTAGGTATTAGGAAGAAATTCTTTACTGTGTGGGTGGTGAGGCACTAGAACAGGTTGCCCAAAGAAGTTGTAGATGCCCCATCTGTGGAAGTGTTCAAGGCCAGGCTGGATGGTCCTTTGAGCAACCTGATCTAGTGGAAGGTGTCCCTGCCCACGGCAAGGGGTTGGAACTAGATGATCTTTAAGGTCCCTTCCAACTCAAACCATTCTATGATTCTATCATTCTGTGATAAAAACAACAGCTCATCTGCTCTTTCTTATACTGTATCTCAAGAATATGCTAATCTAAATCAGCCCTCCAGGCTTTTCCTATTTGTAATATCTGCTGTAACTTCCCTTCTATTTTGGCTTAAACCAGATATTAAATTTTGAAACCATTATAATGCCTCAATTATTGCAGCAAACATGTTCCACAGCTCAGACCCATCTTGCATCCTGACTGCTGTAGCAGACTGAGAAAAGCAGCAAAGAGCTGCTGCTATGTTAATGTGTCAAAGGCGATGTTGCTATTACTTGCCATCTTGATGGGACTGCAGGTACCTGTGCATAAGGAGAAAGGATATTCCTGTAGTCACGAGCTCCAAGCCTTTCTGTAAGGCTCACCATGTCTCTCAGCTTCATCTTTGACTTCAGGCCATTTGCCCAACTTCTGTACCTTTTTTCTCCAGGTTGCATGCCCACCTTTGTAATGCACACTGAGGTCTACAGATGAAAACACTGCTCTTCCTTTAAGTATTGGTGACAAAAAGGTGGCAGATTCCTTGAGTGGTCATAGTCCATGAGAGACTGGGTTCAGGCTGAACACCTTCTGGTTGGGTTAAGGAAATTTAATCACTGTGTAGCTCTCTCTGACCTTTGTTGTGCTCCAGCTGCAGCCCTGTTAAAGTCTGATCCTGTTGCCTGATGGAATACTTATTGCCTGGACTAAATCTGTCTAGACACTTCACCTATCTTGCTATGGATTTATTCAGAGTAAAGGTGCTATTCAACGGCTGACTGTAAAAAGGTTGTTGCTGCACACCTTGATACGCAGACACAGGACAGAGGGCTGCAAATAAAAAGAATGAACTGACTGACATGTTCCTGAGAAAGTACAAGTAGCGTAAGTTAGGAACGTTAGGTGAAATGGGAGTAGTAGTTGTCTGTATATCAGCATTTTTTTATCCATTTGACTGGACCCCAAAGAGAATCTTGCTGTCTTCCTCATCGTGTGATTTTTTTTTTTTTTTTTTTTTTTTTTTTNTTTTTTAGGCATCTCATCCTCCTATGCCACATGAGGCTCCTTTGAAGTAAATTCAGTCAGTGTCACATCAAGCAGAGATCCATGTTTTTCCTCTAGTGGCTGAGAAACTCCTGCCCCTGTTTGTTCCTGCATCCATGGCACAGATTACCATCGTGTCAAAACAAGTCCGAGCTCTCACTGACCTGGATCAAAAAAAACCTCAAAAACTTATATTTTGCAGGTCTTTTCTTAAACTGACATTTTCTCCTACAGAAGCTGTAACATCTAGGTGCACCTGAAGGCTTTTTATAAACAAGCAAGAACACTTTTTATGCAAGAAAATGTTCTGCTGGGACTGGGTGGATCAGTGTAAATTGTAAACATCTGAGATGGCTGACTATTAAAAAGTGAAAGCCTGAGCATTGCGAACGTGAGTTTTGTATCCTTAGTTGTTATGTAGGTTGTGCCTTGGGATCCTACCTGTGAATCAGGGCCACATTGTATGTCACCTGTGCAACCTCAGGGTAGGCAGATGGTCCAACCCAAAGTATTTAGCAGAAAGAATACAACAGATGGGCACAAATAGAGATGGAGTAGCAGAGGGAAATGATGAAGCAGAACTGGTCGATGTGGTAGCATGTGCTCTCAGCCCATCAGCAATCTCTTTGCCCTGAGTGGGCTCCCCAGGTCTCTGATTGTGCCCGGTAAAGAAGTTAATGCCAGCAAGAAGCAGGAGAACCCCAGAAATCAAGCAGAGCCCTACTGTTGCCCCTTCTGTCCCATTTCTTGATGTTAAGAGCCCTCTCTTTTCCAAGGTCACTTCAGTACAGAGACTGGTGGTGTTTTATGAGGAGCTGTCTTTCAAGGGGACAGATACTTTACAAAGCTCCTGTTTTATTTTTTTCCTTCATACTCTGTAAAGTGCCATGTGCTCTGTGCTATTCCAAGCTTTTCTTTTGGCAAGGAGAGAAAGGCAGGCCTGTTATACTGTAATAATAGTTGCCCTCACTCACTAAGGATGCCATGTGTTGTGTTTTTGAGCCAAACATATTTCTGATTGTGTGATACCTAAATCTACTACCCAATATTTCCCATGCTTTACGTTTTAATAAAAGCCATTCCAAGTTGCCTGTATTCCAAACGGAGTGTGTAATCTCTTTATTATGCCTGGCCTGGCTTGCTGGGCACATGAATAAACCTGGCTGTGTGTCATGATGACTGTTTGTATCGCCTGACAATAATTGGAACAGAGTTAAATAAAATCAGTGTTTTGTCTTTCCTTAGATTGGACTCATCAGCAGATGGGGAATGCTGCCATTCTTTCTTTATTTTTGGCAAGGACCTGCATGGCTGACAGATACCCTGCTATGATGGAAAGAGATGGTTCAATGAGGTTCAGGGAAGAACTAATAATACGTCATTTACTTCTGTCATACTTGGAATATGGTTTGATTTGATAATTTTAAACGTATTTTTTTTAATCTTAAAGGAACCTGCTTTATTACCTACCTCCTGCTTTGACATCTGTGTAGCAAAATGTGAGCGTTTGGAATATGCAAACTAAAATCAAAGTGTAAATTCCCTTTGAAGCTTAGTTTCTAGCTCTTCTCCCTCCCCACCTTTTAATGTTCAGCCTGCTGTAATTTTATTTCTCTGAAATTTTTAGTGTAATTGAAAGAGTGTTGAAGGAACAAAGCAAATATTTACATTGCACAAATGCCACTTGATGTGATTAGTTAAAAGCAATCTATTTAAAATTTAATATGTGTATTAAATACATGCGTACATGTGCATGCACACACAGAGAAGCCAGTGGAATAAATTCTGAGTTTAGATAACCGAGAAGCTTCCAGGCTCTGGAGCACGGTATCTGGAAGAAGATTTTGGACAGTCTGATTTTCAGGTTTTAAAGGAGCAAACCCACCTCTAACGCACTTCAGGATAGCAAACCTAAAAGGCATTTAGAAACTTCTCTTGCTGCCTTCTGACTTGATGTGTGTGGTCCTGTAAGGAACCTCCTCTTAAATTCAAACAAATTGAACAAAACCTCTCCAGACCTGCTAAATAAATCTCATGGTTTGTGCAAGACTTTCTCAGACCTTTGATGGATAGTATAGCTTCTCCGGTTCTGGGCTTCTCAGGCAACTTTTCCTGGTCTCTGTGGTCCAAGAGGTCGTGAAGCTCCACCTCCAAGAGGTGGTGAAGCTGCAGAGGGATCTGGATAGGCTGGATTGATGGGCCAAGCCCAATTGTATGAGGTTTAACAAGGCCAAGTGCCGGGTCCCGCACTTTGGTCAAAACAACCCCATGCAATGCTACAGGCTTGGGGAAGAGTGGCTGAAAAGCTGCCCGGCGGAAAAGGACCTGGGGGTGCTGGTCGACAGCCGGCTGAACATGAGCCGGCAGTGTGCCCAGGTGGCCAAGAAGGCCAACAGCATCCTGGCTTGTATCAGGAATAGTGTGACCAGCAGGAGTAGGGAAGTGATCGTGCCCCTGTACTTGGCACTGGTGAGGCCGCCCCTCGAATACTGTGTTCAGTTTTGGGCCGCTCACTACAAGAAGGACACTGAGGTGCTGGAGCGTGTCCAGAGAAGGGCAACGAAGCCAGTGAGGGGTCTAGAGAACAAGTCTTATGCGGAGCGGCTGAGGGAACTGGGGTTGTTTGGTCTGGAGAAGAGGAGGCTGAGGGGAGATCTTATCGCTCTCTACAACTACCTGAAAGGAGGCTGTAGGGAAGCGGGTGTTGGACTCTTCTCCCAAGTAACTAGCGATAGGACGAGAGGAAATGGCCTCAAGTTGCGTCAGGGGAGGTTTAGATTGGATATTAGGAAGAATTTCTTTACCGAAAGAGTGGTTAGGCATTGGAACAGGCTGCCTAGAGAGGTGGTGGAGTCACCATCCCTGGAGGCGTTCAAATAAAGGTGTAGACGTGGCACTCCAGGGCCTAGTTTAGGAGTCATGGTGGTGTTAGTTGATGGTTGGACTTGATGATCTTGGAGGTCTTTTCCAACCTTAATGATTCTATGATTCTATGAAGCTGCAGCGCCAGAGAAGAACACATTGGTGGTGCAGCCCTGACTACACCTCACCCCTGTGCTCTGGGGAGGCTTAAGTAGCACATCAGTAATTGTACCTTGCTGTGATCTTATGTGACCTATAAAAGGCCTTAAATAGAAAGGAAGGGAGAGCAGGGTAGGTGGCTAGTTAGATAAGCTTCAACAAGTGATCAGCAGCTGAGTCTGGATGCTTTTCTGTGAAATCTCATGGTTTTATTTTTCTTATTTCAGAGTACTTGCAGCAGGGGTGCCCCAAGATTTGTTTTGCACTAACTATGGTGTTTGGAGAGGAATTTTGCTTGACCACTGCTTCATAAGTTTGGTTTGTATAGGCCTTGAGAAACAATTGGGTAGTATGAAAATAAAGCTGGATTCCTTCAAGTGTTCTCCCTAGGAGGACACTGAAATGTCAGAGAAAGAATGTGTCTTGTGGTTTTGACCCTAGAGGTAACTCCTTGGTTTGTAGGTTCTTTTTTTGGGTGGTGGGCGGGGAGAGATTCCTGTGCAATGTGATTGTCAAGATGAACCTAATACGGGAAATGCTCAGATGGTGCACATCTGGAGGCTAAGGCACAATCTTTCAAATGCATCCATAGAGCTCATTTGCATGAGGAAAGTTTCACAGGCATTTAAGGGTTAACAGCATTGCATTCTAGCCTGTGATGTTTTGCATTGCTTTTAGTCAGCATTTCCTGAAAACCTGTATCCCTCTGCCCCATACATGCCATAGACAGACATCCTGTTGCAATTGTGATCCACCAGGGAAATAGACGTTTTTCATACGGTTTCCCCAATACTCTTAACACTTTCGTAACAGTAAAACATGGCTTCCGTGGAACTGATATAAGGGTCAAGATTCACCAAACCTGATCTGTCAATTAGAGGAGGAAATAACATTTAATCCATATTATAAAGCCTGATTTCATGTTACTGAAAGAGTCACTGTAAATGGCTGGATTAAAAGAGTATCTTAACAAAATCGTAGAGCGCAGAGAAGGAGCCATGTAGTGTTTTTGTAACGGATGCTTCTCTTTCCTATGATCCTCTTTTAACGTGGCTTTGAAAATTGCCCAGCAGTACAGTATTATTTAGCTTTGCTTTAAATGTTAAAACGTATTTCCCTTTTTTCAACCTAAAGGAGACCTTTATAAGGAATTAATGCACAAAATCACAAGTAAAGGATCATTAAGCAAGTATAATGCTGGGAGGGAAAAGTATGCTTTGAACATTGTTTCCATTATTCAGAATACATGAAGTTTCAGCCCAAATAGAAATGAAAGACTATTGAGGAAACTTTGCAAACACCTGAAATTCTAACTTTTACTTTGCTCTTGTTAACTGTGTCATGGTTAAGGAAGAAAGAAAAATTGCTAAGAGGCTTTGCTATTGCAAGTGATACAACCATGACCCTGTCTTAACTATAGGCATGTGCAAAAGTTCATCAGTAGTCAGTAAATTCACTGAACTTTTAAAATGTTTTTCTTTGATACATCAAACTAAAAGGAATAACATACTCTTGAAAGCACAAGAAAACTTTGTATATTTGCCCAATATTAATGACATACAAGGTTGTATTTCTGCCTCAAGATGAAATAATGCAATTGTGTCTCATGGAAAATAGTTTCTTACCACTGCAGGATTGTTAGATTTTACAAATCCTATGCTGCTTTCCATTGATTTTGAAGGTAAGGTAATTATACAGATGTAAAGGTGTAGCCTTATGCCTCTTAGAGCTGATCGTTCAATAACTGTTTCCTATGGACTTTATTGTATCAGTTTTCAGATAGTTTTCTGGCCAACTTTTGAACATTTTCCTTCTCTGCTGGTGTTGCTGGGGTTGCTGCCCTTTGTTCTAAACACACCTTCTTACCCAGAGCACTAGGCAGCAGTCTCATTTCATAAAATTTGCCAGAGAGAATTATGTTTTACTTTATTCGGTGGAACTGTTGCAGTGCTCGGCAATCAGATACGGGCCTTTAGAAAAGGGCATTGTTTGAACCTCGGACAGTTGTTCTTATTCGTGAACGTGTGTGTGCGGGGCTGGTTTTATGAGTATTCAACCTTAAATCTTTGCAGACTGGCTGTCCATAAACTCCAGCAAAATACCCTTTCCTCTGGGTACAGCATTTCAGCACATTTTGCTACTAGTTTTATAGAGAGGGAACACTAATATTTGTTCTTTCCCTCCCCTTTTTAGAGAGCAGGTATTTGTGCTTTCTTGCAAGACTGTTGTTTTTTGGTAGCTGTCTATTTTTTTCCTACTGTGAGTTTAAAAAAAAAAAAAAAAAAAGAAAGAAAAGTGGGGAGGGGAATTATTATTGATTTCAGTTCTTGCCACTTTTGTATTGATGGAGCAGAAAATACAATAAAAGAGGTGGAGGTGGTAAATCAGAGGTGGCTTTTGTAATTGCCTACTCATATTGTAAGGATTCTTGGGCTGACCTAATGTATTCTTAATCTTTCTTTACAATATGTGGATGTTGCTCGCTTAAATGGATTTCAACTGTAGTAGAATTCTCTAATTCGACAGTAACATTGGAGAAATTGACCATTATCTCTAGTTATTGAATTTTCAGGCAGCCTGTATTAGCAGTCATGCTTCTACTAGTTGGTCTTTAAACATGGAAATAATGTATCCAGAGATTATTGTTCAAAACTATTTTCAATAGTCTAATAGCTTTTTAATTTTTTTAAATAGCTTATATTCATCAGCTGGAGCACAGGGTAATCAGATTGACTCAATCAACTCAGTTATTATGTTCCTCTTAGGTAATTACAGGTTGTATTCAGATATTAAACCAACGGGGAAGCTGTGATTTTTTTTTTTTTAAAATAATCTTATAAGCAGTAGCCCATGCAGTCAGTGAGTTAAGGTTGTGGGATTCTTTGGCATGTAAGAAAAGGGCCTCATAGGCTTTAAGTAAATATGCAGAGTTGCTTTGGTAGTTTGTCAGTGATTTGAGTGATTCTTGGTTACTTTGCTTTATTGTACTCTTGTAGACTCCTCTATGTAGGGAAGATACTGAGCAGGGTATGAATTCTTGGTGTTTTATCTGTACTGTGCTTGGGTCTCTGTGCAGATGCTCTGGGGACAAGATACAAGGGAACTGATTTCTTCAAAGGTGTCACTTATCTGCACCGAATCTAGCTGTGATTGGGACAAAGGGGTAAGCGTGGGCTCTACATTTATCTAGCAGCTCTCTTGTTGAGAGACTAAGAGGGTGTGCTTCACACGAATGGAGGAAGCCTGCAACCTCCCCAGACACCTTTTCCCTGGTAAAAGATCCCACAACTCTCTCTGACCTACCTCCCCTATGTAGACAAGCTCTGTATGTTGGTGTCTCTCCAATGCAGATCAAATTCTCCAGCGTAGTAATGTTTATGTGTGTTTCTGCCCTTGGTTGGAAGTAAAATATTTTAAATAATGTAGTGCCTGGGTGTACTTGGGAAAAATATGTTTGCAAAGAGGTTCAGGACCCACAGAGGGTATGGGGGTTTGGAGCTCTGTGTATAAGGCCCAAGGACTGTGAATGGACATGTTCAGCAGAAGGAGCAGGCACTTCTCATCAAAGCTAAATGCCTCCTTTCAGTTCAGTGCCTATTGCTTTATGTAACCTTAATGTACGCCAACAGCTAGAAGGGGACTTATTTGCCCATGTCGCCTCAGTGTATTTTACTTGCCTACTAGACACAGCTCCATGTACCAGTGTGATACCTTGCTGCATATTTGCCTGAAACAGATGTTTGGGTCATTCTATAAGGTATGTGATGGGATAATGTTATCTTGATATTTCCTTGGTCACAACTACAACAGATACTGTTGCTTCAACAGCTCCAGGCTATTTTTCCTCTGCCAAATCTGGACTTTATGGGACAAGCTCTGAACTGGAGGTTCAGGTTGAACTCAGGGCATCAAAAACTGCAAGGCTCATAAAGGAGGCCTACAAGAAAGGTTTCCACCTGTAGCTTCTGTACCTGTAGTTTCTTCAAACAAACATGGATGGCAGGTCAAGCCACGTAGCTGTTCACATTTGCAGCATCAGACAGCACACTGTGTAAAAAGTTTCCCATAGAATCTCACAAATCTAGGCAGATGAGTTGATTATAAGCATTGGGTTTTTTTTTTTTTAATTATTTACTGTATAGGAAATAGTTTTCGGCTGGCAGATCTGGGCCACAGAGCTAGGAAAAAACCATTTAAACAACTCCAGCTATGAGATTAAGTGCTGCAAGTCTGTGCATATTCCATTTTTGAATGGTTTTCTGAGTCTCAGCACTTCTGGAGTCCTGTTGTTGGAGTATTGCCCAAACACCGATAAATTAATGCCTTTATAAATCAGAGATGTACAAGCCTGGAAGAATGGAAATACAGTGAGTTTATATGTAGAATCTGTATAGTAGATATGTAATAACTGTACGGTGATAGCACAGAGTGGAAGATATTAGCAAATGAAGTAGCGTTCAATAAATATTGATCCCTCTGCAGGCCCTAATGTATGAAAGTAGAAGAGTTAACACAAACAAAGATGACCACGCTGAAGGATAGTCAATGTGCACGTTAGGATTCAAACTCAGATGTCCTTTGCTCTTTTACTAGGGCTGGGATAAATCCTTTCCCTGTTTTTTTTATTTAACTCCACGGTTAAATAAATTGCAGTCAGTCAGGTCTAGAGTTGTAAACTTACTCTTTTCTCCTGAGTTTTGGTTTTGTGTCATCCTTTCTGGGTCAGCTTTTACAGTAAAGCATAGCAAAAATGTCAGTAGACTATGGATAAAATGATTTGTCTCCACCCAAGTGTTCAGTACTAGCACAGGGCTACCTGTGTATCACAGGGGTGTCATATGGAAAGGCCAGTTTGGATCCCTGGAGCAGCATGTTAGTGCAAAGAGCGGTGCTAATCAGCCCAGGTAAGACATAACATTGGTTTTCTCCTACTACTTCTCTGGCTCAGGAGCTGCCTTGTTTTGTGCAGGCTTTGGGATTTCTCCGAAGCTCTGTGTTGTGCAATGATAGGCATGTTCCAGGGTTGAACTCACTGTATTGCTATGCTTGTGTGAAATTGTTGATTATAAGTATCTTCAAAATATTGACAGGATAGGAGACAGATGTATTCCAATCAGTTAAATTTTCCATTAAATTGATTTTCGATGGAAAAATGCTCCATTTCATTGAAGTGCAGTGGATAAAAGTTAATAATTTAAATGCATCTTTTTCTTTTCTGAAAGAAAAGTGGTTGACTAGATGTATTTTGTTTTTCATACAGAAATACCAGTTGTCTGAAATGAGTTTGCATGTGAACAAAGGTTGGTTCAGCCCACCTTTCTGTGTCTGGTTATGATTTGCTCTTAGAGACTTTATAATCATTTTCTGGGAGTGTTCTCACCCGTGGGAATACATACTACAATCTGTGCCAGTTCAAGCTTACGTACTGTCAAGGATTTGGGGGAGGATAGTTGTGAAATAAAAGAACAAAGAGGCTCTGGTTTTCCAGTTTCTGAAATAAGGATGATAAAACTCTTATATCCTTTGGTTCTAATTTTGTATGGAATAGAAGAAACTTACAGCTGTCATGTAAACAGATGCATTTTGGCAGCAGTCTTTAAGACGCTGCTGATTGCTGTGACGTTTGCATGCCTGTTACGCAGTCCAGAGAAACTGGCACATGCCTTTGTGTTTGGGTGCACAGTGACCAATAGACTTGCTGCGAAACAGTTAGTTCCTAATCTAGTCAGTGGTCAACCATTTCAGAATGAGTCAGCAGCAACTGAAGCTTTGACTTTCATCTACACACACAGTTTGTTGCCTTCTGAATAAAGAACTAGAGGAGTGTGACCCCTTTTTCATTCTGGACAACAGATACCAATAACTCCTTGGAAAGCATAAGTCCTGTTTTCCAGATGTTTAAATTATAAGTTTCTTGTTCCAAATGGCATGAAAACATGAAGCATTGAAATTTCCTGCAGAATGGGAATGCTGAAACTTACTTCTGCAAATACATGGCTTCTTTTAAATGTATCCAGGCTTTCACCAAATTCCTGGAGTGCTTAAAACCCAGAAGGCTGAGAGTCCTGGAGCCAGGCTTGCCTACTGCTAAAAGGCTTCTAAGGAGCTGAGACTCTAGAAGCAGTGGGGTTACCATAAATTCAAGGCAGTTTGCTTGGTTATTTACCAAGTTGACAGGGAGCCTTGCAAACTTGGCTTGTGAGTTTGCTAGTCTGTGAGTTTAGGACTCAGGGTTTCTTTATCCCCAGGTTTCCGTGAGCCTGCTGGGATGATTGCAGCAGAGCTATGAGGAAATGAAGTAATTTTCCAATGGAAACCTGCCTGGTTTTCATCAGAATTTTAGCCAAATTAACTAAGATGTTTTGATGAACTTGATTTTTTTTTTTTTTTTTTTTCCCCCTAGTGGAAAATGTTCTGTTGGAAAGTCTCTGAATGGCTACAAGGACCTGTGTGTCTTATTACAGCTCCAGTGGTGGTTGCTGGTTGTTTCAATTTATTTGCTTGAGATGATCTGGATAATGCAAACATCATGACTGCCATCTTCAATCACAAGAGGAAAATCTTTTTTAAAAAAACTATAATGTAGTTTATGAAATGAACTGTTACTGCAAATCAGAAGAAACATACTGTAAACTGTTTTACTATGTCTCATATATGCAAGTGATTTATTTAGCGTTGACTTTTTGTTCATCGATGTAAGGAGATTACAAAAACCTTTACAAATTCATGTGTTCAGTGACACTTCCATACAATGAAGGTCATCTATTCTTGCCTTAGTATGAGTCCCGGTTTCCCATTAATGGACAGGAAAATTATATTAAAAAAAAATGTTTGTCATTCATGTTGTGCTGCTTATAAATTTATCCCATATTTTAATTCTTGCTTGCTGGTACAGAATCACTAACTGATGTACTCCATGTGCAATTCAAATGATGCCCACCAGTTGTGCTCATCTTGGGGAGAGAAAGATTATTGGGAGGGATCTGGGGAAGAGAGAGAGATATGAACAGTGGCTAACTGCCTTGCAAGGGCTTACTGCATCTATAAAAGTGTACTGGCACAGGAAGAATAATCAAGGTCCTTGGATTCATGCCTAGGCAGATACTTTGGTCAAAGCTGCTGGGAATGGGCTCTGCAGGAACGGAGTCTAAAATGGCTCTGAGTCAGCAGCAGCAGCTGCAGAAAATGTGTCCTGGGGAGAAAATGGAAAGCAAAACACGCAGGTGTGCACAGTTGAAAGAATTTTGCTCTGCAAAACTCAGTTAACAATTCCACCAATGCTGTACAAACCAGACAAGATTCCAGCTCTGTCTAGACTCTAGAGAGACGTAACATACAGTAAAATGCAATAAAATTTTTTACCATAAACAGAGATGTGTTACTGAGTATCCACTGTGCTCAGATGTGTTCAGTCAGAATGAGTGTTTTTACATGTCTTCAGGGGTAGTTACTCTTCATTCTGGTGTAGACAGCCAGCCCTGCAGCATCTTAAATGCAAAAGCTTTGTACCTGTGCAGTAAGAACTGAAATTTCCATAAAGCTCTGGAAGCTTTTCACAGTTTTTGGCAAATGTTTTAGGAGATTTGATTGCTGTATCACTCGAAGGAACAGTACTATGTGAAATCGAATGTGCCAGACCAACACTTCACAAAGTTTGCTTTCAGATGCTGATTGAATTTCACATGCAAGGTATGTGTCAGGCCCTGGTTGAGTCTTTAGGTACCATTCATTGGTGATGGGTGCATAAGGAGGTTAACGTGTGGACTTGTCATGTTAGTCTAATCATTGATTAATGAAGGTGATTGTTGGGTGAAAATAGTACACCTCACTGCTGCGGCGGTTGAGTTACTCAGCGTCAGATCCTGAAGTCAGTGTTGCGATGTATCACTTCACTTGCTCATATTTATAAGGCTCTTGTGCCTAGGCATCCATGTGACTCGGGCTCTGGTGACTATTTTCTGCTCTCTATCCTGTGGCATGTACAGAGCACAGTCATGCAAAGAATCATCCTTCAGTGGTTTTGATCTGCTCCTGAAAATATTCCTGGGTGGTGAATAGCTTGCAAGTAGGCCTCCAAGGAATATGCTGCAGCTGGGGTGAGTTATTACATCTTTGTTGACTTGTAACCTGAAATCTATATCCCAACAAGTCTTGCTGTGTAGCTATCGTCTCTTTACCTTGGGATTATTGATTGTATTAAAATGTTCACTTTGTACTCCACACAGCTAGGGTACCGATTAGACTTTTATTCATGTTGCCACTTGGAAAGGTTATTTATGTGGGACCATTTCCAACATCTGTGCCAATCCGGAAAGCAGAATGTTTTATCTTTAATTATTTATTGAAAATCTTTATACAAAATAAGTCGGTTACTGAGATAAAATACTTATTCAAGGGGACATCTTGCCCTCTTTATTTACTTCATTTATTTTGGTGCATCATCTTCAAATTAAGGAAACATCAAACCTAAATAGGTTTCATCCTTGGTTAGTTATGCGAAGTCTTGTGTTCCTAATAAGAGAGATCACCCAATCTAGGTTTGTGGCAGAACAAAACATAGTAAATGTGCTTGTAGTGTTGTGCTGTCACATATGTGAGCATGGATATCATTTTATGTATACAAAACACATGCGCTTCCATGCTTATTGCTTAAATTTTCCTTCTGTGTCTTCAAATCATGGAAACAAGTTCCTTTACCATGCTGATTGTTCCCCTTTCTGGACTGTTAGCAAAACATGGCCTTTACTATATAATTATATCATCAGGATTTTGATTTTTGAATTGTGGTATCAGACCTAGGAACATCCTGTTGCATCACTTTGCAGAAAGACTTGACATGAATCCTTGAAGTCTTCTTCCTTCACACCAAGCTGTTTCATCAAACAGGACTTAGTAGGATTTCCTCTGGACAATTTCCATAGGGACCAGTTTGGCACATGCTTCTCACCGCCTGTTACGATAGGCTGCGGGGGCCATGTCAGGTTAGGAAATGCTCTCTGTAGATAAAAGTATCATAAAGTTGAGCCTTTACAGTTCTTGGAGAGGTTTCCACAGGGAGATACTAATCATTTTCCACTAATTTGGAGGCCTGACTGAGCAGAAGTAAGGCTCCCAGAGCTCTTTTACTTACTTCCAAAGCAGCTGGGTGTGCATGGGGTGGCATTGAGCCCCAAGCTGTGCGGGTTGACATCACTCTTCGGTTTCAGCTGCAGCAGCGTGTGCTAGCTGCTGGGTCAACTGCTATTACTGTGGTGCAAAGATGGAGGAACTGCAACAGTATGAAAAGAGAACTGCTTGATTTCAACCCTCAAATTTTTAAGTGAGCTTTTGGGGTTTTTTTCCCTAAAATTGCTGAAAGAAATCTTAGGGCGGTGAAGGTAAATAATTTGGCTTAATTTCTGCTGATTTCCCATTCCACCCTCTAAGCATAAGTAAAGGCACATATATGTTTTTTCAATGCAGTATAGTTTTGGATCAAGTAAGGAAAATATTTCATTTATGCAGTGACCAACTGAATTAATTATCCTTTTAAAAATAGCTGAGTATGGTTCACAGATTACAATCCGATTTTTGGACTAAAAAATTGCAGGTTTGAGTGTTTTTGGTTTGGGGTTTTTTTTTTGGGGTGGTGGGGTGGTGGTTGGTTTTTGTTTGTTTGTTTTTGCAAATTAGCATCCCACACTTAATTGGCCCAGGCATAACTGTCATCTCTTGTTTTCAATGGCAAGGCAAAACTTGTTTCAAAATCCTATTTTCAATTCTGGGCACAGAACATTAGAACCAAGGAGCTTGCTCAGGCTTGGACCCATTTATGCTGTTTGCATCCTTATTGTAGCCAATATTTTCCATTGAAAATTTATTTCTTAAACAACTGGACCATGAATACCAGATAGTGTTTTCTTTTAGATTCATAATAGTGGAAAGGCAGAAGACAGGGGCATGAACCCAGAACAGATCAAAGTCTAGAATTTCTGCTTCATTTTCATACTATGCATAACAAAATCCATAAAGTGAGTCTCGGGAGTCAAGCTCAAGGGCCTCTTGATTAAGAATTAAATTACAGGTATGATTTACTAAATTTGTGCTTGGGGAAAGAAGGATTTTGATGATGTGATTGGTAAACTACACATTTCCCCAGCAACGTATTAAAATTAATGGGAATAGCATAACCACACATGCAAAATACTTCACGAATCTCATGAAATATATTGTCTTGTAAACTAAGCCACATAACCAAAATTCTGTGTCCATAACTCCTTTACTGAAGTAAACCCAAGCAGAGTGTAAAGCTGGCCCCCACTCTCCTCAGACTGAAGTTTCTTCTGCTGTTAAAAAAGATCTACTCAGAGGAGCTCTTGCATCAGCTCCGTTATCTGATTTTTTTCATATGATTGTTTTAAAGCATTGAAATATAGAACCATTTCAAAGCATTTTTTCAAGGGCTATGTATTTTTATTAGACTAATTCAAATTTCTTTTAAATTTCTTTCAAAATTGCTTGAAATTATACTTGTTATATCTTCTTGTTCTTTGTTGTGTAAGTTTGGCATAGTGGGATCCTTAGCCATGTTTTGGGCTTCAAGATGCTGTTGTATACAAGCGAAACACGATGACAAGGTTTGGAAGGAGAAATAATACAGTTATTGCTAACTCATGTGGATGTAGAGAAGTGAGAGTCGGTGGTATGCAAGTTCCTATGCTGCAGTCTTGGTCCAAGAGCTTGTTTATTTTTTTTCCCCCTTTGTCTGTGGGAATCGTGTCTGCCTCATAGCATGCAGCCAGCACGGATATGGCAGCATTGCTGTTTCACGTGATGCAAACTGTGTGGGACGTCACACATCAAAAGTGTGTGGAACATCACAAAAAAATGCACATCATACCATGCTACTGTAAATCTACAGTATGTTTGACCAGCCTGCAATGCAACATCTGTGCTCTTCCATTGCTGTTTGGCTGTCTTAAGGCAGACAAGTTAGACCAGTGTTTCATGCAAGCCCAAATAATTGGGTATTTCTCTTCCACGGATGCAGATATTTAGGACTTCAGTGTATGTAAGTAGGAGGAAGGAGATGGGAATGGTCAGGGTCAAGTTTTCAAGCACTCTGAGATCACATCAATTACTCTAATCCAGGAGAGGCTTTTTGCTTGCAGCTCCAAAGGGTACTGCAGCTGCCAGGATTTGAGAGAGTGGGTAACAGTTGCTCGCACTCTATCCACCTGTTGTATTTCATTGGGATTAAAAATTGCCCTGTTACTCTAAAACCTTTCATTGGCAGTCATTGCAACTTTGGAGCTTTTGACCAAGAGCAGCAAAGCTCAGAAAGTAGAACATTTTTTATAGTGGAAAAGGTGCTCAATTTACCTCCGGCTTATGCTCAGGCTCCCTCACCTGCAGACCCAAGATTCATTAAGGAGAGAGCTCTCAGTCATATCACAAGAGCAGAGAAACATGAAAGACTGCTCTCTTCTAATATGCAACAAAGCACATAATTAAAATAAAGAAAATAGCACTAACCATAAGGTCTTGCTGGTGTCGTTTTCAAAGCCATGAAGGGATTTTGGAGTCTCTAAGATCTAATGTGTTTGGATTTCAGTAAGGCATTAGCTACCGAGCCGTGTGGGAAATTACTAGTTAAGCTGGAAATTGGTACAAGGAACCAGCTAGAAAACAACCCCATTTCGTGATGTTAAGGGAGCTTTTGGGCTGGGGGGAGATTAAGCTGGAATGCCCCCCAAAACAATGTGTGACTAACTGTAATTACAATAGGAATGAATTAGAAGTTACTAACGTTATTTACTGACAATGCGATTTTGGGGAGCTTTGTCAAATAGGGCAAAAGAACAGAACATTATACTGGAAGCGGAGGGTGGTCTTAGGGACTGAACTAATAGACTATGAAACTTATTAGTATAAAATTCAAGTGAATGATTAGGGGCTAGTAATAAGGATTTAATTTATAAGATGGGTCTTGTAATTTGGAAGTATCTGAAGAAGACGACCAGAGCTATTCTACAGTACATCCAGCAAATCATTGATAGTGCAACCATGGTGTTTATACTGCTGTTGTATGAGGCACGGGTGAGACCACGTCTGGAATATTGTGCTCAAGTCTGGTCACCTGTATTCAAGAAAAATGAAGTAATACAGGAACAGCTACAGAGAATACTACCTGGAGGATCAGGGAGCTTGACTTCTGAGATGAAGCTAGAAGACTGGGCTTGTTCTGCCTTGCAGAATGAGGACTGAGATAGGATCATTGTCTGTAATATGTCAGGAGAGAAGGCTGAAGAAGGGGGAAAATTCTTAAATGTCATAGACAACAGTGGTGCAAGACTAAGGGCACATAAATTGACAAACATAGATTTAGACTTCTTTTAGGAAAAGGCTAATGCTAGAGCATTTAGGGCAGTTTAGAGTCGAAGTTTTGAAACAGTTTGCTGGTAGGAGAGTCAATGGCAATGTAAGTATGTGCTTTTAATATCATGTGTGTTGTTTAGGAAACTCTGTAAGACATAGCTGTCTGTTTTAATGGTTGATCGATCTCAGTGACCCAAGATAAGACTCTTCCTCCTTCTGTGTTAATAAATTGAAATGTGCCTGGCCTCGTGGAGACTTTTTGAGAATGGGTATGTCTATGCATGTACAATTGCAAGGATGTTTGAGGGTTTTTCCAGGTGTAAATATTTTAATTTCAGGGCTTAAAGTTAGTTGCAAGTGTGTTGCTACAGGTACCTACAATATTTCATGTTTAAGTCATGGCTATAATGAAATTTCTTCTAAATTCTGCTTGACAGCATTTGATACTGAGACAGAGCAGCTATGGGAAACGGCAACTAAAGAGCACTAATTAAGACTCAGAGTGCTTTCAATAAACTTGTGTTGCAATGAACAAATTAACTGACAAGGGAAAAAGACAATATTGCCCTCAAGGCAATGTGCTGACACAGAGATAACTCTAAGTAGTTCAGCGGTCTTTTGATTTGGAGGAAACTATGAAATATGAGTCTGGTTCAGTACCGTTTACATCTGATGTGTCAGAAGGAATAGCACAAAAATGTCATCACATTAGAAAACAAAAAAAAATTTCCAACTAAGGAAAATGCATACAGGAAAACCAGTAGAAAGCTTAAGTAGGCAATTATTCTTGCTACTGCCTGCCGTAGCTGTAGTGCACAAGGACAGCGTGGTTTGCAGTCACAAGGAGTGCACCTCTCGCGTTGCTGGATACAGAATATAGCAAGGGGAAGTGTCAGGCATGTTCAGTTTTACTAGTTGTTTTAAAATTCAGATTTTTTTTTTTTTTCTCTTTTTGTGAAGGTGCCATCCTGAAGAAAAAGAGTACCTGCTGTTCTCTGAAGGCACCCTCCAGTACAGGAGATGTTAAACTCAGGCAAAACCAGTAGTTTGAGCTGTGCATATGGCGATAGAAGCAAAAGGCATTCAAGAATTGTTTTTTTTTTTTCCTAGTGCCTTGGGTTGGGGTTTTTTTTGGGTTGTGGGGTTTTTTTTTTTTTTGGTTTATCTTTTGAAAGATATAATATTTGCATGTTGCCAGAGAGCACATGCTTGCAGTTTTGATTTCTGACTGAATTTGGTACAGGAATGTTGTTTGAGACCTTAGAATTTCTGGTGGGTTGGGAGGTTTTTTCCCCCAGTGTTAGGCAAAGTAGTATACAGATTTTTCAATATGAGTATCTAGGTACCAACAGCGTTGATGTGTCGTCTCCGTAAAACCCTGAAATGAATAATTTCAGAAGCATTGAACTCATTGGGGCAAAAATGTTAGGTAGGAAGACGGTGACAAGGGCTTTTGTCAACGCTAGTAACAGTACAGCCCTTTGCTCCCTTTTGGTAGCTGGCGCTCTCGTGTAACACGAGTAAATCCTTCTCCATTCAGAAAGTCCTCTAGTTGAAGCAACAGTTTTGGATCCATGTGTTCTTGGGTTTCATCTTCACGATTTACAGTTGTTTACATTGGATTGTTTGAATCAGCTGAAGGGTGTTTGTGGTACACCTGCCACATTTCAAGCTACAGGCCAGCAGCTCTTATGGCAACAGAGAACAGGGCAAGTCTGAGGAATACTGCTGGGGAGTTACCTGCTTGCACAGCTTGAGGCTCTTCTTTCTCAGTGAGTAGAGAAGAGGCTTTACTTGCAGGGTCTATTTAGCATTGTCCATGAATACTAAATCCTATCCTTAAATGGACAAGAAGAGAAAAGCGGGGGGGTAAAGAAGGAAGTAAAAGGGCAAGCAGCTCACATTGTTCCTGCATCATTTTCTGTTTTTCTTTTTTTTTTTTTTCCCCCCCAAAGCCCATAACTTGAGGTCATTTTGGGATTAATTGAAGCTAATATCTTTACTTCAAAGCAGCATGAGATCAAGCCAAATGTACATGCATAGCAATTAAAGATTTGGCAAGGTAATATGGATTGGCTTCTACAGCAGCAGCTTTCTCCCTGTGCTGTTCCACTTGTTCAGGCCTTTGATGTGCTTCAGAGCACAACTACCTGGACCTGTTTTAAACAAAGGAGCATTTTAGCAGTATATTCTGCAGAGATTGGCTCCTGTGCTATAGTTAATAATTTTAAGTGTCTGTAAAATTGGAAAGATTATGAATCTGTAGTATGACTGGCTACTGGAGAATTCTGTGGATAATGAAGAAAATTGCAGGGGGCAAATTGAAAGATTTCTCTTTTATATTGTATAGCATCAGTATTCCTTCAGTGCTAACAAAGATGAGGCCAATTTAGTATAAATCTTCAAAGCAACATGTGTGAATTTATCTGTCCAGTGCTCATTACGGTTAATGAGAATCATATGGCTGGAACTTTGCAAGTGCTTTGAAAGTGCTCCTTTTATGGTTATATTATAGACCCCCATGTTAGCTGTTTTGCTGTTATTTTTATATTGCTCCATTTTTTTTCTTGACGTTTAAAAAGCCAAACCAGTAAATTAACTAAGAACTGCATCACCCCCTCCAGTGTTAAATAGAATAAAATACTCATTTTCTAAAGTAAATAAAATATTACTTATACGTAAATCAACTTGAGACACACGATGAATATCTACTGTTTTAAATCCCTGTACTATAAGACATGCTGCTTGTTGCACACTAATTAAGTGAGCTTAACTGGGAAGTCAAAATATTGATCCAGATATGCATGTTTGAATTTTGGTCTCACTGTACTGGTAGTCACCATGTGTGGTACATGATCTATATCTTTTTCTAATCACTAGGAAATATTTGCTTAATCTACTGTAGGGAAGAAGAAAGGCATAATAAAACCAGGAACTTATAAGTAAGACAGGTAATGAGTGTAGAAGTGCACCTACATAGGTGAAAGTGTGAATTGTTGGAAGTTTAGTCTTAATTAATCTTTTGATTGTTGTTCCATTAAAATATATGAATAGGCGTATACCTTATTATGGAAAGCAAGATTCCGCCCCCCCGCCACTTGAAATTTGGGTAAATTAGAGAAAAATTTGTAAAATCATTTGAAACACAAGAATAATAAAAGGGTTTAATCTGGCATTAGGTGAAATGCCCTGGGTTTCAGGTGAAGAAGATGCCTTGTTTTAGGAGTACATCAATGAGATTGTCAGTGATCTGTGCCCAGCGGGTGGGCTGTGTATAATGGCAAGTGCCTTTTCTTTCTCCCACAGCCTTGTTTGGTGGGAGCCATGAGCAAAACACCCTACAAATCCTCACACAAAACACTCTTCTGAGTTTTTTTTTTGTGGTCCTGTGAGCACTGGGCATTGTGTTTTGGCTTCATATTGATCAGAGATGCAAGTTAGGGCTTGCACTCCTTCCTTCCCTTCAACCCAAGCTTAATCCACAAAGGTTGTGTAGCAGTCTGGGTTTTATTTTTAAAACCTTTTAATCCTGAGATTGTTTACTGTGAGTGATACTGCAAATTAGGGTATTCTTTTCCTTCATTTGGTTTCTGAACCTTCAAGTGCAGGTGGTTTGAGCGAAATGCCAGATATTGTCAGGATTGGCAAACTGAAAAGTTTCTGTCCCACTGTCTCCAGTAAAAGGCACAGTGTTCAGTCCTCTTTGCAGCAGGCCTGGCAAAAGCCAAAATCCAGTGTCAGATGGTGGCCTCAGGCCATCTCAGCTCAGTTGGTGATGCCTTTTGCAGGCATTCTGTGCTATCCGTGTTATTCTTGGGGCCGAGGCATGGTTTTTTGCTTTGTTTTGTTTTCCTTCAGTCTGAAGCAAGCTTGCAGGCCATGATTTAGCAAGGCGCCTTGCAAGAGATCCAAAATGGAAGAACATTTTCCCCTCTGTACAAAAACCTAGAGGATTTATGCAGGCGCTAATCATCCACTGCTGCAGAAAGATCAATGCTATTGAGGTTCTCCAGAGAGGCAGGGAAAGAGCAGAGCTAAGTTCCCCAGTCTGACTTTTATTTTCCTTTCATCCTTACAGTTGTTCATAGGAAACCAGATTTTGACCAGTGAGAGAGGGGAAAGATACAAACATCCCCACGGCACAAGCAAGATTCTCAAGATTTTTTTACAGCAGGTAAAGGGAAAAAGAGATGGTGGGAAGCTGCTTCACACCGGGGAGGCTGGTATGTAGATTCAGTTGTTTGCTGAGAGCTGGTATCTTTGACTTGATGTTTAGATTACTGTGGCAGTAGCAGGAAAACTTTTGGGGGTTTGATGAGTATGGTAAGAGGGTAGTCGCTCAGACCTGTCGCCCTGGAGGGAAGGAAAACTTTCAGAGGCGCTGAATGTGAGCACTGTCGAGCAGGTACGTGCTGCTAGAACAATGGCTGGCACCGAGCTTTGCCGCAGGAAACCAGCTTTGTGCTCTCAGCTTTCCACTTGCAGTTGCTATTGCCAGAGGGAGGGAGATGAGAGAAATGGGCTATAACAGCAGAAAATCTGGTTTATTTTAAAAAAATATAATCCTGGGGAATTGCCAGTATTAAATGTACTTAGCACTTTTGGTTGGAGGTAAAAATGTGACATACGAGAGAGAAGTAGGGACATTGCAGGGAAAAGGCAAAATAAATACCAATGTTGCAGTTGTCGGGTTCTGTGTTTTGCATGCAATTACAAAATGTAGTAGCAGCCCCTGTGTATTGTGGATGATTGTGTATTATGATTAAACACTGAGGTCTTGACTGGCGAGAGGAAGTTGCCTGAGCAAAATATTTTGTGCAGCCTAAACAGTAGTAAGCTTCTTACTAGAAGTGAGAAACAAGTGTCTTTGGAAAGAGCCATTGGATGTCTCTTCCCGTGGAAAAACTACAGGAAAATTTCGTCCAGACTGTCAGATATGTCATACAGGTTTTGCTGCCAATGTGGTGGTCTGATCCAAAGCCTGTAAAAAGCCTGTACAAAGCCTAGTACTTTCAGCAGATTTTAGATTACTGTGATGAGTAATCTGATTAGAGAGGAGGCCTCTAAGTGTGTAGAAGAATCCTGGGGCTGAAAGAAGTGACTGGTCTGAAGGATTAAGAGTACAGCTGAATAGGGATCTTATAGAGGTCAGTAAAGAGTCTTTGTAGAAAGATCAGATCTGAATTATAATGTGACAGTATTGATAATCTCAGGTGAAAAGAGTACTAAAACATGTAGTGGGTCCATCTTTCCAATATTAAAGCTGGAAATCGTGCCTCTTTAACTTAAATTTAATTTTTCTTGGGCACAACCAATATTATAAATGATTATCAGGTCCTGGTCTGCATGCATTTAATCACAAGTTAATTTACGTACGTGAGCAATTCACAAAGACAATGGCTTAAGTTAGATCTGAGTGTAGGTGTTTGTATGACCTAACAACATACCACCTGTAGGAGAGGAGGAGTTAAAGTAACATTCCTGCTTCTGTCAAAGATGAGGCATTTCTGCATTATGGCCAGTAGAAGTAGGGTGGAGTCCAGTTCGTGAATCGATACAGAACTGAAGGAATGGTTCGGTTTGTGTAGGACTGTGTCTGAGACCCAGAAGGACTGTGTGGTGGGACTGATATAGCCTCAAGGGAATAAAAAGAAGACTGAAGAATGTTTATACATTCCCATGGTAACCTGTAGTTTGGAGGTAACCAGCAAGGTGTTTTCAAATAAAAGAAATATTTCTATATTGTTACAATTTCTTTTTTTCCCAGATGGCATTTCCACTCTTATAGTTTAATCCAAAATATTCTTGGTGGAAATATCCGGTACATTTGAGCTGTGCGGTGTACTCTGTAGTGTACAATGTTAAGCATATTTTTGATCAAAATTTATGTTGGGAATGCAATTTTTAAGTAAGATTGCGATTATAGATACTGAATGTTACATAATGGATTTGTAAAGAGTATGTGCGTGTAGCCAGGACCAAGTCAAAGCAAGACTCCCTCAAACCTCTCAGACTCTGTGTGGCCCAGGGAGCCATGTGGAAGGAGAATTAATGTGTGATCCACCTTATGCCCCTCCTGAAAAAATTCAGCTGAATTTATTTATTTATTTATTTATTTAATTAATTAATTTGAGGTAGTTACTGCTAGAGGTCTTTGCATTTTTCTCACGGCCAGTGAAATGGCTAATAAAATCCTTTGACCCCTTTAGTCTTTGTGCCAGGGCGTACTGATCTTTCAAGCTTGTTTTTGCTGACTTGTTGCCATCAGTACATGGGAAGTACCTGGGCATAGTGTGTTCTGTGATCCTGTGAGCTCTGTCCTATCACAGACATTAAGGAACTGCTAATGGAAAACAGAATTCAAATTCTCACTCTGATTCACTGTCTGCATATGTCAGCAGACTGAAAAAAGTTTAGGAGAATTCAAATCAGCTCCAATACTGAGGTAAGAACGTTGTACTAACAGACACTGTGCATTCTATTTCTTTAAAGCTAAAGGTAAATTATTATTTTCAGTGGAAACCCCCTCTGTCTCATACCTTACTTGAAATAATATCTTCGTCTTGAAATTAAGTTTGTCATAAGAGTTGTTGATGAAAATTATGTTGTGACTTTGTGTTCAAGCTAACTAAACAAAAGACAGCAAGGTTGAAAAGCATTGCTATGGTTACCTTATTTAAAGGTGTTTGTTAATGAAGGAGAGAAAATTGGAACTCAGAGCAGCAGTAATTGCAGAAGCATAGAAAAGGTTATACTAGTATTTTTCATCAAAACTTGATGTGAACTTTCTTCATGTTATGTTCATTAAATATCCGTTTTAAGGATGCCATCTCAAAGGATATAGCTAGAAGAAATCAAACTTAACTAGAAGTTTAGGTTTTAAAAAAAGACAGCATTCTTGTTTTGAATTCCTGGGCTAAGGGCTCTGGATGGAGTCCAGTTAAGCTTTAGAGTGGGAGGTTTTCTCCCTTCTTTAGTATTTTGGGAAGAGATAATTGGTTTTAAAATGGTTGCAATGTGCCTTTTAAACCACATATGTTCTGATTTTGCTTCCCTGTTCTTTATCATGGTGCATTACATATTCACATGGGACCAGAACCTTAGAAGCAAGGAATTTCAGCTTGAGTTGCTAGCATGATTTAAAACCCCAGCTTAAATATTTTAATTGAAGTCAGCTAAATTATAGCTTCCAATCCCAGGGCAGAATGTTGGCTTTTTAAAGATCATAAATATGCCCACAGTCTCTGAAATCAAGAGAACTCCATGCACTGGTGGCATGGTTTCTGGTGACAGCAATTGTCTTTGCCTACACAAAGACCCCAATTCAAATCTGCATAAAATGTTTTCTAGTTACTTCCTTTCTGGAGTAATATTTTTGAGTTCAGAGGAATTAGACCACAGCTGGCTGACTGGCTTCCATTTATGCAAAAAGGGCTTGTTTACTTTGAAAATATGGGTTAACTGAATATCAGCTTTCATATTAGCCTACTTTATCACTTAAAAGAGATGTTTTTCAATTAAAATAAAAAGATATTACATACCAAAGGTTACAGAAACATGTTCTTTAAAAATTAAGTTAAATTGGAAATGACATTTCCTCTTCTAATATTGATGTAGCTGAGAGTTAAGCTATAAAAGGAGTCAATTAAATTGTCTGCAGCTTTGCTGCAAAATCCAAATTTAAACTACACAATAAAGCAATCATATTAATGCTGGCAGTTTCAGACCACTCATTTCTAGAACTAAACTGGGGCAAAAACATTAATCCAAATCCACATCTGTCTGATTAATAAATTCCTATGATGTGAAGAGTTAAAGATGAACATGTCACAGGTTCAGTTTTGTTGTCAGGTTTCTGACACTGGGAGACTCGGAAGGGCTGTTGGGAAACCACGGTGTTTATTGGTATTAAAAATTGAGCACATCAAATGCGCTGTACCCCTTTGCCACAAGGTTTCGCCAGTGAATCACAGGTGCTTCCTACTAGTGCTAGTATCTTGTCCCTGTGAACTAACTTACACCGATGTATCCAGGAGTCTTTAGATTTGGTTGATCATGTTTTGCAAAGAGAAATCAGGGAGCACTTTCTCTGGTTTTAGACTTTTCCAGGGAAGAAAGATTGCTGAATACTATTTTTTTTTATTAGTTTAAATAAACATGTTGACTTAGGAGATTTTGATTGGATTCTAAGCTTTTGGATGTAGGTCCTTGAGATTTTGAAAAGCTAGCTCCAAACATGCAGGGAAGCAGAACATTGTAAGTAGTAGGTCTTCTCTAGCTCACATCATATTGACTAGGTTGGCTGCGAGAGAAGTATAGGAGCAGAGGAGGCTTTGGCAACCTTTTTGGGGCAGAGGAGCCCCTTCAAGGCTGTAACTAAAACAAGTTATCTGACTTTAGAGCACAAATCCTGATGTCCAATGGGACTTGAGCTCCCTACGTGCTTTAAGGGTTTTGAAAACTTCCCCATCTCTTGTGCTTTGCACATACCTGTAGGAGAGGTGTTGTAGTGTTATTGTAGGTTGGATCAGTGTAACAGAGTATGATCTTATTAGTTTTTCCATTTGCAAAATGGTAGTGGAAGCTCTTCTGGCTGAGTACAAGGATGTACAGAGTAGGATTGGGAGACTGTTAGGCCTTGTGGTCATGGGAGCCAAAAGAGCCCCGAAGATAGACCCACAGATGAGCGAAATGTTTTATCTGGTTTCTCCTCAGTGGTTGCTGTCAGACTTAATTCTAAGGCTCATCTGTAATCCTAACTCTTGGAGTTTGCTCAGTAACTGCATTTTATGGCTTAATCTTGACCACTTGATTATTTAATGAAGATTTTAAGTAGTGTAGTGAAGATTACCCTGCTTGGAAATGGTTAAAAACTGCAGAGAGCTATCTTTCCATTTGTAAGTATATATTTAATATCTCCTGCATACTCTCGCTTTCTGCTGTGGCAGTATTTTATAAGCAATCTTTGTGTCTCCTCTGATCATCTCTGCAGTAGCCAAGACCCACCTTTTTAGCCTCACACTGTGCAGACCTGGGAGGAAGAGGAAGTGGTCCTTGTCCTAAAGAATTTAAACTCTCTGAAAAATGGTGATGAAATAGAAAAGTGGTGTTAATTTCAAGCTCCATTAGAAGCAAAAGGACACATATTTATATCCATCTTCTGTGCTATAGTTTGGACCCTTTGATATTTTGTTTTAGTGTGGTGCTTAAATATTGGAATGAGGAGTGCTTTAGAGGTCAAGGAGGAAATGGGGAGTGAGTGCTTGTTAAATAGATGTTGACAGAAATATCACATTAAACTCTTTAAAATAAAAAGTTCCTATTGCTGTAGTGCCAACAGTACATTTGAGGGATGCTTCTCCCTCCTCTGGCCACTTTGTGATCAAAATGGGTAGGTTCTGGCAACCCTGTTACGCTGACTGGCACCTTACTTGGTTATTCCTGCCCCTGCCTTAAGCAAAAGTGTTTGTGGAATAGGAGAGAAGCAGGATCTGGCCCGATGCGAAGGGGACCAATGGGACGTGCGGTGCAGCACACTTGACGAAGTCTCTCTCTACCATTGAACCAGCAGCCTGAGGAAGAGTTGCTGCCTCTTGGATAAATAAACCTCTGAGAGTTTGTTCAGTGCAGAGCACCCACCTCCCTCAGAGCCCTAACCAGCTGCTGTGGCCTCTGTGTTTGAGATGCCTGGGGTCCCAGCTGTGTGCTCCACGTCCCATGGTGTCACAGTGCATGCTGTTTTAACACTTCTGACAGCACTGAGCTGAGGATCCTGACACCACGTATTTCTTTTTTTTTTATAGGATGTTTGTTTTGTATAATGTTTGTCTCCAGCAGCTTGACTTCCGTTGTGTTTATGTTTAATGCAGTTCTGATTCCCATTCTAGCAGTTTTCTAAATTACATCATGAGTGAGCTAAAAAGGAATAGTTAAGAACAGTGCTAAGATGGTTCCTGCTGCTCTGTGCTGTTTTGAAAACCAGCTGTGCAGTGAAGAATAGAACTGTTCCTGATGAGAGTGTATTAGTTTAAATACAAACATTTAACATGTCTCTGCTAGCTATCTGACCTGTAATCTAAACTGATGGGGTTTTGCCCTAGGGCCACACAACCACTGTTCTTAAGTGTTGTAATTGTAATGTGTCTTGGATAGCTAGCCTGCTATTTCTAGCAGTCTGTAGAAGCAGAGGATTTGGTTCCAGTGAAACTAGTATTTACCGAAGCTGAAAGTTAATCTGATCCTATTTGTAGCCAGCATTCATATAAATCATTTGGACAACTTTGTGCAAGGCCTGCTCTTTATTCTGTATTTATCCAGTGCCTACCCCAACATAATCCTGATCCATACCTGCTGTCTCCTGATTTTAGTGCATGACAGTGTTTAATCCTAGTGATGGGCCTGACACGTTTCATAAGTGTATGAGGCAGATCAAGCATTTAGAGCTGTTACCGTGAACAACCGTGCTGGCAGAGTTGTATCAACCAACAGTAAAAGAGGTGTCACCTAGCAAAATGCAAGTACTTGTTGAACTTGCACTGTGAAGAACAATAGACTAGCCAAGTAAAGCAAATGCAGGGAAAAGAAACAGTAATTTATTGCTATAGTGGAGATGTATAATACAGGGGTATACAAACAGTTAGTGTTTCCAAATAGTAGGTTTAAGTGAATCGTTTTTTCTTACATAGAATCTAAAAATGCTAATGCAGCTATATAAATTCAATCTTTTCCAATATAAAGGGTGTTATAAATAAAAGCATATTTAACCATAAAACGTTTTGCAACAGTGAGTGAATAGGATGATTTCTATTTTGTGTCTAAGGAAAACAAAGACACAAAGAAATACACATACCGATTCTGGGTTTGTTTCTGTCATGCTACGAGATATGAGCATGGACATTACAGGTAGTTCTCTTCTGGAGTCTCACTCCATGAGCAATCACTCGACAAAAGTCCATTTTGATTTCAGGGGAACCAAGGCTGCTATGAGGTGTTGACAGATTTGTGGCAATGCTGTCTGGGCCCTGCTGGATGCAGTTTTAGGTAAAATCACAGCCAGTTCCCAAACTGGCTGTTAAAACCACCTCCAGCAAGCTCTTGTTTTCTGCCTCTGTTTTGCTGCCAATGACTGTCTAAGTGGGCATCTTCTCTTCACATCACCTTTGCCACCCTGTGCAGTGAGGCTCCAACCTGGAAGTCTCTGATCCTGGCATGTGTTGCTGCTGCTGTGTTATGCAAAAGGAGTGACCCCAAGGAGTGCTTTGAGACTCTGATGCAATAGCATCCCAGGGCAGGAGATGGAGCTAAGGGCAGCAGGGTGGAGGGCTGTGATGTTTGCACGTGGTACAGGTGCAGCCAGAACTGGACGTCCACATTTTGGAAAGGTCCACACCCTTGTTTCATTTCTAATCTCTGTTTTTTCATGTGTGAAATGGGATAGTGATGTGATGCTTACCTCACTCAGAAAATGCTTTCAGTTTCACAGATGAAAAGTCTTTTATAGGACCAATGTATTTTATTTTTTCTGGGAAATAACAACTCAACCATGAAATTTCACTTTTTTCTGTTGCTACCTTCAATCTCTTGCTTTGTTCTCCTCTTGTGCACCTCTTGTGCTTTGCTCAACAGGAATTCCCCTTGCTTCCCCGTGTAAAATAAACATCATTTAAAGTCACTCTGTCTTACTGAATTTTAGAGTTAAATCTTACCATGGCAATGTCATTGCAGCTGTGATGTTTTAAAGATGTAAGAATGGCAAGTTTTACATTTATATTTAGCTCTCAAATTTTGCAATATACAGACAAATAGAGATAGTAGCTGTATTTTCCAAGATGAGATATTGAATTATTTTTAAGAAAATAATGTTGTTAAATTCTGATTTTTAAAAAATTATTTGGAGAACACTATATACAGTGAATCTAATGTCCCAATAAAGACAATTTATTTTTCTCTCTTTTTCTCTCTTTTTGGTTTTTAACCTACCTGAGGATGTTCTGTGACACAGACAGCCATAATGGTACCAGACATTATAGTCTATTGTGTTAATAATCCGTGAACTAAAGCATCCCCCAGCAAGCTCTTAATGTGATGGATTGTATCAATGATGTGTGGTTAAAGGGTCCCCAAGCAGGCCTTGACATGATAGACCAGAGCAGTTCGGAAGGTCTATTGTTGTCAATGATCCGCTGATTATACGAACATATCTGGAGGGAGGGTGGAGCGGGAGGCAGAGGGAGGCTGTAAACAGCAGCTTAAGCTCTGTCAGATTTAGGGCTGCCTGTTACAAATGGAAAGCTGGCAAGAAAAGCATGTGGTGCCTGGGATGAACTGAACAGCAGGTCATGAGGAACTTCAGAGGAGGTTGAGGGTGCTCACTGGATTGCCAGGGGTGAGCACTGGGAGACCAAAATACTTAGAATCCTCTTGACGAAGGAAAGCCTAAGTCTCAACATTAAAAATAGATGCTTTTTATCTTGCATGTGATACAAAATCTCTTGTGATATGGTGGTTTTTTACTATACTTTCGCAGTTCCAAGCAGTCTCGGATTAGGCCTGTATCACAACAGTAATACACAGGAGGCTATGTTTTGTCTTGCTATGACACCAGCTACTATTGTTTTTGATCTGCAGCCTCTGAAGAGGGATGCTGCATCTTCTACGGAAGGTGTTATGAGTGCAGATTAGTTAGACAAGTGCTGGAGTGAATGCATAAGTAGTGATTTTGCATAATGAGGTATGTGAAATCCCAGTGGAGGTTGTTAAAACAGATAGACAGCCTGTGGTAAACAACAAGGAAGGTAGGCTTTGAAAACAGATGGCTTTGAAAACCTGGCAAATGACTGTTCCATACTTAAAAATCAGTTTTGTTAGTGGAAAATATCTTATTTAAAAAAAAAAAAGAAAACTGAAAAAGCTTAGCCTGCATATTTTCATAAACCTGAATGTGTTAATAAAGTTCTGTGGGTAACCATATATCATCTATCTTTCCTGCTATACGTGTGTCTGAACGATGGAGGCAATGGACTGAACGCCCTGCAATGTTCTGCAGCGATCCATCGGGCTTCGTTGTGCAGCTACTTCTATCTGGCAGATGTGTTGGTCTTCATTATCACTCTGACTCTCTCTGGGTGTGTACTTTTCATTGGGAAATTAATCTTGCAATCAAAGGGTTAATTAATTTTGAAAGATAGAGTCTACAAGTGAAATGGGAATATAGAGGCATATTCCTGCTAGTTGGAAAAGGCGCAGAGAAGCACATTGCCATCTGAGATACTACATAGCTAAGGTTAGAGCTGGCCAGAAGATGAGATTCTGTTTTGGAGCTTTAAAATGTACCTCCGTGTCTTTTATGCCTTTGGCATAAGCAGTAGGAGGTGTGAGGCTGGGACCAACCTCTGCTTCCTTTGGTCTATTGAGAGTTAGATCAGTCTGGAAGGTGCTGGTGAGCTGGCAGTAAGACGCACAACCATTTCTGGTGTAACCGGTCTGGGGCTCACACTCTGTATTCTCCTGCAAAATAGCTGCAACATAAATTTGTGTAGTATTAACTCCAGATATAATAGTTGTTGCAGTATTTCCAGAGGCCCAGCTTGGGGGGCTCACTCTCGGAGTACTGACGCTGAAGCACTCAGTTATAGTGACTGTTAAAGACCTTCCCCCATGGCCTGAACTGAGGATATGAGACTATTTTAGGAGAATAATGCTTTTCATTCTTTTCCAGTGTAACCTCTAAAAGCTTTCCTGTGCAGGTGGAAGTTACTTCACAGCCTGTGGGTAAATAAACTTTCATTTTCTTAGTTATTTTGGTGGCTCCCTTAGAGCAAGCCCATAGATGCCCAGGGCTCTGTGGACTCGATTGAAAGATGGTGCAGGTGGTCCGATTCCTTTTTGAAAAGGATCACAAATGCAACCAGGGGATTCCTCAGTCCCCCATCTTCTGCTGGAATAAAAGGTAAGTTCCTATGATTTGGGAATAAGAGATGGGTCATCCTGTGTACTGAGAAAAATCACAGGGCCTTGTCAAACACTTGTCCTTGCACACTGGTGCTGCCCTTGGCTGATCTAGTATGTGCAGTCAGCCAGAGTGATAAGCCCAACAGCAGAGCTTCAGCTCCAGTCATGGCAGTTTATGCTCTTAAATCCTGGGAATCTGGGGGAAGAGGACAGCTGCTGTACTGCTCCTAACTCGTTAAAAATATGTTGAAAATGGGACTGCACCTGGGAGATTGGCACAAACCATGGCTGGCACATGTTTGACACATGGCTTGTGCCAGTCTCCCAGGGGTGGGAGTCAAGTGATGCTCTAAATATGGGAAGTGTCCCCATCCCCTTTGCCCTTTGGCTTGCAAGGCCAGTGCTGGGGACAAACCTGCTGAGACTGGCTTGGCAGTGGAGCTGGGGCAGGTGTGGGAGCGTGGGTTCTGCTTTCACTTATGTTAGACGGGAGAAATAGGTGTTTAGAAAGTAAGAGAAGCACATTTTAGCCACTTCATCTTTCTTCTCATAAATTAAACGAAGTACTTGCTGAGTAGCTCATTTCTCAAGGTACCAAGTACAGCTGTTGAGATTTTTTGCCATTATGTTGTTTTTAATCAAAAAATGCTGATTATAAAACTGAATTTGTAGGCAAGAGAAGGTACTGGATTTTTTGCAGTAATTTCCTTTCTCAATTGGTTTCAATGTGCCCTACTTTAACATTTTCAAAATGACAAAGTGGGCTTCTTTGTTGTTATTTGACGTTGTTATCAACATTGAAGGCTAAAAGTATTGGTTTTGGTTGAAATAAAAATGAAATTATTGAGCTGGTCATTTTTTTCCTTAAGGTTTTTTGATTCTTTGACTTTGTCTGGATTTTGACTTTTAGCTGTGTCTGCAGATAGAGATTGCTGGGTGAGCAGCAGCTGAAAAGTCTGACAGGACAGGAAACTGGTTTTGTTTTCTGCTTGGAGAGAAACCTTTGCCACACAGAGATGGATCAGAGCTGAGAGTTTCTGCTGCTTCTGTGATGAGTTGTATTTTTTTTTTCCTCTCCTATTGGGTATTTGTACCCATCACTGAGATATTTCTAGAGCTCTGCCAGGCTCTGCACGATGCTGGGCATCATGTTTAAAAGCTCATTTTTTCTAGAGACCTGTTCTTCATAAAGTGTTGAGATGAACACTCTCAGATAAATTTTTCAAAAGCACTTCAGTTAATGTACTGAAAACGTCAAATTTTGATTATTTTTGTACCTAAATAAGAGTTGAACTGTTCAAAAAAATTTCACCCCAAGTGTCTCAAGATCTGTTGTTTTCTGTGCTGCAACAAGATTGTTACAAATGTCTGTCCAAGATGTATGACGTTATTATGGAGTAAACGAGAAGGGACAGTGCTGTCCTGTCATTAACGCGTTAAGAAAAAGTCAGATGTCCCTGCACTAAATATTCACCTGATTTTTCATTTGGTTTTCAGCTGCAGGGAACCACGGTATTTTATCCATGACACTCCACTAGCTCTGCGATAATGAAAACCAAGATAGCATTTTTCAGTTCTAGGATTACTGTTAGGAATGTTTATTACACATGGGGGCAGTAGCACACCATAAAGATGCCAAGTATGGTAATACTGACTGGGTTGATTTATGGGTGTGCAATATACAGTGGGATATTTAGTATTCGTTAGCTGGCTGTATGGTTGACAGATATTGACAAGAAGTATTAACTTACATCCAAGTTTGTCTTAACTAATAAGTGATGAGCAAAGAGAAGTTTGCATTTGCTGTCTTAAAATGATCTGTGAATCTTTATCCTTCAAAGTTTTTGATTCCAACTTTGACACGTGGCCACTTTCCTCTGTTTAAATGTTGCAGGTGCCATCAGAAGCTAAAAGTGAAAAGACTCGTCCTGAGAACAACATGAAACCATTCTTCTTGTGCCTTGGAATCAGCACTTGTATTAAATTGTCCTATTTCCTCTAAACTATTTTTTAAGCTCTTTTGAATATATTTTCTGTGATACGGTTAGTGGAAAAGTTGCTCTGCTTTTTTTAAGGGATAACCAAGCGCTTAAATGGTTTGCTGGATCCAGGCCAGAGCCAGCATCTTGCAGAATAGAGCCCATGACAACTCATTTTATCCCAAAATCTCAGTTTTCTTCACAAACTCCAGTAAACAAAGTCTCCTGAAAGCCTGTGAGTACTGTAGCAGCGGCAATGTCCCAGCTTTCCAGATGGCAAAGAGAGTGGTTAAATGACTTGCTCAAGGGAGTTGGGAGATGAGTGAGGCTGGGCAGATGTAGGAGGCGGACTCTGGGGATGATTTTGTTGGCTGGGTTTATTACATGTTTGTTATATTTATGCTGCTGCCTGGGTGGTGTGATTGGGACGTAATTGCCTGAGTCTTGTCTGTTCTGCGAGGTGTTTTCTAAGAGTATATCTAGAGATCTCAGGGGTGAAGATGGAGGGTCTCTGGTTGCTCTGTAATGGATTAATTTGAATGACACCAACTTGCTCCCAGAGTGAGTGGTAGGACTGTTGGGGCTGACAAGTTGCAGAATGGTAGTGCTGATGCTTTGGTGTGCCCAGTCACCCTTGACTTTCGATGTCTGAAAGGAAATAATGGAAAAAAGAATAAAAGCAAGAAAATGAACAAATAAAAATGCTGAGTAACGCATTTTTTTATCCTTGTATTTGCAATTTATGTTAATATTAGTAAGTCCAGTCAGGAAGTCACCTAAAGCAATTATCCAGAGACTTCCTAATAGTATTCCATCATAACACAGGGAGTTACACAGGGTATTATTTTAAGGTAATACATTCTGTGTATTAATCATTGGTTGTTATTGACTTGGTGACACATTGCTGTTGGTGAAATGAACTGTGATATAATTAGGAGCAAATAATACCCAGGCATGCTGTGCTAATTATTTTTATGTGAACCGAATTCATTGCTAATATAAATAGCAATATTAATCACAGCAAGTATCAATATTTATGCAGCATGCTTCCCTTTAAGTGCAGCTGTAGATGACAATGCTCATACGTACACCGAAGAAAGAGGCATACGTGGGGTTAGTCTTTTTAGTCACACCATTATGCATTATGTCCATTACATGATACAAGGCGAATTGTTCTGTGATTATAGCAAAGAACTGTAAGACATTACTCCAGGCTGCTTCTCTGCAGAAACCCCAGGTCTTCAATATAACAAACTGAGCTGCACGTAGAAGAAATTTGTGTTCATATCTGTTCCTTTTTCCTTCCTCCCATTTCTAAACACACGGGCTGTTAGCACCTCTTGGCCTGTGACTCTGGCACTGGAAGAGTGCTGGGCACAGCAGCTGTCTTGAAAGGATCTGGTGTAGGAACAAGAAGCACGTTCTGCTCCATTTCCATGGAAATCTCTCTGAAGATGAAGTTAATTTGGGTAAGTCAGGGTCATCTTTCTGTGTCTCAACTTTCTCATCTTTAAAAGACAGCTGCATACAAGTAGGTGAGTGTGGCAAATGGAAAACACAACTGCCGCAGCTGGATTTTCATTCCGTAAAATAAAGCCAGGAGAGTCTGTGTTTGGGTGCCGGTGTCTCAGCATGTAGATCCAGGTGCTTTGCTTGTTTCAGTGGCTCCTGCTGGGGTGCCATCTTTCCTATTACTTAACGGTTTTCCCAGGATATTGCTTTTAAGGAGTGTCATGGATTGTTTCTGGTTCAGCCTTATACTGACTGTACACCTGTTCTGAAAGAAGCAGTGTTGGTCTATGCAGGTGAGCGGTGTGAACAGAGCTGGCTGTACAGACCATGGCAGTATTGGCACTTGGAGGAGTCCTAAGGCTGGGAGAAGCAAGACTGAAGATTGGCATGTGATCCTGACCCTGGGCAGGGATGCACAGTGCATGCTGCAGAGGCGCACTCAATAAATTAGATGATGATGTATGGCATAGTACATCACATTCTTGAAGGCAAGGCATATATACTCACCAGATAATGTGGAGCATGTGAAGTATTGAATATATCAAAGAAAGATTAATCTTTGTCTGGGAGTAACCCTGCACACTTTCTGTCTAGCTGAGCCAATGCTGTATAATTTAAAATGTGGAGGGAGTGTGTGTGGTTCTGTATTTGGACACGGGAGGAACATGTTTGTGTGCGTGTTTCGTGTTAGAGGGTGTCAGGGTACGCATCTGTTACTTTTAATATTAAAAGATTTCCCTCCATTGTTTTGCAGAAGAAAACATTCTCTTTGCATCTAAGGCCCTTTTGCTAAATGAGGACCAGTCCCTTGTGTCAAGTACTGCATAAACTCAGAAGGAACAGTGTGTCCTGCCCCAACAAGACTTGCAGACAGGTGAGCTTCATTCTTTCAAATCTAAGCAAAGGAAGCAGTGGCTGCAGCGCATGCTGTGTCATTAGTATGCTCCTCGACACATCAACCAAAAAATCAAAGAATAGGAACTGACAGAATAACTGTTGTGTGGCGATTTGGCAAGTATCTGCTAAAAAGTGGATATTGTTCTGTGAAGGTATGTGTGACTGAAAGGTTAGCTAAAAATTTCCAATCTCTGTTTTGTTTGTGTTTAAGGACTGATATTTTGTATAGTTAAAATTGCTACAACTATTTTCACCTCAACAATTTGCATCTGCTATATTAACATGAAAATTTAAAACCTTGGTACAATGTATGAAATGATGATTAATTTACAGCATTTATCTTGGTTTACTAATCATTCTGGTTTTAGCTGATAATTTTATTTGTAATCTCCACAGTTAAATTGCCATAAAATATCATAGTTACAAAGACATTCATAAGCAGCTGAAAGGATATGACACATTGTAATTTAGGAATTAATGCACACATAAAAAAAGCAAATTCAAGAGAAAGCTACTAATACATGTACATTTTTAGGAAAAACAAAGCAGAAAAAAAAAAGCTGCAAACCAGAAGATAAGCACATGAGCACTGCAGCTGTATCACTAACTGACAGTTTAAAGATATGGTAAATTCCATCCCACCATCTCTGAACAAAGAGTAACAAAGGGCAGAGAAATGTAACGAAATAATCTAGTGCTGAGCATGAGTGGTACCAGCTGGAAAACATTCACAGTCCATGCCTGATTAAGCTCTGTCTTGCTGTCTCTCATAATGTGGACAGCTAAAAAATGTCCCCCATTTAATGAAACTCAGACACATCCCTTCCACTGCAGAAGCACTGGGGAGCTCCAGGAAAGGATCAGAACTTGTATTACCAGGTAATGCAAAACTGTGAGCAAGCTGCTCTTTGCTTGCAGTGCTGGGTAGTCCCTAATTATAAGACACTCAAGTGTAGGACAAGACCTTTGAAGACTGCAGTGGTCTCCAAACTGCACACGGTCTGCTGCCTTCTCAGATTTCTAAGCCCGTCTACATACCCAGATGAAGCGTGGCTGTGGGCTTACACTGATGGATCTGGGCTGGGTACCTTGCAGGGCTACACTGCATACACAAGGCTCAGCGCTGGTTGTTCGCTCAGTGCCAGCTTTGTAGTGGCGGGGAGCTATATGTTGGTCTGTCTTCTGCAAGTGCTTCTCACGCTGTAGTTTAAATCTAGGCTGGGCATGTCCATGTAAGCTGCTGTCTGAAGTATGGGAATACCAGCAGTATCGGCCAGTTCCTCTTCACCTGTGTCCCTCTTTGGGTAATGTCCAACAGTGTCATAGGAAGGAACGCATAGTATCTATAATCTGCAAGCAATACAGAATAAAGGTGTTTTGTTTTCTTCAGAATAACAACCAGAAGCTTAAGAAGGGGGTAGAGGTGGGTGAAATCATCAAGATAATGACATGGATTTGGGTATGTTTAACATGCACTTAAGCTTGTGGTACAGTTGGTTTATGTGTTTAAACCTGGCTACTTTATCTCCTGTAATGGTTGCTCATTCTGATCTGCATAGATATGATTATCCTTTTTAGATCACTGTAATTGCATGAAGGAGAAATTTAGAGTTATGTTTTCCTTTTCTTGACTATTAATTGTGTAGCTCTACTTAGGTGCACAGGGAGAGATCCATTTCCTTCATGGCATGAGAGACATAAATTACATGAAACTAAGGAAGTTTTTTTTCCCACCCTGTGCAGACAACCCTTTGTTATGTGCTTGTTCTTCATAGAAAACAGTTAGGCATTAATCTTATGCAATACAGTAGGGAATCTTATGATCAAGAAATCAAGAGTTCAACCATGCTTTCTTTGAAGGATGTTTTTATAAAGCACAGAATATCCCATGGCAAAAGTAATCCTTAGCAATAAAGAGAAGTGTTGAAAGAGGTAGAGTAGCAGTAACTTTTTGGTTACTTTGAACTGTCTTGAGAAATTGAAATTTATACCTGCAAAAGAATGGGCAGAGTTTGAAGAATGGTGTAATAATATGAGATAGAGCCTATATCTTAACAGGTGGCGGTGTTTAATGGGATCCTGGCTTGCAAACAAACTCATTTCCTTTCACAACACTGTTCATGGAAATGCACATGTCAGTATGGGTCACTGCTGTCACCCTGCTTTCATTCAAACATCCATTCTAAATAATAATGAACATCTAAGAACTAGCAGAGATTTTTTAATTAGCTCAATCCCTCAGGCACAACTATATTGTGTATGTTAAATTCCCCAATTCTCTTATTTTCTGTTCTAGCATTACCTTCATAATACATATGCTGCCATTCATGAAGGATTTATAATTTAGCTGATTTAACCCATGGATTATAATGTAGAATACTAAATACATTTTAATTTAGTCCCCTATAATGAGAATAACTGGTCACTTCTTCTGATTTGTTAATTTTCTGCAAGCATGTTACCTATGATAGTACCTGGCCAGGTGACTTCTATGCTGTTAACTCTTACATGACTGAGTTGATTATAGATAACTGCAAGGTAAATAACCCTTGTGCTTCACCAACCTTTCCTTCAGCCTTCAGCAGGTTTCCTTCTGTCTGAGTGGGAGAGAGGCTGTATAAGATAACATGTTTTTTACCTGCCCACATCAAATTGAGAATGAGTGATCTTCCTGCCTCTAGCTCTTTGCTCAGCATAGACTCATAGAATGGTTTGGATTGGAAGCGACCTTAAAGATCATCTAGTCCCAAACGCCCTGCCATGGGCAGGGACACCTTCCAATACACCAGGTTGCTCAAAGCCCTGTCCAGCCTGGCCTTGAACACTTTCAGGGAGGGGGCATCCACAACTTCTCTGGGCAACCTGTTCCAGTGT
This sequence comes from Fregata magnificens, assembly GCA_013389945.1. Taxonomy (NCBI): domain Eukaryota; kingdom Metazoa; phylum Chordata; class Aves; order Suliformes; family Fregatidae; genus Fregata; species Fregata magnificens. The sequence goes on from WAAD01017605.1 coordinate 98,857, forward strand.
CTCACCACCCTCATAGTGAAGAATTTCTTCCTAATATCTAATCTAAATCTGCCCTCTTTCAGTTTAAAGCTATTGCCCCTTGTCCTATCACTACATGCCCTTGTAAAAAGTCCCTCTCCAGCTTTCTTGTAGGCCCCCTGGAAGGCTGCTCTAAGGTCTCCCTGGAGCCTTCTCTTCTCCAGGCTAAACAACCCCAACTTTCTCAGCCTGTCTTCATAGGAGAGGTGCTTCAGCCCTCTGAGTGTCTTCGTGGCCATCCTCTGGACTTGCTCCAACAGGTCCACATCCTCCTTATCTTGGGGGCCCCAGAGCTGAACACAGTACTCCAGGTGAAGTCTCACAAGAACTGAGTAGAGGGGGAGAATCACCTCCCTCGACCTGCTGGTCACACTTCTTTTGAAGCGGCCCAGGATACGGATGGCTTTCTGGGCTGCAAGCGCACGTTGCCAGGTCATGTTGAGCTTCTCATCAACCGACACTGACACCCCCAAGTCCTTCTCCTCAGGGCTGCTCTCAATCCATTCTCTGCCCAGCCTGTATTTCTGCTTGGGATTGCCCCGACCCATGTGCAGGACCTTGCACTTGGCCTTGTTGAAGTTCACGAGGTTTGCACATCCCCACCTCTTAAGGCTGTCAAGGTCCCTCTGGATGTCATCCCTCCCCTCCAGCATGTCGACAACACCACACAGCTTGGTGTCATCGGCAAACTTGCTGAGGGTGCACTCAACCCCACTGTCCATGTTGCTGACAAAGACGTTAAACAGTGCCAGTCCCAATACAGACCCCTGAGGAACGCCACTCATCACTGGTCTCCACTTGGACATCGAGCCATTGACTGCAACTCTTTGAGTGCAACCATCCAGCCAATTCCTTATCCACCGAGTGGTCCATCCGTCAAATCTATGTCTCTCCAATTTACAGACAAGGATGTTGTGCAGGACAGTGTCAAATGCTTTGTACAAGTCCAAGTAGGTGATGTCAGTTGCTCTTTCCTTATCCACCAGCGCTGTAACCACGTCATAGAAGGCCACCAAACTTGTCACGCACGATTTGCCCTTAGTGAAGCCATGTTGGCTGTCACCAGTCACCTTCTTATTTTCCATGTGCCTTAGTATAGTTTCCAGGAGGATCTCCTCCACGATCTTGCCAGGCACAGAGGTGAGACTGACTGGCCTGTAGCTCCCTGGGTCTTCCTATTTTCCCTTTTTAAAAATGGGGGTTATGTTTCCCCTTTTCCAGTCAGCGGGAACTTCACTGGACTGCATCTGCATGCATGCACGTTCAGTCTCTCCACGTCAAGCAGATATTCAGTAAGGGAGCGTCAGGATTACAGTGTTACACTATGATGCAGAATCCTCAGAATATCTTGCAGGGAGCACACAGCAAGGAGTACACAGGATTGAATGGGAGAGGCAATGACATTTTTTAACATTGGGTGGTTTTTTTCCTAGAACACAAAAAGCTCACCAGTACCTTCTGGGCAGCTTTTCCATTTGTTGGTAATGTTCTCTCCATTGATGCTGCATCCCAGTAATCAATAAAACTTGATTAAGGATAATAGTGAAAAGCAGCAACCTGCAACCTCATTAAATGTAAAAATCCAGTACAGTGTGGTGACTAGAGTCAAATAATCATGACTTACAGGACACATATGTGGCTACAGAATAGAAGAAACTGAACTGATATTGCCAGGGTGTTTTTGTCACTGACTTATCCCACAAGAAGGAAGCTGCCACTTCCATGAGCTGGATGTGGAATTACAGCTGGACAGGAGGATAAACCCTGCATGAATAAGTGTCTTGTTAAAGCTTTGTTTTCATTCCAGATCAAACCAGAAGTGTTGATTTAGAATGATTGAGAAAACAAAATAATTAAGGGAAAAAAGTGTTTTTGAGGCTGGATGAATGCTTTGTCTAACCTTAAATGAGACATTTTATTTTTGTCTTGAGTAGTTTTAAAGATCGTATCCATGATTAAAAACAAGTGACATTTTGGAGTGAAGCACCATTCCAAATTTTAAAAAATTGAAATATTTTTTTCCTTTCTCTGGATATCTTTTCAAGCAGGAGTGTGATGGAATAGGCACATGAATGTGAAGTGTTCTGCTCAAATTTGAAGTCTTCCACTCCAAGAAGGTCTGAGTGCCACCATCTCTGTTTGAAGGTCTGTAGTGGAAGGAAACCTGCATCTTGATTTTTGGGACTGGTGAGACTTCCTCTCTTCAAGGATGATGGACAGAATTGGAAAGGTCAGGGTTGCCAACTGCAAATTTCTGAAAATTGTATTAGTGACTTGAAAATAATAAACTATTGCTTTAATGCAATTGTGGGTTCTTTTGATATGCCTTCTGGTTTCTGGATTGTTAGAGTACTCATAGTTATTTCTCCATCTTTTCTGTACCACCACAAAGGCATAATACTCCCTTTTTCATTAAATGGGAGTGTCACAGCTAAGCACTGGGAGCTGTGACTTTAAACAGTAAAGCAACATAGGAAATCTCTAAGACAGGAAAGTTTCTCCTGGATTGTTTGGTGCTTGTTGGGAGTACGGGTATCTGGTGAGAAAAGAGCCGGCATGCCCCGAACTACTGCTGTTCTTTATGTTGAAATACTTAAGACTGTAGGTACAGTAACGGGCAAAACTTCATCTCTGGAGAGTCCTGCCTCACAAGGTGGGTGTGATGGGATTAGAGGTTTGATGAGTGCAAGACTTTGGGATGGTCTGTAGGTGGGGAAGGCTGGCTGCTGCGCTTTATCCTGGCAGGGTTAGGAAAGTCTTGGGGTAGGATTTTCCTTGCTCACATTCTCCAGCAGTACCTCTTCTCTCTTATGGCTCTTCAGCTGCAGTATATTGGAGCTCAACCATTGCGCAAACATTAGAGACTCATACTCTCTAAGGTATTAGTAAAATAGATAGATTCTGGCTCTCAAATCCATCGTAGCATTAAGGCAATGTTCTAATTATCATATTTTAGAAAGCAAAAAGAAACGTTAAAGTAGAGATACCTGATGCATGATAACTTACATGTTGGTCACTTACTGTGTCAATGCAAACTTGGCATCATACTTTAACTTGCCCAGTTAATTGAGGCTGTGTTTGACATTGTTTCTCTTTTTCTTTTCCCCCAAATGGAAGGTTAAATGCAATCCACTTTCTAGAAGCTGTTTTTAATTTTGACCATCCAGTAACATGCCCCAGTAATGAAACCTATACCTCTATTTAAAGGTCCTCTGTGTAATTTATAGACCGTATTTTCTTTCCTCATAAATTCCCACCCTACTTTCTAGGGAGGCAAAGTGTACGTTAGTCACTCTCCCAGGAGATTTCCATACTGTGCATATAATAACTGTGAGATAATAACTCAGCCTGGTAGTGCTAAGTGCAGTCAGCTTCCTGCACCATGCAGAATTGGGTCCTCAGCTTGACCCCAATATGAGCCAACAAGGGGCTCTTTTTCTTCTAGGCAGTACAATTTTTGGCATGTAATTTTTTCCACAGCACTGACTCAGCGGAGGAGGGGCTGTGGATTTTCCTTTTGCTCTATTTATGTGCAAGTCTCTGACACGAATGGTTCTTTGAAGTGTCTGTAGGATGCTGTAGGGCAGCTGTATTTCTCATTTAAAAATGTCTTTTAAATGACTAAAAACTTTAGATGTGTGTGTTTGTATTCATAACAGAATGTAAGCACAAAGACACAACTGCTAACACACATAGAAAGTCAGCTTGGTCAAGCTACGCCAGTGTTGCAATTTCTCTTCAGTCCTGTGGTTGGGGACCTTTTAGATTAAATTCATTAGTTCATGGTAGTTTTGAGATGTAACACAAGCCTCCAAAGGGATCTTAAGCTTCTCTTTTTTATTGAAATGAAATCTTCCCTTGGCATTTCTCTAGGCACTTCTCCAGTCACAAATAAAAGGGACACTGCTGAAGCATATTCCTCTGCACACTTAAATGCCAGCAATCCAATTAAAGGAATGTTTAACCTTTTGTAAATAAAGCTATGGCTCGCACTGCCTTTTGGCTAAAGGAAAAAAATTAACTAATTTATTATTAAGCTTCTTACCCAAGACTGATGTATGTATTCACAATACAGTTCACAGCATTATAAGTCCCAGAAGGTCAACTGGCTGCAGATTCAGACGCTATGCTTTCAAGACAGCTCTGCTAAGTGATGTCCTTCTCAAAAGTTACCTCTGAGTCTTTTGCACTCTCTAGTCACAAAAGTCCCAATCCAGATGTTAGACGTTTCGCAACATATTTTTATATTTTTGTTTTTTGAATATGGATCATTTTCCAGTTGCAAACAGTACATGCGGATTTAGATAGGAATGTGTTCAGACTCTGATGTACATTGTTCTAAGCCTCGGTCAAAAACATTTTCAAAGCTAAACAATTAATTCTAAGTCCGGATGTCAATTTTGCATTACCTCTAGAAAATTTAAACAGTGTAGAAGGCTGTGTTATAATTTATCTTTATTGCTTCTTTTGCTGCTACTCGGAAACTTGATCTGTCGGGATGTTCTGTCCAGGAAGATTTGGCAGAGATGTCTGACCAAGCCTTGCTCAGCCAGGCCTGGTAGCAAACCTGATAAAGGCTTATAATGGGCATGGAGGGGAGGGGGAGAAAGTTAGAAGTTTTCCTGCTTTTCAGCATCCTGTAACTCTGTAGTGCTTTGAACAGAGATCTCTCTGATGGTAGGAAAACCCATGTAACAGTTTTGGTGGTAAAGTTGCACTAAGACAAGATATCCAAGCGGAGGCTGTATCTTTTACTAGACTGGTATGCTCAAGACATGTAAGCCTACTTGAATTCTGATATAGAAGTAGTATGCTTCAAAAATCAATACAATTGGAGAGCAATCGCATAGTGCAGATTTCAAGTCTGCTACTTCTGTTTCAGATCTGGAAAGAAGAGCCTATGTGCCTAAAAGCTTGTGTAAGTTTTCCAGCAGTAAGAGTTGGTTTAGCCTAGGATAAGGCTCTGTATATGAATCCTGGCTTAACTTTTCTGGATGTATTTCTTGCTTTCCTGTTGCGGCACCCCTGAGAGAGGCTACACTAGAAGCTCTGAATACCTGTGGTGCAGCAGAAGGCATTTCCAAGGGACCAAGTGACTCAGGCCAGTGGATAGCAGTATTGCACTTGCTACAAGAGGGCAATGGGCAAGAGTTCAGAGCCTGCAGGTGAGCCTCAGCAGTCCAGGACAAATAAACAGCGCTGAGCGTACCTGAATGCCAGCTGGCCTTATAGCCCATGCAGCAGTGGCTGGCAGCCTTCGGGGGAGTGGGACAGATTACATTACATTACAATTACTATTTCTTATAGTGCTTTTACTTTTGTCTGCACATTTCATTTGGTCCAAACACTTTGCAAGCAAAGGCTGAAAACTACAACTATTCATTATACAGAAAGGGAAGTCCTTTCCTCAGTTAATGTATGTGCATTTGCTGTGTGGAAAAAGGTTAAGTGGTAACGAGAAAGATCAGGCAGGAGTCCAGCACTTTATAGCCTTGCTGGGACAGTGCCTGAGTCCTGTATTAACAGTTTTTCTAAAGTCCTTGTTCTTGAGGCCACAATATGAGTAATAATAACAGCATAAAGAAGGATGGCAAGTAGCAGAAATGGAGGCCGGCACTGCACGTTACGATCGTGTCAAGACTAAGTTCGTTATTGTTGTGTGGCCAAGACTTAAACAACTGTGATTTTTTTAGTTTCTTTGTGATCCGCCCCTGTAAAGTGTTTTGTGGCTCTGTGAATGAAAAAGGGTTGTATTAGAGATAGGAACTGCCCATATAATGTTCTATTTTGTCCCAGTTGAAAATCACAGACCAAAAGCAGGCCATGTCTCACCAGCTGCCAAGATTCAGTAGTGAGGTACCCTGGAGGAGAACACTGAATATAGCAATCAGTGCAGCAAAAGCCTTAAAAAGGCATAAAACTCTAAAGAGAGGTTTGCTCCTTCATGTGATCTCTGGTTCTGGACTGGTTTGGCTTTTGTTTCCCTGTAAATAATCATCAGCAATAAAATTGAAGAAATAAAGATTTCTGTGAAATTGTGTCACTGTTGGAAGGCAGTGGGTTTGCTTTCATTTTGCAAAATTTCTCCAAATGGGGCTTGACTGTGAAAAAACATAAGTCAAACTTAGGTCTGGGTTGGTGCGAGTTGCATTTAGTGTTACCGTACAGGTCAGAAAGAATCTGGCTAGGTTCTTGCACTATTTCTTTTTTTTTTTTTTTGCACACAGTGCACAAATGAGAATGGTTCTGCCTTTGCAAAATCTTTTCAATTAGGTTTTCTTTTAAACCAAATGGCACCTACATTCTCCTGTCCCCAGTTTCTTGGAAGAACAACAGTGCAGGGGGATTCAGGAAGAACATCTCAGCGTTGATTCTTTTTCCAAAGGAAAAACATTTTTTTGGGGGATTTGAGCACCAAAAGTCACAAAGGGCCGTTTTGATGGTGGTAAGATGTTGCCATCAAGCTGCAATGTCACTTCTGTCTGGAGGCATGGTAAATCAGCGCTGCTCTTCAGATTCCCTAATGCGAATCTAGCACATTGTGGTACTGATCCCAGCGTGCTATAGGATGGGCTCCTGAATGTCTGTAATGGGTAGGAACACAGGTCAGTTGTCTGGATGTCTGCTACGTTTGTGGTTTGCCAGCTGGCTTATTCCTTTATGTTTGTATTGCTCCTGCTTGCAACTTGGCATGGTGTTTTGGGGGGGTTGGGTTTTGTGTTGGGGTTGTGGGGTTTTTCTTTTCATGTGGCTTGCAAGGCAGATATATTTTCTTTTTCCTTGTAAGCTATGGAAGAACCTAAATCTTCTTAAAAAAAAAAAAAATTAAAGCAATTCAGCTTTTTGAAACTGCATAATTGAAGAGCTCTGAAATAATTGGCTTATTATAGTGCACCCATAAAAATGAATTTGCATCTCATTTATGAACTGTTAGATTCCCTATTACATGAGACTGATTGTTCTTAATGTGACTTGCATGTAATTTAGCATTCTTTACTCAAACACTTTGTAGCTAAACACTGGGGGAGGGAAGTTCATTCCAAAATCATGGCACTAGAACTTAGATTACGGAGCATTCACAACTGGATCCTGCATGGTGTGCTCTCAGTACGCTGTTTGTCTCTATATTCCCATCCTATTTACACACTGTATTGCAGAAGCTCAGATTACCCAACTAATTTTTTCCTTGTCTCTTTACCACTGTTGAGGCCTGGTGACACTGCAGTGAGAAGTGCGATTGCTAAAGACAAACATGAGCTGCAAGTACCCAGGTAATCACCCAGTGCCGTGGACATACTTTTGCAACCTGTGTTAGAGCTTTCACTGTGATAGTCACCCAGGCTCGTTAGCCCAAGGTGACGGGGACGTTCCCGTTCGCTGCAGACACGCTGCCAAGTGCAACACGAGTGTGGTGCTCAGATCATCTCTGGAGTCCCCACCTTAAGGATGGTTGGGTGGCTCTTCCCCAGAGCTCAACGGTGCTGCCCGTGGTCTGTCTGTTGTTGGTTGTGGTGAATGCGGTGGCTAAACTCCGTAACGGTGTGCTATTGCCTGAGCTAACCTGCCTGACAGAGGGCTGTTGGTGCTGCAGGTGCTTGTAATGAAGTTATGCTGGTGGTCAAACCCTTGTATGGGAAATGTGTGTGAGGATTGCTGAGTGAATGCTTTCCAGCTGCTGGGCTGGGAAATCTGCATGTATCAAAACGTTGGAAATACCCACCTGTAATGCTACTGAAAGCTATTCCATTCCATCAGAAACAGGCCGCTAACACAATCAGGAATCATTACCTCCCCTGTGTGCTTCTGTCAGCATTTCCTGTGTGTAAGCGTTAGTTGAGGTGATTGTAAAGCCCAGTCTTGATACCTGTGACTCCATTTTGACTCGAAGGAGGGGCAAAGACGGCAAGAATAAAAATGCAGCAAAATGCAGGGTCACCTTGTGGAGGAGGATTCTGGGTGAGTGATTGTAGAAATAACATCACGCAGTTGAAGGGAAGGTGACAAGCAGGCCCCTTGCATGAAATTCTGCAGAATTATTGAGCTGTAATTTCAGAATATTTTATTTACTGTAACTAGCACATGGCAAAAGAAATTACATACCTAAGCGCTCTCCAATAGGTATAAAAAATGTCATGGTCTTAGTACGAGACTAATGTTAGTCCCTCTTTGGACACAGCCAATTAAGAAAGTACTGATGCTAACTGTTTAGCAGGAGCAAGTATAGCAAGCCCTGGGGTCATAGGTTTGAATATCAGTAGTTCTAAAAATACATGGCTACTCCTGTATGCATTTTTGTCAGAAAGCAAGTAGAGAATTGAGTTTTTAATTGACCCTTTCATTTAGCTGATGGAACATGTGGTTTAATCCAGTGCATGATCCTACTGTTTCTTTCGGGGTAGCAGGTAAGTGGCAGACCAGGTGAGGTAAGGGGAAGGAATTCTGGATTGAAAAATTGTAAAAGTACCTTATGCTCTTTCAGACAAAATAAAATATGTACAATTCTATTAACTTCAGAAGAGTAACTACCAATGTTGAGAGCAGTTACATCAGAACACTGTTGAAATACTTTGTATTTCATTTGCCTGCCTTTCTTGACTGTAAATCCTCTCTGAATTTCCATTCAGCAGTACTGTAAATACAGCCAGAAACATGTGATACACCAACAGCCAGGGAAGCAGAAATTATCGCTGCAGTCCTGTAATCTCTCTCTCCCACTAATTTATAACAGATTAAATTTGGGTTCAAATGTGTGGATGTACTGCACCTTTAAGAGCTACCATTTTATGTAGGGAAATTATTCAGTTTATACATTAGAGCAGATCAGAAATGTGTCCCTACCGATCCTGGGCGTTTCTGGGCTGTCACATGCTGTTAGGGGAGCAATTACTCCCAATCCAAGTCAAACCTTACTTTGGGGCTGAAGCTAACGCAGGACATGGCATGCTGCAGAAGCAAGGGGTCAGGCAATAGCCCCTTACAACTGTTAGGTTAACATATTTCTTCCACTTCATCCTTTTACTGCATGGCAGACTTTGTTATTGTTTTGTTTAGAGGTGGTTTTACACCTTGGAACCTGCGAAAGGTAGTAATAAGGATTCAGAGTTCAGGGGTTAAGCAGAATTGATCTGTTAGCTTTTCCAAGACGGGCGCTCTGCTGCCCTGGCCTTTGAAGGATAAATGTCTTATTCAGACAAATCCACGTTGCTTTTCAGAGAGGCTCAGTTTGCTGCACAGCTGTTGTCAGGGAGCGTGACTGCTGCGGAGATTGCTGGCATAAGGCAGGGAAGAACAGGCTTCTGTTTTCTTTTGGGGGGAAGGTGGAAACACACATTTTCGAAGCAGCTAGTTGTTTTGTAAATGTCTGGTTTTAATTCCCAAATAAACATGTTTTCAGTCTGTTTCCATCTCAGAAGGTGGATTCTAGGCACAATTTAAAAGGTTCCTTTCAGCTTTCACTAGTTGGCAATCAAAAGCACCCATCATCCTAGATCAACTGTTTTAATTCTCTGCTTTGGCTTCAACTCGTAGTTGTGAGTAAAGAAAAAGTGCGTATGGAGTCAAGGCTGTAAGATCTATCCCCTCTCTCCCCCTTGTTTTTTTTAATATGTGTATTTTATGAGGAAAGGTTCATTTCTCCCACCAGAGTTAAAGGCTACATTGCTGGAGTTTCTTTTTGGAGAAAACCCATTACAGTTGTGCCTGCCCATACTAAGCTGCAAGTGCCTGGGGGTTAACTGCTCTGGCTTGCACACAAGTACATGGTGAGGCATCTTCTGTCTCCCAACACTTGCTTGAAATGGCGGGAGCAAAGAGGTAGGAAAATGTTTGTCCTCATGCAACAAAGGTGCAGAGAATTGTGTGGCTTCCCCACTGTCATGCGGGAAGTCTGTGGTGAGCAGAGAACAGAATCTCCTGGAATCGCAGGTAGCTCGTCTCCTGGAAGCAGTATTGCTACTTGTTTGCAAATACTGCTGTTTGTTTTCTAAAGCATATATTTAAAGGACACACCATGATTACTAATAAACTAAATTAAATTAAAGGCTGGAGAGAGACAGTGGAGGGAAATTCTTATACCTGTTACCGTGTTCATTACTCACCACTGTTTGTGGTTTTTCACTGCTACAGATCACCACACAGACATAATGCTAATTATCTGTGCAGGAGGTCGTTTTTGCATGCTAAGGGAAAACACTGGTATGTCTTGCTAATTTGATTTTAATATCTGTGCCATGCTATTGTTTGGCCTAGAAATTAGATTGCTTTTTACTAATATAGTTGGCTAATTAAAATATCTTCTGTAGGAGATGGGGAAGATACCCACAGTCCTTATGTGACTTGGGGCATAATAAAGTAAACACGAGTCAGTTCCTAATCCAACAAGAGCTCATTTAGAGCACAAAGAAAGGAGTATCCTCAGTCAAATTTTCTTAGTAAATTTTTGAGATAATTTAGGGTCCAGTCCTCCACCTTTGGAGTGGAGATGGAAACACTGGAACTTAGAAGAGCCAGCCCTGTAGGAATTCTGTGGCGATACCTAACAGGTATTATCAATTCCATATATTTGCAGTATTCTATATATTTAGTCATTATAAGTTCCCTACCTGGGGCTAGTTGTGAAGATATAAAGCAAGAGAAAAGAGTAAAGTTGCACCAAAACACACTCCCTCTGTCCCAGCAACTAAAACATACCCGGTTTTGCAACCTGACCGTACAATCTTGATATTTCCTTCCTTCCCTGCTAGCTCTTATCACCTGGTCTGAGTCCCTGGAAGGGAAATCACACTGGGTAGAGCTACTGCTTTCCTCTCTCCCTCTGTTTAGAGATTATATGGGGTAGACAGGTGAGGAAGGGACAAGTGTTACCTCTGCCATGGGAAGTAACTTTCAATAAACAGATTACCTTCTTGTCTCGGATCCCAGCTGCAAGTCACAGCCTCCTTCCCCCGGGATGCTCATTGGATTCCACCTTAATACGTTATCCTTCAGACAGGACTCAAGGAAAAGTCCTATCCTAGACAATCTATCTTTGAGCCTGGAAAGAGTTTGAGAGACTTATGCTAATCATATTTAATTTGTATGTGCAAATGATTCTAACTAAATGTAGGCTTCCCTTAGTATCTTCAATTAAAAGCTCTGGATGTACTCCAAAGTTACAAATTCCTTCCCTAAGCCAGTAGGGAATGATAATGAATTATTGCTAATATAGCCATAAAGCTTTTATTTGCATAAGTAATATGAAGCTAATGTGTGGGTAAAATTAAACTTTAAAATGAAATATTATTAAAACAAAACTGTTAATGAATTTGGACGCATTACTGAGCAGGTATATTTGGCAGCTGGCTAGAACAGATAACTCTAATAGAAGTCTAGTTGAATCAAAATCAATATTGAACATTACATAACACACTGAAGATAGTTTAGCAAGTTATATGTGCTCATCTTCTCAATTCCGATGTGCTTCATCATTGTTAGCTTTCACAATCATAACTAAAACAAAAGAAGGTGTCATAATGCAGGAAGGAGAACCAAATCCATGAATTTGAGTATTTCATTCTCTTTTTTACTGTTATAATTAGATTGGCTTGAGTGAAGACGCTCTGAATTCTGACTAGTTTGGAAGAAAAATTGAAGATTGAAAGTCACATTATAAGTAGATGATGGACACATATGCTGCTTATACCAGCAGCATTATTGTTGTTATATTAAGATTGTTATTACCAAGGCTGGACTTTTTTCTTCTTGAAATGTTTCACCAATCATTTTTCACTCTTTCATATTGCAGAAGTCTTTCCTCAATCCCTTGTGGATACTTGGGGCTGCAACAGTTCAGGGGAATTACTCCAGACTAAAATAATCTTAAGACCGGAATAGTATTAGATGAAGGAACTTACTCTGAAATAGTAAATTCTGCCTCTGTAAGTAAGCTATAGAAAGATACAGGGTGCAGTATTTTGATCAGGTTTTTTTCTTTCTTCCACTTTCACACGTGAAACAGAATCTAAGCAAGATCTCTCTCTGTTGGCATATGGCATTGTATGCTTTTTGTGGTGACTTCCTGACAAAAAATGCAGAGTAACTGCTGTGATTGCCTTGCTCATAGCTCTTAAATGTGTACATCAGACTTGCCTCCATTTCACTTGTGTACAAGCTATGCTGCTGCCTTTTACACACATTACTCATTTACACAGGCTTAGCTTTACTCCTGATTTATATCCGGCTGCTCCAGTGCAGAAATGTTCAGTTACATTTACATTGCTAGGGTCTTGTGCTGCCCTTTTTCTATAAAGCGATGTACACAAAACTGTATAAAGCAACCCTTGGATGTTTTATCAAGATATCCCAAGCCTGCACACTTCCGGGGCTAGACATGGACTCTATTGTGAGTGCCTACCTTTTCTGCCACCGCAACGCCATTGAGACAGTATGGAGTCATTGAATGTTTGGACTAGTAGAGAAAGAAGCATTTTTAGGGCTAGAGGTTTCATTATTGTGACTGAGAAATGAATTCGTTTTCTCTTTTGTGCAGGAAGATTCTGTACTTCACCTTTTTGCAGAGGCCAAAACTCTGACACCTGAAAAGATGAAAGCTGTCAGCTCTCAGCTGGTGTTTCATCCCAAGTGGAAAGGCCTTTGTTGACTTCATCTAAGAATTTGTCCATATCTGTGTTCTTTCAGAGTAGGCGTTTCAGAAATAACCTGGCGAAGTTGTTGCATTTCTGTGGGGCTTGCGTACCTGACCTACATACACAGCTTTGAAAATTCCAGTTCTTAGGAACTAAGGTTGAATTCAGTTTGCTTTATGATGCAAAAAGCACATTAGGTTTTCCTTTATTTTTTTCTCTATATTCTGTATGAATAGTTTTGGTGAAAAATATTAGGAGATATTTCCCCCAGTGTTTCATTTCAGTTACTTGTGCTGTTTCTTATACAGGATGAAATTAATCCCCTTTCTGTACTAAGAACAGACTGTGAAGCTGAAACCAAGCTGGATCTGGACAATATGGTAAATCAAACTGGCTAGCTTGTCATTTATAGTTTGAATCTTACATGTGTGATAACCTCACTGCTGTGGGATACTGGTGTATTTTGCATCCAGAAGAGATTGATACTTGGGATACCATCTTCTACCATTTTGCACATGTCTTTTCCATTTTTACACATATATTTTTACCTAATTTTACACCTAAAACTTGCCAAACTTACAAGTTACACCTTTTCTTATTTATAATGTAATTGTCTCCTAACTCAGTGATTAAGTAGAGAAGCAATACAAAGCTGGCTGTGCTCATCTTAAGTATGCAGTCCCCTGGAAGACTAGATGCAAACTTGGACTTTGCACCACAGAGGAGATTGCAGAGCTTGCAGGGGGATTATTAATTTTGGGGAGAGCGGTACCCAGTTTTCCCACCTACCTGGGGCTTGTTCCATCAGGTTGTACGAACTCAAAGGTTTCCAACGTGGCCATCTCTTTGGCACAGCTCCATACGCCTCTCTCGTGCCAGGGCTACGCTGTGCGATGGGCAGCAGGGCTGAGCTGATGCTGGGTCAACAAGTGAGCTAAATCCCTTGGTGTGGGGGGAAAGGAGTCAACAGAGGCTGCTGACACTGGCCTGTGACTGACCCGGGGGCCCAGCCTTGAGCCTGGCTCAGGCACAACCCATGTGGCAGTAAGACACGCACAGGGACCTTCTCTGCCAGCTTACCCTGTGAGCTCCCTGGGAAGTTGTACAATGTGTCTTACAGGTCTTGCCTGTTTTAAGCTCTTGATACAATCAGGTCGTGAAGGTTGTGCACCCTGAATTACTAGGTTGCTTAATTTTGGCATGCTTATGTCAAAACTAATTAAACAACTCATTCTGTTCCCTGGAGGCTGTGTGAATAAACAAGGAGCAATGGGAATAAGCCCTAAGTTTGTTGGACAGGAGGTGTTTCTAATGCCTTCACTGAAACACACCCGTGCTTGCTTTCCCCAGAGGAAAATTTGGTGTTCAGAGCATTTAAGTCCTAAACAGATGAAGAGGAAGATGCAGGCCATGCTTTTTAGATCTCTGATTCAGCAACAGCTGACTGAATTTAAATTGTGCTTTTGATAAACAGATAAGCACAAACTGTGTCTGGGCTGATAACTTGAATGTCAAATTTCAGCTTTGTGCAATTGGAACTGCTGACTTATTAAACCTTGGAAATTGGGCTTGATAATGGAAATAGCAACTCAGTGAACCTTAATTACAGTTGCAGCACTGGCCATGGCCTACCTTTTCACACACAAGAAGAATTCAATATGAGAGGGTGAGCATGGTAGAAACAATTTGCCATGAATGATATTAGTTGTGAATGTGGACTTTCTTCACGCTGGCCACCTGTCTTAGTCAACCTGAGAAAAGTTATTGAACTCAGTGGGAGCAGTGTCAGCACTAGGAGGGTAAAATAGAAACTACAATTAACCTTTTTTTGTACCGTGTTTTCAAGAGTCAGGTTCAATATCTCGGTGGAAACGCGCCTGTTGTACTGCTTTGTTATTAAGGAAGCTCGGGAAGATTTGACAAAGTGGTGTTAAAAAGTTAAATCACAAACAAACGTTCAGATGTGAGTTTACTCAATTCTGCTTTCATTCACTACTGCGCCTCAGTTTTAGAAGGATTTGAATACTGAAATGTATGTCATCATTTTGAAATGCTTAGAAGACAAGGCCAATGTTTAATCAATTTATGTTTGTCCCAAATGGCCTTTATATCCAAAAGTGTGCTTGAAACTCTGGATTACAGGCATAAAAAGATGAACAGAATTGTAATGATTTGCTGTAAAAGAGGACTAAGGTTTGGGGAGTACGATGAGAGCCAGCTATAGCCTAAGCATTTTTCTTCTGTGTAGTTCTTCAAAGGAGTACAGTGGCAAAATCAGAAGAGATGGCAAGGATATGTTTTATATTACTGTACAAAAGCAAACAGATGGTTTACTTTTTCTCCTCTTTTAACTATGTAGCTACTACAGTCTCATTATATCTCTTGGAATGGTTTCAGATAGCAATTTATTTTGCAAAACTGAGTTGATTGAATAATAGGTATATCACAATTTCAAATCAATTAGAAATATCGCTCACCAGAGGAGCTGATGGTTTAATTGAATGTCAATAATAAAACTGTATAAGCCATGAATTACTTTGGACTATTTAACATTATTACATTTCTCTGTAACAGGGACGGCTCTGCTGATACTAGTTGGCAGGAGCTGCTAGAGATGGGGCAGGCTCATTTATGACCAGATGTAAAGTAGCTCTCGGGGTCCTTTGAGGGACTTTCTTTGTCTCTTGGTGCTTGTGTGAGTGATTCCCTCCCGTCAGCTGCTTCTAAATTTCATCCTTTTCCTTCTCTCTGTCCTGCTCAGCACTTGCTGCTAGAAGGAGGACAGATGTAAGGTCCTTGCTTTTGGCTTCAGTAAGCTGCCTTCAGTGCATGCTCATTGCTTCTTTATTTTTCCTCTTTTTTTTGGTATTTGTTATAAACTTAGTATGTTATTTTTCCTTCTGCATCAAGAAGTACGAGATATGGATAGATGAGTGCTTTCTTTTATTTTGCTAACTATAACTGACTGTTCTGCCCAGAACAATTTCTTGTAACCTGGTTTGTCTCTCATAATTACGTATTTCATACAAGTTCTCCTGAGGGAATAAAACTATCCCTGAGAATCTAATTTTTTAGAGAAGGGGATTGAATAAGGTGATATATGTGGGTTTTAAAAACCCAGGTGAAATACAGTGTTATCAGTATCCTTCCTAGAACACTGTTGATTCCTATCATTTAATCTGTTATTAGTTCAAAACATAATTGCTTCCTTAATCTGTAGTACATTGCCCCATTGGGTCCCCCTGACACAAAAGCACTTGCTTAAACCTGTTTCTGTTTGATGAAGCAACACTTCTGTAGCTAACTCTCACGGAAATTAGTTGACCTCAAATGTCTACACAAGGTGTTGCTGTTTCTACTAGGCCATGAGTGCGCCTTGAGAATGTGTGGTGTCTTTCTAATTAATCATAATTTTCAACACAATACATCAATAACAGAGAACCACGCAAGAAAGGACTTAATGCACAACAGGAGTACATGCAGTTCTTACACTGCAGGACAGGAAATGTTTTATGGACATTTGAAAACCTCTCGTTTGCAGACTGCCTGGCAGCTGGCTTGTGGAGGTTTGAGCTATAGCCTCCTGGCTCTTTAATAGCAATGAAGTGCTGCGGTCAATTTACATGTTGTGACATGAGAAAATTTGCAAACAGATAAATAAATATTGTCTTTTTCCCCTCCAGTGGGATCTGAAATAGATTGAGGTACGTGAACTGGGCCTAGCTTTGCATGCAGGAAACGAGCACTGAGATCTGAATTGGGATAGTGTACTGAGGGCAACCCTCCAGCTGCCAGGCCCCCCGCTTGCTGCAACAGGACAGGAGGTTCAGTGAACCCTGAACCAATTTCAAGGTTTTTTGCATCGTGTATTTGCAGTTTTATTTCAGTGGCAGCTGCTCAGGTCGTGGAAGTGCAGATTTTTAATGTAGAGGTAGGGGAGAAGTTTTTCCAACCCCTTTAATGAGCCACGTCCTCTCACCTCTCTAACAGTAGCGGTAAGAGCAGCACTGAAAAATATTGCCTAATTCATTGTAGGCCCAGATCTTCTGTTACGGGGCTACACTTTGTTTCAAGATCCTGGGTCTTGAAACAGGTCTTGCGCATGGGTTCCTGGGAGCCTCTGCAAGCGTCCCTAGGTTCCTGGTGCTGAGGTGCTCGCTCTGTTCAGCTCCACACAGGCTGTCGGTAATGCCGGCCAGCTGGGAGGCGGGGTTGAATTGCATCGAATTCTGCTTTGTCCTGCAGTCACAGCTGCCCGTGCCGGGATAAGCAAGTTGAAAGGTAGATGCTTTTGTGGTTCAATGCGTGTCTTCTGCTGAAATGCATCCAGGGCCTCCTCCAGACATCTTTAGTTACAGCAAATCCAATGGGCTGTACGATGACTCGAGTCCTTCGGGCCAGACCAAGAGCAGAGGGGCTGAGCTAATTCTTCTGTTTCCTACCTGTTGTTTTGTTCAGGGCTGTAATAACACGGTGTGGTATAATCCACACTGGACACAGTCTGACTAGCCAAAATGATGGCCTTTGGCCTCAGACTAAAACTGAGAACAGTATTTATGTTTATTACAGAATTTAAGGTCCATCGATAGCTTTGACTCTGACCCTAATCAGTCTTGGATCACAGGAAGCTGTTTTTGGCTAGGGTAGAAGGTAGTTCCTGGCTTGGTATTTCCAGCAACCTCTTATCCCACTGGGCTGCAGTCAGCGAGGCCAACCTGGGTCACTGCACAGGTTTTTGGGCTGGGTTTTTTGGGGATTTGGTGGTGTTTTTATTGTTGTTTTGCTTTGTTCTGTTTTTATTTCCTTCTGTTGGCATTGATCTCTGGAAGACAGTAAAAATATTTATTCAGCATAGGCAGGGTGACAGATATCTCTTGTATGAAGAACTATTTGATGAGCTGTTAGTTTTGAGTGCCTTTCCTATTCATTGAACTAATTAGCTCTACAAATCTTGCTGTCAACCAGTCATATAGCCACTTATTTATTTTCCCATGTGCAGAATTTTTACTTTGCTGCATATACACAGAGCTATAAAACCAAATGCACCAAAAATTGTCTCTTAGTTGGATATAAATGGAAACAAAATACGCTTGGAATTATTATTACATGTGCCATTAATTTTTATTTGAACTGTCTTACAAAAATGCCAAGCTGCTTTCATTGCTTTTCACTGTTCAACTCATGTAAATGTAGGAAAGTGGTTGATTTTTTTTCTTTTCTTTTAATGCTGTTTTACTGTCTTCAGTTGGAGAGTATGAAAATGGCTGTGTCTAAGTCAGGGGAGAATGGAGATTTTAATGCTTGCCACATGGGTACCTGGAATCTCCTGTTGTCACCGATGGCTACGTCTCTTTAAAGTTATTGCTTGGTTTTAACCTCCTCTTGTGCTTTCTCTCCTTCTGCAAGCTTTGCATTTTTGGCAGCCTTTTTAACGTTATAGTGAGTGGAGTTAAGTATTTAATGCAATTAAAGCATTTCAAGCTCATGAAAATACAGCCTGCAAGACTGGCCTGTGTTGTGTTTAGTCACAGTGAGTCTGGTTGTTTCTGGCAGCGATGGTGCAGAGGGCATTCTCATGAAAGATATCTAGAAAATGTACTTTGTGGGAAAGAAAAATACAAATTTATGTGATTCCTGGCACAGATGCCTCTTGTGATTTGATCGCTGTGGCATTTCTGATTTGGGACCGTATCATGTGGGCTCTGGAGACTCAGCAGTATTAGTCAGTAACCGTTGCTGCTCTTACAGAACTATCAAGTGGGGCGTAGAAGTATGTGATTGCTCCATGAAATATGGCCAGATGTTTTATAGCTGCACAGTTGCCTGCAAAAGTTGCCACTAGTCCCTGGAAGTTGTGCAATGTAACGGCCAACTGGAATCGTACTGCCTGTTGGGAAGGGATTTTCCATTTTGTAACTTGATGTTTTCAAAGTCATCACAGCCAAGATTCCTCTTCAACATATGCAGCATGCTCTGCTCCTGAGCATGGAGTTCATGGAGACTTTTGCCAGTTGCAAAGCTATGCCATCAGTGGTCTGGGTTGTAATGGGCCACATGGCATTCATTTCTTTTCTCAAGTTAGGCAATTTTTTTTTTTTTTTTTTTTTCATGTTGGTATCTTCCCATGTCCCCCTTGCCCCCCAGTATGAAAATCTTAAGTACACCTCATTTTGGAAGCAGGTGTAATGGAATTGTGTAGGATCTACTACAAGCACAAATTAAACTGCATTTGAAAGAAAGCAAGCATTTACATTTTTTTCCTTCCCACCAAAGAAAGCCCAGTTCAAATGAAGCATAGACAAACAGAGTGTGTGCAGCCCAAGGGCAATGAGTGGTGAAAGCGTAGCTGTAAAATAGAAATCTGCTAAATAGAACTGCACTAATTAGCTTCAGAATGCTCTTATTTGACTATTAGAAATGTGTGTCCAATTTTGATGCATGAACTTCAAAAAGGATGTTGGCAAATTGGAAAGGATTTGGGAAAGGGTTACAGGAAAGATTTGAAAATCATGCCCTCTAAAGAGAGACCATGCCATCTAAAGAGAGACTTAGACTCTTAATCTCTTTATCTTGTTTGAAAAGAAGAATAAAAGATTACTTGAGGAAGAGATCCGTGATAATAATGACTCTTTAAAGTTAGAAAGCACAAGAGCAATGTTGGGCAGCCATAACTAGATGTGGTTAAGCTATACAGTCCCGACTGTGTGCATAACCGAAAACTTGAGCAGCTTCCGAGTGTTGTGCATTGTCTGCTGCTTGAAATCTGTGGTCAAGACTGAATCCTCAAAGCCGTAGATCTCAGGGAGTTGCGAAACAAGTGCTCTGGTTTGTGTTAGACAAGTCAGATAATCATAATGGAGCAATGGGAAAAACAATGTACCTAATTTTCAGATAAAATTTGATGAGTTTGGGAATGTAGCTAGGTGATGTGGCTGCCTCTGTTACCTGTGGAAGATACTCAGCCATCAAGATGATGGCAATAAAGAATTGGGAAGCTGAAAATTGTGAGGAAGACTTTAGGCCTGTTTTTTTGGTCCATTCTCTGTTGATTGTCGTGATGCATTACTAAATGTTGAGGTGATGTTACAGAGAAGAAAATGAAACGTGATCCCTTCTCTGAAGTGTGTAATACCTATCTTTGGGAAGGATGATGGAAATATATTTAAACCAGCACAAACCCCTTGAGTTAGAACTCTTCAATGTCAAGTTCTACCTAAGAACTCTGATGAAGTGGAGTTACCTTGTGGAAACTCTGTTGCAGCCTGCATATGTACGCTTTTGACAGTGGCGGGGCGGGGCCCGGGGGGAGGCAGGGTGGGGACAGGAAGAGGGTTTGAAACATGGGAAATGAGAGGCTTGAGGTTTCATATTTCAATGTTTGGCAGGTACTGATTTATCCTGACAAAGCCTCCTTTCTCTCTGTGCCATTTTTGTTACCATAATGCATCCTTTGCATTCTGTTTCCTCTTCTTAAACTTCCTTCCCATCAACCAGACCTCATCCTATGTCAGTTCTCTGCTCAGTACACTTTCATTTGGGAAATTTTGTAACTTTTCCTTCTGTAAATGTGCAGGTATACACAAGAGTCTTAAGCTGTTGCTGGTTGTGAGTGAAACCAGACAGACTTGACTTCTGCTGGAACGAACAGAAATAGGATTTGAGCTATAACATCTAGGCTGTGCTCACCTTGAGGGCAGAGACATTTAGAACTAGGTTATAACTCGGGCCCACGTCAGATTATTAACAGCAATTCTGAAAGGATACATCTGTCAATAGTAACTGACCTTACTATTCAGAAATCTCTCCTCTTTGGTGCTTCAGCCCCTCTTGGTCATCATGAGAGCGCAATACGTTATTTTGATTTGCTTTCTTTAAGCATTTAGTCCACACCACTGTTTCACCTGAAGCTTTCCTTGAAAGAAAACATTGTTACGGTACCAAGCTCATCACAACTTCTGAAGAGGAGAATAATAAACAGCTTGTTGAGGTAAATGGAAAGATTTCGCTTGAGCTATGTGGGCTTTCGATCAGAGAGGTTAATCAGAAAGGCATTTAGACATATGCCTAAGGAATAGAAATTGGCTTTAAAGGGAAATGCATACTACATTAGAATAAATTACAAAGTAATGTGATCTGGTAAAGTGGAGTCTATAACAGTTGAAACTGGAGTGGTCTTTTAATCCATGATGCCTGTTCATTTATTTTAATAGTGAGTTTACAAAACCTACAGTAAAGCAGACTATAAAAGATGTAACTTACTTAAATTATGCTTTAAACCCGAATAAATTCTCTGTACCCAGTTAAAAGGAAGCATGGCATTACGCTAAAAACATATATCCTTACAGACTGTTCCTCAGGGTGGCAAATCTCAGCGGTGTCATTTTTCAGATGTCTTTGATTGTAAATCATGCTTGTACCTCAAATTATAGGAAATTGAGTGTTCAGTTTAATGCTTCTAAGAGATCTTTGAATTTTAATTCAACTTACAGCACGTGTAATATTTTCTTTAGTCCTAACACGTCCTTGTCAACTCTACAGAGTACATTTCAGTACGGTTTTGAAACATTTCTTTGCTAGTAAGCACTTCTGTCTTCGCAATACTAGAAGTGCTTTTCCGTATCAGCAACAGTGCATGAATGCTGAAAACTCACTAGAGAATTGCGCTGTGCGTTGAGAGAGATTCTAACTCAAAAAAGCAAATGCATAACTGGTAATTGTATTTAGAAAGTTACTGTAGTAAAATTAAGAATTAGTCATCTTTGATGCAGAATTTAAGTCTCATACACAGAACTTCTCACATCCCAAAATTTCTGAATAAAAGTACATACTAGAAGAAATTATTACAAAACAAAGTCCTCCCATGAGACTTACAGCACTCTTATGACCTGCGAGTCTGTTTCTGTTTCTACATACTGTAGTCAGGATGCTATTAGGGAAGAATTTACCGGTTTTAAACTGTAGTTTCTAAAATGGCTTATTTGCATGTAGGTACATGTGGCAACATATGCAGAAGCACCATTGCGCCGCTTTACTGAGGGCATCCAGATTTAGCCCAACAAAAGTTTCAAGAACTGTCAGAGGGATCAGAGAGGAGTATTTGCCTGGAAAACACAGAAATTATGTTCCATTCGTAACAGTGTATTTACATTTCTGTTGTATTCTTATACTAATTTACAACGTCTTTGCGTTGCCTCCAAGACTAGAGTTCCTACTCTTTCACCAATATGTGAGTGAGTGTTTGAAAGCTGATGTGTTTTTTTTTCCAGACAGATTGTCAGAGATCTGCAAGCGTACCTGTTGTAGGATGTAAATACAGTCACAAATTGAAGCAACGCTTTATTGTGTTTATCAGAAAAACTTATACTGAGGAAAGCTGAGACTGGTTTTTTATGTTGATAGTCATCATTTAGCAGCTATAATAAAATTTCGTGAAGCAACCAATGTTCTCTGTGAAACATCAGTGCAAATCTCCCTGGAACTTTATTGCCATGCTGGTTAACTCTGCACGAGGAGGTGGGCAAAACCTCTGAGAGGGCTACATGAACACTGTATTTAACAGGAGGGTAAAAAAAAAGCCTAGTAAAGTTTTCAGTAATCTTGGCTTGAAGGGTAATTTTCTTGTCAACTATATAATTAATGCACCATACATTACAGTAGTCCATTGTTATTCTAGAATGCTGGGATACATTTCAAACTGAATAGCTGTTTAACAAAACACTTGGCAGATTTATTACCCTTAGGTGATTCTGTCAGTCAGCATTTTCACATGTTTAGCCTGAAGTAGGCAGAATCAATTTTGGTATCTATTTTGTGAAATGCCAAGCTGTTTAAATTGAACCCCCCACACATATGCACAACCCCCTAGAAAATCAGGACTTGTATTGGATCTTCATCTATTAGCAATGAAACAAGAATTACCCTTGCAAGCTCCTTGGTTTTTTCCCTCCACAGTCAAGGCATTGTCTGCCACTTCCAATATCTACGAGGGGTATTTTGTGGTCGTTTTCAGATAATGTCTTGAACGTTATGTTTGTCTTTGCGTTACTTTACAGAACACTTACTTGGCAGCTTCAGAAACTAAGGTTCAGCAATAACTGTGTATGTAATGGAAATCCTTAAACAAGGAGACATCATGTTGAATTTGCTATTGCTGGTTCTGAAAAAGAATTCAAGGTGCAATTGAATATTGGAGGAAGTGAATTTAATAATGCCTCTCATGATAGGCTTCGAACTTTTTCCAAAAAAAGGTTGGTTTAAGTTTCTTGTTACAAGTTATTAGGATTTCAGGGATGGAAATGTATTATTTTTATTTTTCAATAGGAGGAGATACAGGATGGGGGTAGGAGTTGTGTATAGCCCAGGTATGAAGATACAGATGAAAGGTGGTAGGTGAGCAACAAAAAATGTATGTTGCGCGCTTGAAGCCACAAAACATCACGTACTCATATTCTCACATTTTTGTTGCTGAGACAGCATAATTTTCCACTTTTTTAAACACTCTGTGAAATATTCTTGGAATTTTTTTTTTACTTTAACTTGAAATGAAAAAGGAATACATTCACTGTATCCAGTTTTTCCTTACTGCTACTATGCTTTCTAATTTTTTTTTTTTAGTTTTGAAGTTTATGAAATGCCAGAGCTGTAATTTCTTTCCTGTTTCACAACTGGTATCTTTGCTAGAGGCTGAAAAGTCAGTAAAGGGTAAAGGCAGGAATGGGGGGGAGTTTTAGTTACCACACCTGACCTTAACTGATCTTCTATTAACAGGTTTAAAGGGAGGGAATTATAATTTAAAAATATGAACAAGTAATTCCTTCCTCAAGCATTCAAATAGTTTTAAAATGCTTGTTTTTCACTTATAACTTCAAGAAAAAAAGATAAAAGATATGTTCATTGCCTGGCATAGCCTTGAGAGGAAGAAGAGCATTTGAAATGAAAAGATTCTAGATGAAAAACTTCAGTGAGCTTAAAAAAAAAAAAAATCCCCACAAGTTGGGCACCTAGGTACTGCACCTGCTGAACTGCCTGTAAGATCAAATTCGCTCATCAGAGAAGCCAAGGTGCATTAAGTAGGCCAGGTTTGTCACTGGTAGATTGTTCTGATGTCAATCATTGCCACCTCTAACCCCAGCTGGTGGCAATCCATCTGCACTTGTCAGCCTGGAGGGTGGTTATATTCACTTGTGCATTAAGCTGGCACAGTAGTCCACTGTGAATCTGACAGTAGGACTAGACCTTCCCGCAGGGAGAGGCTTCTCAAATATGACTAATTTAGATAGCTTTAATTAAAGACCAGCACGTACATATGCATATGAAGCAGTAGCTGGTGGACAGCCTCCTTGGGAGTTGGTGAGAGGGTAGGAAGGAGAGGCGGGGAGCTTTGTCTTCCCCCTCTCCCCTCTGGTGCCAGGGGACGTGGCTCACCCTCTGTAAGTTCCCCCCTTATAGCTCAAGGCTGTGTCCGCCCCAGGGCGGTGTGCTGAGGGCACTGTGTTTTATGACACAGCAAGCCAAGATAACGTCAGCTGGTTTACAGCAATAGAAGATAGGGAGGTTTGGGGATCAATGAGAGCTCCAAGTGTTATCTTTTTCTAATTGATGTCAGACCTTGCCATGCTGTTACTGGTGTTAACAAAGGTTCCCTGGGAAATAATTATAACAACTCCCCAGAAAACAATGATTCACTCTCAAGTTACACTGAGCAATTGTGTTATCCTGTTTAACTTGCAGCAAGACAAAACAACCAGCACTGCT
Source organism: Fregata magnificens (assembly GCA_013389945.1). Taxonomy (NCBI): domain Eukaryota; kingdom Metazoa; phylum Chordata; class Aves; order Suliformes; family Fregatidae; genus Fregata; species Fregata magnificens. Next base: position 123,252 of record WAAD01017605.1, read on the forward strand.
GCCTGTGAAGTAGTTGGGCTGGTCTTTTGTTACAGGCAGGATACTCTCTGCCTAGTTAGGCAGTTCCTAACCTTAACAGGTCATTTTTCACTATGGTTTTCAAAGCAGCTTTGGATGTTGGTGCACTGTACAGAGATGTTAGGAAATGGTGTTCTCCCAGTGCTCATGAGTGCACCCACAGTGCAAATCCCACTGTGGGTTTGACATTGCACAACAAAGGCACAGTGCAAAAGAGTCTAAAGCTAACCATGCAAAGGCAGCAATGCCACCGAGCTGCTGCTGCTGCACCAGAATGAGCTTAAGGTGACCTGGAAGGGCTGCCACATGTTGAGTCCTGACCCACTGCATCAGCCACAAGGCCCCCACACTCCACCTCTGCTACCAGTGTTCCGGAGCCTGATCCTGTGTGCTACAGTGTGTAGGGACAGGTCAGTGTACGGAGCAAATTTCAGGATCAGTTCAGAAATACATGAAGAATTAGAATTAAACCATCAGCATTGGTTGTTGCATCACATCTATGATTTAAACATGTCTTAAAAATTGTGTTTTTAAAAAAAGATCCTGAAAGTGATAGTGGGAAGTTGACTCTCTTCAACCATTCGATTGTACTTGTTTGTGTGCATTGTGTTAACTCCCCAGCCTTCTACCGGCAGTTGACTGTATGGCCACATGCCATGCACATGTGAAAATGCTTTGCAGCCCAGAACTGTAATGCTGACAGCTGAGCTAGTAAGTCATAAATTGTTTTTATTTTGCAAATTCTTAAGAAAGCATCCATTTTCACTAACTTTGAGTAATCCGAAGTGCATTGGTTTTTTGTGGTCATGTCGTGTCCCCCCCCGCTGATTTTTGGTGAAACCAAATCATCTCACAAAAATAGTGCTCACACTTTATTTGACCTTTTTATGGAGTCATTTCAATTTCTGGTAAAAATAGGAATAAACAGAACATATAGAATTCCCACTCTGGTGGTTAAAGACCTTTTCCTAATTCGTCTAACTTTTAGAGAGGGAGAATAAGTCTCTCTTGATATTCTGCTTTTTAAAAAAACTTTTTAAGAGGTTTTATTTTTTTTTCCTTAACAGGTGGTTTCTAGAGACTCTGCTGCACTCCTGGCTGAGTTGTATTTGCAACCTTGTGCGCTATAGGTTGCATCCACCAGAATTGAGTTATAGTGTACAACACTTGGACAAATTAATCGAGTGCTGGCTTAGAGTTCTTGCAGATGGAGATGATTTCATGGGACAAATCCTTCCCTGGAGTGAACTGACTTGATTGGAGTTACCTCAGAAATGACTTGACCTGCAGCGCTGACACTGCAGAAAATGGGTGTGGAAGTACCGACTGAGAGCTGGAACTGAGTGAGCTTTCCCCAGAAACGTCCCTGTGGCTCCCAGCAAGGAGAGGAGTACAGCTTTCCTGAGCCAGAAGCTGTATCTGCACTGTTATGTTTTATAGCAATTTATTCTCCGTGATGTGTCCAATCCCTCTTTGAGTCTGGTTTTTTTACACCCACAGCATTTTGTGGCAATGAGTTGCAAAATTTGAGTTGTTCTGCTCTTGTAGTACAAAATAGACTTTTTTCTTCCTTATTCACTTTTTTGTGCCATTCATAATTTCATAGGCTTCTAGTGTAGCAGATTCTCTCTTCAGTTCTTGAGCATGTCTTTTGGCAAGGCAAACGTGTAAATGTTCCTACATAATCTGCAACAAAATATAGCTCGAATCCTTCAGCATGTAATGAATATGCAGTTGGGTCCAGTGCTGGATGCTTATGGAGAGATTTTCAAAGTCTTGGGCCTAATTTGTCTTCCAAGCTTCCAAGCTGGATGTCCAGCTGCTCTTTGAAAACTTCCCTCTACTACTCCTCCCCCAACACTTACTATGTTTGATTTGATGCTCACCTACAAAATTATTGTTGTCAACCAGTTTGACACTCTGCGTTGTCCAAGAGGTTTTCTAGCTCCTCACAGCTGGTTGTGGTTTGGCATATTCTTAGCAAAAAATATAGTCCTAAAGATTTCACAGATGGAATTTCAACAGTACCCTTAGGTACACTGTTCTGGTGGTTAATTATCCCAAACGTGTATGCCTTATTTTCCATTCAAGTGTGCCTAGTTTCAGCTCCCAGGCATTGGATCATATTAAACTTTTTGCCTCTCAGATTAAAACACACTATACTGTAAGGGTCTCTCCCTACATAGTGTATTCTAGACATTGGTCAAGTGACATCTCAATGCTCTTTTTGATAAGCTAGATTGAGCTTCCTTCGGGGTATGTTGCACTTCAGTGCAACGCCAGTACAGACACCTGAGGCAGGACTGAGGCAGGTCCTCAGCAGTGGGAGGGTTTTGCCTTGTGCTCAGTAAGTGTTGCTGTCCCTTTCTCTGTTACCCCTTCCTTAACAGGAGGCAGTGCTCCAGTGACAGGCAACAGAAGAAAATGGGTGCTTCATCCAATATAGCTTCCACTTTGAAGAAGAGTTAAGCCCTGATGCCAGACTCTGAAGGAACAGCTGAAGCACAGGTGCATGTTACCTTCTGCCATCTCTCTTTAGGGAGCAGTAAATCTTGGGGGCAGGAGGGTTCGTGGCTGGCTAACCCCACATAGGCAGATTTGCCAAAACCCTAAACTAGCCTGCGAGGAGTTCCATGCTAAAGCAGCTGTACTGATCCTACAAGCTTTGGTGTCATGTAGTACTCACTTGTGGTGCAGTATAGACCTATCTGTAAATGCATCATGAGTTGGAGGTTTTCCAGACTTCACATAATTCTTGTAGCCTTTTTCACGTGTTCTGGTGTGTCAACAGCCCTTTTTAGGTGCAGACATAAGTACTGGATGCAGTACTCCCGCACTGTGTGTACTGACAATGCTGTCCCAACAGTACAAGGCCATGAGCAGACTGTTCAAAGTTGTCTCTGTTTTGAGCAGGGGGTTGGCCAAGAGACCTCCAGAGGTCCTTGCCAACTTGAAATTATTCTGTGATACCACTAATTTACAAGATTATAGATCTACAAGAAAGCCAGTCCAGTGTCCTGGCAATTTTTTCAATGGAAAAAAAAAATCTGATATTTTGTATATATTTTGGTTTACAAATGTATTTTCACTACTTGCTAATAGAATTATATAATTATCATGTAGACCTGTTCTGTTGTGCTTTTTCCTGAATGGAAAGGTTTCCTAGGGACTTCTCAAAAAGGCAACAAAAGTGTGGTGGTGTTTGCCAGTCTTCTTTTAAAAGGAATGTATGTATTGATCTAAAACTGTTCAGCTTTACCCATGAGAAATGAACCCACTTTGTGTTTATTCAGTTGGCATTGCATAAGTGGATGAGCATTAGGCTTGTTTTCCATATTAAAGAAAACTCGCACAGGGAACTAAGATGGCAAATTTATTGTTACATTGCAATATATGTGAATGTGAACTAGAAAGAACTTCCATTGCTTTTAGTAACCAGGATAAATCCTTTTACTTGCATTTTATTTTATAGGCTTCCACTTGCTCCATACCTCAAGGCATCCATGAGCCATCCTAAAGTATAAAATGATGGCTAGAATAAGGAAATAAAACAAAATATCAGCCCTCCGTTTGCTCTCTGATTATTTTCATGCAGGTGTTGGAATTAAGTCTTCTCTGTTCCTTAAAGAAGATCTCTTTCTTATTCCACAAACACTGTCTTTGCTGTGGAATTGTCTGAGTTATTTTCATAATTCATAATTATCTTGGTTCTTAAAAATTTAGACATACATTTAAAAGCATGATCCAATCTTGCCTGATTGCCACCACATTGTGTTTGAAGTAATTACCATTCATTTGGCTTTTGAGGCTGTTGAATGAATTTTCCACATGAGATTCCTTAATTTGTACATATTTTATTGCTATAAAATAGGTATTGGCAAGCTGCCTAAACTGTAGTGAAGGTCTTTAATTCCTATCCCTATGCGATGAAACAAATTAAGTGCGAACGGGGAGGCATAAGATAGACTCCTTAAAACATATTTTGTTGACATTTCAAAATTGTCCTTACACAGGTGCAAAGGCACAGGTAAAATTGAGGTAGCTTAGTTCTGCACTAAAGAGCCAAAATGGTTAGTTTTCATACAAGAAAGATAATGTTCCTTTATAGTGTAAAAGCTCTCTCTTTCTATCCTTGAGCTATTATCCCCATGAGAAAATGTACTCTGCTTGAAGAGGTTATTAGTGCCTTTGTGCTGGCTTCCTGCATACTGAGGAAAACTTCCAAGAATATTAATCCTCCCTGTCCTGTACATCTATTCTCTTATGGCTGAACCGGCCTGCCCTGCTAGCTAGATTTTAGAAGCATGGAGGTGCCCAACTGTTTTAAAATAGCCATGATTAGGTGGAGATGAAATAAGAAGGAAACGCGTGCTCTGTTCCTCGCTCTCCCAGGGGCACAGTGAAAGACTTGGGGGCTTCCTTAAATACGGGGCTCCTCTACCCCGCCATTAAATTGACACTGTGTTCTCTGAGTATCTTTATAAGTCTACTGATAGATTTAAATATGTTAGAATGCTATACGTAGAGAGCAAATTATATAACTGCTCTTAAAACATGCCAGGTTTCATAGCTGTATTTTGTTAAACAATATTATAACAAAATTTTAGGAGAAAATCTAATGTTAACAAATGTTGGTTTTGTTGTTCATTTACTTTAAAGAATTGCAGGAAAATTGACAGATTTTCCTGTTTCCCTATCAGAGCACTTCAGGTATAGCCTTTAAGGGGCGGGGGGGGATCAAAATAACAATTCTTGGCATGTGCCCTTGTACAGGCATAATTGGTACAAAATTCTGCCCAGCCCAAACTAACAAAACCATCCCTAGTGATCTAGTATCTCATGTTTATCATAATCACAAGGCTCTCATAAATTAAACAGCAAGACTGTGGAGGCTTTGGATCTTACTAATGAGCACTTGTTGACAATCAGCTGTTCTATGTGAAATCAAGCCTTGCTTCGTGCCTCTAATGGGAAAGTACAGGAGTTCCCGAAATGCAGAGCTTGTTAAGAAACCTGTCTAATTGTATTCATCTGAGGCAAAAGATTTACAAATTGAGGGATGTACTATGCAGGAACACCAGGGCTTCCAGAGAGAGAATTTTAGGGATTGGTGTAAACATGGAGTGTGCCTTGTGGTTATGTTGGGATGAGTGGTCAGAAAGTTGGCTTTAGCCATTTTGGCTTACTCTGTTTAAGACAGACATGCTGCTGTGAGGTATAAGAAATACATTTAGAATAAGAAATGTGCCTGATACTGGACATTACAGGGAATAGCACATCTTCCTTCCTGCCATCCCTATCTATTCAGTATAATCCAGCTGCTAAAGAAACTTTCATCTTGGTCATACTAAACCTTTCCTTACCTGCTTGAAACTCTCATGCCTTGGCCTTCTGAGCTTGTTTTCATTGTGTAGAGTCTCTGCTGGCCTGGGAAGAACATCGTGGACGCATTTGGCATACTCTGGCCCTCTCAGTGCTGAATCAGTCTAACTGTTCACGAAGACATCTAAATTTAACAACAATGCTTTGTGGGCTGTTGCGCAGAGGAGGCTCAGGGATGCAGTTTCTTTCAGGGTTGATGTTTCGGTGCTAGCTATTTCTCTATCGGTTCCAAGCAGCCTGCAATTTCTCTGCTTGCAAACAGCAGATATCAGCACCCTGAAAACAACAGGAGGTAAGATGGCCTGTGTCTCACGTGAGATTTTGCTTTTGTTTCTCAGTTAATGGCAGGCGGAATTCAGAAGCTGATGCCTCTCTTATCTGTTCCAGCCCCAGAGCAAGCTTTACAGTGGCTGGCTCCAGTGTCACTGCACTATGCTGTGTTGTATGCACAGACGTGCACTGAGACATGCGCCTTCTTGTACCTACATACCAGAATAAATCAAAAGACAAGGTCATGCAGTGTAGAAGGAAACACTGCCATTGGAT
>WAAD01017605.1:132826-165840 GCA_013389945.1 Fregata magnificens
AACACTGATATTGGCACAATGCATTTGTAGCAAGGCTTATTTTGTTTGAGAAACCAATATAATGACTTTGTGGGCATTAGAGGGATTTGCGAGAACACCTGTAGCTATCTAGCAAACCAGCTAGGTTTCTAGCAAGCCAGCTAGGAAGGCGAGATCTTAACTCAGTAGTGCAGGCCACAGTTCACTGACAGGTTGGATGAAATAACAGTTTGCTGGATAAAGAAACCCCTCTTTAGAAGTCTCCCCTGACTTTACATTCCTACGTGGGTAACACCATATTATGCCCAGGTTCCTTATTTAAATTTTATTTTGAACAACTTTTATCCTCTTGTCATTGAGGTATCATAATTTCTGCTCTCTAGCAGTAGCTGTTTATTTTGATGTTTAATTTTTTCTTTAAATTATTTGCAATCCAAACTGACCTTTTTACTACATAACCACTTGAAAAAGAGATGTCCTGCTCACATAAGGAATGCCTCAAGAGAAGGGCAGTCCTGCATAATTTCCTATCCTCTCACAGAAAGCCTTCACATTGGAAAACTGGGGAATATTACTTTCTGGCCCTGCACACTCTCCTGGGTAGAAAGGTCCTGAAACACAATTTATTGTAAAACACACAGTGGTTACAGAGCTAGCACAGTCAATGATATTCCTTTTATTACCACTCAGATGAGAACACAAAATGACATTGGAAAGCAGTGAACTCACCAGAAGGGCAGAGAAAGCCATTAAATTCAACACGCATCATATTTCATAATCAGAATCCTACAGTCAGAGCTGACACCACTGAATGAGTTTGTTGCAGTCATGATAATATAAAACCCGCTGCATCTGCTTCCCTTGGCACTTTTCTTTGTAGACCCTTGCAGTGTATGGGCTATTAATCATCAGTAGCCAGGGACACTGCAGACCAATGCACTTTGTATTGCATAAATTGAAAATGCATCACTATTAGAGAGAAAACTGCCTTCTGTACATCTCTATTTAGATAAGCAGTTTCCTAAAGGGCTGCCATGCTATTATGGCTAACCNATTGCTGCATGGTTTAAGTATTTTCTCTTGAAGGGCTGTGGTCAGTGTTTGGAACTTTGTTGATCTTTGGTTATAGCTGCCCACACTTCTCATTACATCTACCACACTCTGTGCGTGTTATTTCCTAGGGTGTGCAGTCGGTGATGTGTCAGAAGGACATGAGTCTGAGTTGAAACTACGTGAACTTGTGTTGAATCCCATGTCTTCTGATACTTGCTGGCACAAACGCAGGTATATCAGCTGAAGTGCTCAGGCCAGATNACAGGGCTCGAGCTGGAGGTGAGAAAATGCAGTCAAATATACTGTATCATTTAACCTCAGTAAATTAACTTCATAAGTGAGAGGGCTGAGTGTACCTGTGAGCGGGAGAGGGATGTTGTGTAACCTGTGCGTTAATGAATTTTCGNTAGCTTGTTCAGAACTGTGATCTCCAGCCTCTCCCTCTCCTAGCTGCTGCCTAACTTGGGTGTGTTTACATTTCAGCTACATTTCTTCACTTGATTTCTTTGGACAAAGTTCTCTAGGAGGTTTCAAGTCTAACCACAAGCAAAAATATTCCTGTCTTGATTGATCCAAACAGCTCAGAGGATCTCTGGTCGCTCAGGTACTGTGTCAAAGTAATTTGAACTGGGGAGGTGTTTCCTGAGCATGTCTGTCAGTGAGGTTATCTAGGCAGAGCTGGAGGATATGGAGAGCCTAGGTTATTGGATAAAAAGATGGCACTATATTGACTAAAGGATGGAGAAAGGAGGGTCAGGATGTAGCCCGCAATCGCAGGCTTTTGTTTGTCTGTACATTAACAGTAAGACACAGGAGTGGTGCCCTGCACCTGAATTGGGTAGGGCTTGCTGATTTAGCTGATTGGCACTGGCTTGCTTCTCAGTGAGGCACTAATTCCCAAGCCCTGACAAAGAAGTAACAGAGATACGAGAGGCCCCTTCATGCAGAAAAGAAAAGGGGGCATGGTAAAGTCATTCCCAGAATTGCACACAGTAAGTGTCATCCTCTTTTAAGTCCTACCAGTTTGCCTTTTGACTCTAGGATATAATCCTGTTACAGGTAAAGCTGATCTTAAATCCAGGCTGCTGTTGTCCTGCCCTACCTTCCCAGTCTGCTCATATGTGCTTTGGTGCTACTCTGCATGGCAGAAGTTAAAACAGTTTTTGCTATATTCAGTTTCAGCTGAATTAGCTCTCAGAACTGGCTCAGGGAGTATTTGTGTATGTGATAGCGGTGCCCAAAAGGGACTCAGGAATAAGGGCTGCACTTTACTCCAATAAGTAGAATTCAGTTTTAAACTCTGATCACTTGGTCAGTAGCGGGTAATGGGGACAGAGATGTCACTTAATACAGGAGTTATGAAGGAGAACAGCGTCTTTACAAGGGATGACAGTTCACTCCTGTGGAGAGAACATTAAGGATTGAACTTTGAAGAAATCTGAAATCAGATCTGCTCAGTTAAAAAAAAAAAAAAAAAAACCACCAAAAAAACCCACAAAAAACCAAACCACTCAGAAGTTGGCTAGTTGCCTTCATCTTACAGTTTAATGAGAATTTCATTTCATTCTAGGTAAACTGGTGGTGAGTTATAAGCAACTCTAATTACTGGCTATGCTAGAAAGCAGTTAACTGATTTATGATGAAGTACATATTACTATCTTTAACTGGAGGTAACAAAGAATATGTTCTATTTTAAAGTAATTGTGTGGTTTTCTGTGATGTAATCAGGGAAGAAGAAAAACTATATTCACCTGAGTTCAGGACCAGGGCAGGACTGGTAAGCAGTTTGCTTCTGGGACTGATGCCTGTGTCTAATACCTGAGCATTAATGCTACCTATAAAAAAAATGCAGAAATTGATTTAGGGAAATTTTGCATGCTCTCTGCTGTCTATCACAAAGGACTCTGAAGCCTTGAGAGCTACCAAATCTGATTTTAAAAGGTAAGTGGTTAAAACAACAACATTCAGGTTATGAAAAAGCCCTTTTGAAAAACAAGCAACACTATCAGCTCAGAGTATCACTACTGCTTAGTACTGGTTTCTACAAAATTACCTATTGAAAAATATTGGAAGTTTTTCTTTTAAAAAACCAAACAAACAAAATCCCCAAGTCCACGCTGTCATATTTAAAGCTACCCATGCTTAAATTTTAGCTTTGAATACAGGTTGTTTTGCAAAAAAACCCCAACATCAAGGCATGGAAGTATCTTGATGAAAGAAATAAATTATGCAGAGGTTTCCTAAATAATTTAACAGATACAGTAAACAAAAATTATGACTTCTTACAAAACACGCAAAACTTGCTAGCATTTTGTTCCTGTGGTAACAGATACGAGTTCTGTGTTTTGAGGCTTTAATTTTAATCACACAATATCCTGTCCTTGGTCAGAGCAGTGTTGCCAATGCAGAGTAATGTCCCGAAAGCCCTGTCAAATATTGTGCTAGGATCCTTTCAAGTTTCTTCTGTAAATTGAAGTAGCTGTATGCCAATATCCTAGTCTTTACTGTAAAACTATTACAAAATAAAATATGCTAGTATCAGTGAGCATGTCTTTGAAAACAAGATCTCATTACATTTGTTAGTTAAAGTTATCGACGTGGTGAGGGGTTAAAATAGGTAACCTATTCAGATAGTCAGTTCAGCTGGTCAGAAAAAATAAAAAAACCCCATGGTGTGGAAACCATCACAGATTTCTTGTCTGTATCCTCATTTTTTAAGATGAATTTCTGTTAGTCAGCAATGCCTTTTATGAATGCTTGATTTCACTTGGGATGTCCCAACCCCAGTTCAATCTGCTGATAGGCTTTTGTCAATATTATTTTATTTTTAAAATGGCTTTGACATATTGCCCTTGCTATGCAAAAAGTTATATTTAATATCAATTTAAGCTCTTCCTTCAGTTGTAAGAGTTACTCATGAGAACACAAATACAAGTCAAGAAGAAACGCTTCCGAAGCACAGGAAATTTTCATTCTTAAGGTATATAATTACTTTTCTCTGTCAGTATTGGTAATGGCAAATTTGGAATCACACTTACACTCTGTTGTAAGACTTTGCAACAAGTAGAACAAGTTACTGCAGCAAAGTCAGGTTTTACATTTATTTGGTCCCTGGGGGGATGCTGGAATTAAGACTAGAAGTAAATGAGGCCTCACTGATTTAGTATACAGTGCTTCAAATGTGTTAACCAGTTAGTGTGATTTATGTGTTTCTTTCCTTCACACACCCTTCATAAAAGAAAATCTAATCAGGATTTAAAGTTATCCTGTATTCATTGCTTGATTCTGGTGAATTGTTTCAATTTCTTATTATATGTGAAAGAAAAGCCAAGCAAAGCAAATTACAAAAAAATATTTCAATTGAAGCTGTATTTGACCCATAATGTAGTGCTATATGTTTCATACTTTGTTTTTCATACTATTAGCAACATTTCAAATTGAGAATATGATTGCAGTAACTACTACCTACCAAGAGCTGATACTGTTAGGAGAGAGAACAGCTAGGAACTTTTGTTTTTATAGTTTGGGAACACAGAAAAATGAGCTGAGGAGTCAAACAGTGCGTCAGTGCCAGAGTCAGGAATAGAAATCGGCTTCCCTCGCTCATTCCAAATGCTAAAAAAACCTGACTTGTATCCAGCTGCACGGTGAGTAGTATTTCTCTAGGATGACAACCACCCGCAGCATCCTTCAAGATGAACTACATCAGCGAACACTACTTACTCCTAGTGGTACTGCAGAGAAGGAAGAGAGTGGACGGCACAGCAACTAGCTTTCTTAAGATCACTCAGCAAGCTTTGTTTTCCTTGCTTTTCCATCCTTACATCATATTAATTTGCTTTTTTTGTTCTTGAATGTGCAGAATAACAGTAAATGGGTCCATCTGCCTTGGAGGGCAGGAATGGAAGAGCCTTGGCCTTATCCCCAGGTGAGAGGCAGCACACAGAGGAAGAGGCCAGTGCAGTCAGACTAGATGTGTGCGCCAGCCATGGCTACTCTGTGGACCTAGAAGGGAGATAAGAACCGTGCCTCCAAGGTACAACTGATTTACACTGTGCTGAGAACAGTACAGTTTGTATAACACTGTTTACCTGTCCAAGGCTGTGTTAGAGGGACGTGTAATGTAGTTCTATACATGGTGAAACCACAGATGGCTTTTACTTCACTCTCTGTGTTGGTGTAAATTGAAGAATTAATTCAGAGTGTCATTGCCCTCGTAAAGAGGGGGGAGTTCAGCCTGAGCCTCATCTGCTCAGCAGGGAGTGAGAGCAGCAGGAGCAAAGTGTGCCATTAGTGCTCTATGTGACACTGGTACTAGCCTGGTATTTTATGGACTAGACGGATATCAGTGTGGATTACACAGCAAAATCATCACCACTGATCTGCCTGGTAACAGTATGTTCTCAGGCTTACGTTCTGGGAATCCTTCCTTCTAGTGCCACTGGGCCTTCCATTTTAGCACAGTTCCCCAACTTAAAGGGTCACAAAGTGATTTCCTTGCAGACTTCAGTTGTGCATCCCACTGGCTTCAGGAAGGCAGATGGGAATGACAGCTAGCTTGATTTGGCAGTAGCCTGGTATTTTCGCTATGGGGAAAACACAGCTTTAAAATTACCTAGTTATTTTTGTGAAACGTGTTCAAGATTGATTACTTACTTCTGGAAGCTGTTGCAGCTGAAAGTGTAGCTGTTTAAAGACTTACAGGTGCAGCAAGCCAGGGTCATCCAAGTAAATCATTGCCTGCTGTTGACAAGAAATTTAACAGTTTGGGTTAGTTGTTAGGAGAGCATGCACAATTGGATATGTTGAAATCTTAATGGTGCTTTTCCTTACTATTTGATACAGCCAATAAAAAAACCCCAAACAATAAAAATCCCTCACCACAAGCTTTAATTATTTTATGAAGTCAGCAGAAATGTCTCAAGACTTAACATTCTGAAAAAAGCTTCAGTTGATCAAAACCAGATTCCTCCCTCTGTGTATGCACAAATGATTGATTTGCATTCATTTAATATTTTCAACTAGCTATATGTGGAAAAATCATTATCACAAGCTTCCTTGCTGGTAAAGGAGCTCAGCAGAACAGGCGGAGGACAGGGAATCAGAGGAAACACTGCAGGGATATGAAATGAAAGGGATGGTACAGCAAGTTAAGGAAGATGCCTCCAGTGGAAGAACAGAAGGCAAAGTGTTCCTCATCTCCCTGCTTTACTGTAGGACAGTTTTCTGTACTGCAAGCACATGAGTTCACTTCCACACTGCCTTCTAGAGTGAGCCCCAGCTAGTCCTAGAGGAAAACATAAACCATTTTTAAGGCTAGTTTGTTATGAACTCTGCCCAGACAGTATGGATATATCCAACACTAATCTGGCTCTTCCACCCAGGAGAGTTCTTTGATAGTATACCAGGTAGTTGTTCACTGTTCAGTTGTGCACTGAAATGTCACCACATGCTATCATGAGTGTGCTCTCTGTGTCATGCTGTAAGCACACCATGCTGGTAGTCACCATTATTTTGAACCAAAAACAAAAAGGAAAGGAAAGTTTTGTGGCTGTAGGGGCCTTAGAGAGCACAAAGGCCAAGTACGGTGAAGTGTGGATGTGGTCAGCCTTTTCTAACTGGTGCTAGTTCTGGGCAATTTAGACGTGAGGCCCGTGTTTTCTCCCCAGTGCAGCTGGTAAGGACAGTACACGCAACCTTAGGATAGACAGGAGCTAATTTAAATTTCCAAACACTTCGAGTTCCACGTTGCATGTTTTCCTACTAAACAGGGAGTGCTTCAAAAGAGGTTTATGTAACTCTTCAAAAGAGTTATATGGTCTGAAATGTGGAGAAAGTCAGACCAGTTTTCTGGTTTTATAATCTACAGTATTTGATATCTTTTCTTTAATTAAGTGTTTATACAAGTCATCTTTTAGATTACTGCTTCATCCAGTCACTTGACGCAGCCAGCTCTTTACAGAAGAACAACTAGCTCTCTTCAGCATTAAGGAAAACTTTATTTAAAAACTATATTTAAGGAAAGAAAAGTATCCTTCAGCCGAAGATGGAAATATTTGGCAAATTACTCCACTGAAAGTCTTCCATGGTATGTTAATCAGGTTCAATAGCTTCTCATTAATTAAGCAATTTACTAGAAGGTAAGAGATTTTTAAGATTTACAGTGTCAGCACTGCCTGTAGAATCATTAGTTAGTTGAGCAGCTTTTGTATAAAACAAAAGACCCCACCACCACTGATGAGATCTGTAGTCATTCGAGCTGGATGAAAATTAGAGTTACCAAAGTTTGGTACCTCTCTCTATTTGAAATCAAGAAGAATTTTTGAAAGGTTTCCATAAAAGCAGAAAATATGAAAGAAATTCTCTAGAAACATTTTCAAAACTTCAGATTTGAAGTACTCTGTCACAAGGCAGGAAATTCTGTTCATGTTGATGGAATGTTAAAATTAATGATTAAAAATGCTCCCTAAGTACAAGAGCGTTTCTTTCATAGATTTCACTATCAGGGCATCTCACTGCAGAAAGCAAACTTGCAGTTTTTAGTATGATTCAAAACCAGAAATTTATTTAAAACATAAATACATGTGGTGCCTGTTGCCCGAAATGAGCAATTCAGAGAAGAGATTCCACCCTTTGCTGGTGTTAAGAGTTCTAGGATGTATTTCTTAGAGGTTTCTGAGATGAGTCTTGAGCCCTGGAGATTTTATGCAATTATTTTGGGTTCAACAGTGCAGAAGTATGGATTACCATATAGACCCATCCATAAGCTGTAAGTAAAATGTTGGCCATTGTTTAATACTTGATTTTTTTTTCCCCCATGCAGTTGCTGAATGCTTTCTTTGGCAAAACTGAAAAACAGCCCCTTAAGAAATAACTACCCTGTGTGCTGGAAGTTTGGTTTTGTAATAAGATAGTGAAATAGATTCTATTGCCTCTCTCACTGTAGAAATATGAAAATAGAAATACCATTTTCTATTTCTAAATATTGAGCTTACCGCTTGTATTTTTCATTTGTATGGTGCCAAAGCCTGTTCACGCTGAAGTCTAAAGGTTGAATAGTTATCTACAAAAATAAAAAGAACAATTAAGGTGGGAAGGCAGAAGCTAGGATCCTGAAATTCTGTGATTTATGGGCTGGGGAGGCATGGAAACAGACCACGAGTGCTCTTTATTAGATAATAATTGCAAGCACATGTACCTGAAGTTGTGTCATTTTTTTTCTTTTTCAAATGTGTTAGCTATAATAACTAACTTAATCTGAAAGTGTCTATTCCAATAAGTAGTAACCTGAAAGCAAATACAATCCAAAAAGTGTTTTCTACCAACTAATAAACAGATTACTACTGTAGTAGTAGTAGCACTACTACATATTTTAGGCTAAAAGCATTAATGCAGCCACTGAATGCACTTTGTGCAAACACCAGACTTTTTTTTTTTTAGTCTTCCACAATTTTTGCTTCCATTATGGAAGGCATTAGGAAAAGAATATTTCATACTAAAAATATAGCGACTCCTTTGAACTGGTATGAGATAGTACTTCATTACCACGGCCTATTTTACATGAAATTCAGGTTGTGACTGAGTACAGTCCCTTTTTCTAGCAACACCATTCATCCTTGGGCTCCCAAGATAATGATGTTGAGTTTGTTTTGTGAATTTTAACCACCTGTGGTTTTGCAAATAAAACTGCAACTCAGTATACTGGTTTGAGTTAGATTTATAATGTAAAAGAACTTGCCACTTTCAGTGGATTTCTCTTGTAGAAGTTGCAAACACGGCTCTCCTAAAACACTAAATGCTCCCCTTCATTCTGAAGCATAACGTGCATTTGCAAAGCAAAACCAGAATTATAACAGCAGTTTTTACGACTCCAGCTTGTAGTATCACTGCAGAGAATAACACAAGTCTCATGTTAAACAGGCAGAGAGGGAAGAAGAGGTCAAGATTTTCCACAAAACAACTTTGTATAAAGTAACACCCACAAAGCAGAACAAAGAATGTTGTTGGGCGTAATCAGATCAGTGTTTCCTATTAACTGTTTGTAGCAATTCAAGGTAACATAGCTATGCTCATCCCAGCATTTGAGGGATGAGAGAATTTTGTATTCCTAATGCTGTTGTTTACACTGTGTTTTGTCTGGGGCTTTGTCAGCTATTTCTCTGCTGGGTTTTTCTTGAGCCCTTTAAAGATCCCTCTTCAAAGTTACATGGCTTTTAAAGTCATAATAAAACAAGGACTTCATATCACAGTTTAATATTTCAATTCAATGACAGAGTAATAATTTGCATTAATTGTAGCCTATTAGTTGCAAATGACAACATTTTGTTTTGTTGTACTTAAAGATTTTATTAGTAACAGACGCTTTTAGTTAGTGTTTGTTGCCCCAAGAGCTTTAGAGGAACTGATTTTCTGTCAGAAAAGATTGGAATCAATTGCATTCCTCCCTTCCAGATAGTGCTAAAACATTTATTTAAAGGTTTATATGCTCACCCTGCCTTATCTGTATTCCAAGTCACTTGTCCAATGAAATAAAATTCATTCATGCCTTCCTTCACTGTGTTATTGACAAAGTGTAAGCTTTATGTGACTGGAAGCCAGAATTCTGTCTTTTGGGAATACCTCTCTCTAAACTTGTCTGAAAGAATTATTTTATTGCATTTTTCATGCCAGTTCAAGTATGTTTGAATGGTAAATCCTAGAAGCTGGGCTGTCTGTGACCATATCAGCCCTTTGAATTAGCAGCATGCACAGCATGATAGAAATATTAGATTGTACGGAAGGAGTATGTGTGCTACATAATTTTTTTTTATTATGGTTCCTTTTTTTTTTTTTGCACATAATAAACTGCATGTCACTTGGTTCTACAAATCAAAAACTAGGTCAAGTCAGTTTTCTAAATGCCTGGCATTATGCTGATGGAAAGTTTGCCATCACTATATGTTTCTTTAGCCCATTCTCTATGAAAGAGCAGTGTCTGGAGAGCAAGTGCTGAAAACTATTTATGCCGTGGTTCGTTTGGGGAAAATTAGAGTATCAGCAGCTGCTTTGTTCATCCATGCAGCCAGTGCTGCATGAGTGATGTTCAACTGTCTGTCAGGGGCATAATACAAAAAAGATGTTATGATCTAGGTGGTTTCTCCTATACAAAAGATAGAGTAGGTCATCGCTGAATTAAATACTTAACAAAACAAAGCAACCTGGCCTTGCAGCTGCAATACTGATTGAAGAGTCCAGAAGCGAGATACGTACATGACCTAACTGTCATTTCTCTTCACTTCTGCGTTGGGATAACTCTTGTAAAGCCAAGGAGAGGTAGAGGTAAAAGCAGAATTTAACAGCGCTGTGCTGATTTGAGACTAGAATGTGGGAGGAGGAAGTAATAAGGTTACCTTTTCCTTTTGTCACTCAGCAAATTCACAGAGCTGACCCTGGAGAGAACAATGTGCGTACAGGCACCAGGGTATTACAGCACATAATTCCACTGCCTCAACCACAAACTAATTAAAAACCCTCTGATTCTCCCAAACCCCTTCCTCTCTGTTTTCATTTCCTTTCCAAGCAGGACTTCAGTTTAAATTTGACATCCTTTGGGGACTCCGCAATGAATAACACTATTTGAGTTGTTCTAGAGCTTTCGTAAGCTTTCCTCAGAGAAACTATCCAAGTATTTAGCAATGTGCATGAACTGAGAACCAGAAGTTGAATATATTTGATTTGTTTGAGTTCTCAAAACTGAGGGTGAAGAGGAGGCCTGGAAAGAGGAATTAAAATTAATTCAATTTCTCATATAGAACCTGCTATACGTCTAATGATGCTATTGAGATGAGCCAGCTTGGGGGAGCCAAGTTATCGGAGGAGGTCACCCAAGGAGCTCACACAAGCCTGAGATTACCCGTGCAGCCCTTTGAAATGGGACAGGACCCGGTGCTGCAGGTAGTGGGAGCTCTCAGGTGTGCGGGCGATGCAAGGAAAAGAGGTTTGTTTTCTATATGCTTTAACTTTTGGTCAATATGCTTTAACTTTTGGTTAGCCCTGAAGTGGTCAGGCATTTGGACTAGATGATCATTGTAGGTCCCTTCCAACTGAAACTATAGTATTCTATTCTAATTTCTTTTTGTACAGTAGTGCTGTTATAGGAGTTTGTAATATTTGCTAGAATTGTCAGTTACACACACATCAGTCTAACACAAGCTCATGTGAGGACCTGAAGAAATGAAAATTTGGCTTTGAGTAGACTTAGAGTTGGCAGATTTGGGCCTAAAGATAAATGCTTATTTCCATGATAACCCTTTCTTATTGTGCTAATGTTGTTAATTGGGGTGCTAATTAGGCTGTGGTGTCTAACCTACAGCTTTTGTGTGTCCATGGCTGATCTGCCTGTGGCCCGTTGTGTCTGAACCGATCTCCTAGCTGTTGTGGCCTGTGACCACAAATAGGAAGCTCTTGTAGCTAGTAGTAAAGCCTTCCATTTTGGGGCAACAATCCTTTTTCATTTGCCAAAGAATATGAATAGCATTGCAGGCTTTCAAGATAGTCCTGAAAGCAGCCCCAGCAGAAATACCTGTGGATTTTGTGCTGACTCACTTGTTTTCATTCTGAGGTCATAAAGTTGGGTTTGTGACCACCTTTACTTTCTTTGCTGTCAGATGAAGTGACAATAAATGGTTCACAAATTTGGGTAGGCCTATGCTAAGTAATGCTGAGCAACTCTTACCTTCCAGATTCTGGTTCTCGACATTCAAGGAAGCTTTCCAAATAGTATATTAGTTATAGATTAGATGTAGTCTATCTGCTACAGTTCTCAGTCATTCTGGGCTTAAAAAAACCCCACACACTGTAACACCAGCCACAGCACAGTATAAAGCCTTCTAGCTGTTTAACCCTACACCAAATGCAAGCCACTGCTATAACACAGAAAGCAGACCTAAAGTAGGCATTTAAGAACACTTTACCTTGGTTTCCTCCTCTCAAAAAAAGCCCATACTTTTCGAAATGCTTTTATTTAGTCATAGAAATTAGCTGAGTGCTAGGGGAATTGACTTGTTAATTTTGAGGATGCCTTTGGAGGATATGTGCTCTCCTCCCTTGGCCAGGACATTTTTATAACTTAGCCCCATAAGACTTTGCCACCTTGAAAAATAAGCTGGGGAACTCGGTCACCTCCATCTCCTTTCATTGGGAATCTTTCCAGGTAAGCTCTCCAGACTTCATAAAGGCAAATGTGAAATCAGGGCTCAGCAGGCCCAGTTGGGAATTATGCTCAACCACATGCAAACCCACCAACTCCCAAAACAGGATTAGCATGTCTGCATATTTCTTTTGTCCGTTCTCATATTGGACAGTTCCCCATTCCTCCTGGAGCTCAGAGAGAGCTGTAGCATAAATACGTAGCTAATAGATCGGCCTCTATCTCAATAAGCAATCTTTTCCTTTGGCATCTGTAAACTACCTAACGTGATCCTGGCCTATCGCTGGGCATCCTCGGCCCAGCCCAAGCACAAGTGATTAACATTAATAGCCGTAAAATACATTTCTCATACCGTGAGGGAGATGAAACATTTCACCCAATCCCTTCCCTTGGAGCATACAACTGAGAGCACACGCTACTGCAAAAGCGCTCTGTGGTGTCAGTGTTAGTAAGTAATATTAAGAGGACTCCCCCTCCTCCCTGCACACACACACACAAACCCTGTGTACAATATCCCACAAGGTTAAGTGTTGTGCTGCTCAGGGCACAGCGTTATATCCTGGTTGCCTAGAGGCAGTTGTTGGCTCAGTGAACGTGATCTGTCTAAGGCAGGAAATACAATCTCAATGGGAGAATGGGAGCTCCTAACAAAAGTCATGAACTCATTCACAATCCAGACATGCCCCAGGAGTTGGTTTTCTAGTGACCTAGTTTGCCCTCTGTTGTTATACATTTGTCCCTGCGGCACTATTTCACAGGCAAAAAAAAAAAAAAAAAAAAAAAAAAAAAAAAAAAAAGAAACTCAAATATGACTAATCGAAGACAAAATGTTGCTTTCAGCTGCCAATTGGCAGCTTTCACCCTTGTGGTGGGTAGGTGGTTAAAGAAGTAGAAAGCAAATATTTGGATTGTGAAAACACTCTTACTGCACCTTTTTTGTGTGTTTATGTTTAAATAAACTACTAGCTGAATGGATGATTAATTCTAGAGAGATGGATACATATGAATGTAAAAAGGTCATTCTGTGTTCAAGCCAACTGGTTAATGCAAAGCTGATACTCTACTGATTGGCAAAAGTGATTTTCCATATTTACATGAAGAGAGGCAAACATCTTTACGTGGAGTGAGCTCTTGGTAGTGGTTTTTTTAAGGGAGAAAAAAGAAAGATAAACTCTCTAGTGAACTCTCAAATGTTTTTATAATGAAATTAATTATAGGACCATTCTCATCCTCATTTTATCATGCCTAAGAATAAGCTGACAACAGAGGGGGGGGTGGGAATCTATCAAATAGGCACAAACCTGTCCTGAATCAGAATTTTCCTGTATCTTCTCACACAGGGGGAGCACCTTTACAAACAGTCCCTGACTCTGGTTTATGGAGCCTTCTGGCACAGAAGTCAGTGACCAACCTGGGAAATGCTCACACGCTATTTACAGGTGTGCTGTCCTGGTCCTCACCTAGGCTGAGATCACTCCCTTCACACAGAAGGCAGTCGGGCAGACTCATTCTTTCCACTGTGGCCAGAAATAAGCTATTCCAAAGTCCTAAGAAAATCAGTATATGAAGGTTTTTTTCTGAGCTTCTGGATGCTGCTCTGCTGTCACTGTGTGAGTGTGAGCTCACAGGGTGAGCTCGTCTTATTAATCCTTAAATATTTAAACCTGTGTACAGAAGAATGAAGTTCCTGTAAAGTATGTAAAGTGTAAAGTTGCAGAATGTCAAAACTGGGAATATTGAATGCTCAGTTTGCTCTCAAGCTAGGCATGAAGTAGGGATACTGAAATCTTGGATTCAGGTCTCAATTTTAAAAGCCCTCAAGTAAAAAGTACTGATGCAGTAAATAATTTGGGCACTGGACCGTACCTAAGAAAGGCCTTTTACCCACAAACATTACTGATTCTAAAGAACATAGGTATTTCTACACAGCAAGTACTGAGTAAGAGGCAGTTGCCCTTCTTAGGGGTCGGAACAAACTTTGCCTTATTAATCTTGAAAAGGTGAAATTCAGCAGGAATCTACGCAGATGAAGGGAAAAGAAATCTACAGCAAACAGGAGCCCAGCAAGAGGATTTCTTGTAAGCCCTTGGGATTCAGAAATCCTTTTTTTGACTCTGCTGTACCCTATAGTTTAGAGCTGTACACAATAATAAGTAATGGGAGAAGATGAGTGCTCTGAACTTCCTGAATGTCAAGAGCTGTGATCAGAGATTCGGGCTGATTGCTTAGCCTTCAAACCAATTCCTTCATCCTTGTACCAGCCTAGAAGGAATCCCCCACATTCCCCAGTATTAAGGGAGGGGGTTCTCCCCACTACTGCAGTTAAGACTGGCAGGGTTGGATTTCTGTGGCCTCATGTACCCTCTTCAAAAAAAGTGGTCTCGTTTCTTAGAGCAGGAGGAGGCATTCACCAGTCCCAGCACTTTTAAAGTTACTTAATTTAGTTCACGGCCTGGTTTTCAGATTTTTTTTTTTTTACAGAAAATGCTTACCAATCTGAACAGTGAGATATATAGGAACATATCTCCATCCATTTTACCCAGCAACCGGTACAGCTAAGACTTGCCCCTTGTCTCGTCTTGAATTAATGCCTAATAAGACAACCTTTGACAAAATACAAGGTTTTAGATGGTGTGGTTTGCTAATGAAAAACCACATAGATGGTTAAGAAACACCAGCAAAGACTTAAACCCCAGTCAGGACAAGTCTTCTATTGGATGAAATTTTAATAGAACCAGTAAGTTGTCATCTACCTAATCATTTGGCTTCAAATTCTACGTTACATGAGAGAAACTCGTATTTTGACATCATCTTCACTTATGCAAACATGCCAGACTCTCATATGTAAAGATGACTATGGAGTATGGTAAAACAGCACTTCCCATTTAAGTGGTCTCAGACATGATAACGCTAGACACATTTGAAGGACTGGACATGATAAAAAACCCCACCCCACAGACGTGATCTTTGGCACCCAGGAAGGTATCAGCTGCTCCTGCGTTCCCACAAATAGACTCTCAAGGCATCAGATGTGTGCAATAATATCTTTCACAGGAAAAGCAAAAGCCTCACCAACTTTTTTTTGTAGCATTTCATAGACATACCTAACCTCTTAGCAGGGGTGATCCTCTATGCTTCAACTATTTTATAATGTATTTATTGAGGTGAAACTTTTTTAAATTTACAGACATTAAATTGCTTTCTTATTGTAGTTCTTTTAGTGTTAATTGTAGGTTTGTTTTCTGATGTTTTGCTTGTGTTTGTTTTCAGCTAGGAGAAGAAGCACTTGGGAAGTCTGCTAAACTCAGGTAAAATTTACTATTACAAGAGACTACAAGCTAAGGTTTTCAAAGTATTGACCTGTTAGCTCAACTTCAGAGAGGACAGTTGATATGGCAAGAGGCAGTGAGACCAAGCAAAAAGAAAATACTTCCTCAGGTTACCGGGAACTCCCTTGCCCTACTCCTTCCACAAACACTATGAATTAAAATTTTTTTTAAAAAAATATGTATTTCCTGATCTTAATAGAGAAGACAACTACTCAATAAAAAAATACATTTTTAAGAACAAGTTATTCTGAAAACAGACTAAGTTAAATCCTGATTAGCTTGTGATGTCTCATGGATCAGTAGTGCTGGTGGGCTAATAGTAACTCATTGTAACATACAGAATGTTAAGTATGTAGTGAAGTAAATCTACATCAGAAAATTTCTGCATTAAAGTTCTTTATTTCTCTTCCCAGTAAAACCAAAAAAGAGGAAGTTTTCCAAATTGCCAACAACCTTAGGAAGGATTTCTGCAATGAGAAAAAAGCAAGTCTCCCAGCCTTAATCTTCCATAACATTGCCACAAGAAGAGCTGTCCATAAACTAGATTGCCTGTGTTGTTTCTACTCATTTTATGATGGACTCCTCTGATGTCTGATTAAGACAGAGATCTGCATTTGAAAGACCTGAATGCTCTTTGCTGTGAAAATGCTGAGCCAACCAAGTCTAGCAACCTTTGACGTGTAAAGAGGGCTGGTAATTGCCACTTTCATTTCTAAATGTTGTAAATGACATAGCAAATTACTACTTGATAGGATCTACTTTTAGATCTCACTGTAAAAGGCAGACAATTTCAGAGAATAAATCAATTTTCTTCTCCTGTATTTGTGGTTTACACCCCATCCCCACCCCAGCTGTCTAATTATGTTAGATAAATGTGTGTAAACATAAGCCTTATGCTCCATAATCCGACTCGTACCTTACTTGTTTATACAGAGGTTAATAAGCTCAGTCTATTTACCATACTACTTAAAGAAATGTTTTTAATGCTCTATGCAACTTCATGGTCTTTTACCAGGAGTACAAAGGCATGGAATTAGGGAACGATCATCTTTGATGGGTCTGGGTTCAATAACAGAGACTTTTAACTTACGAGTCTATGAGCAGAAATGCCAGTAAACAGATTTGCAGAAATATTTGATTTGTTTTCCAGGAGCATTAATTTTCATTTTTATCCTGTTTATTCTTCTGTGTAATAATTCCTCATTCCTGATTTGGAGAGGAGACTCATGCATTATCATTCAGAATGCCACAAAATTCAATTAAAGGCTGGCTGCAGCATCCCTTCTCGGTTTGTGAATGATTTACCTCCGTTGAGAAAACAGGATGACTTTTTCCATCACAAAGCATGGTTGCCAATTTTAACGGAGTAGACAGCCTTAAGCTATGCAAGCCATCATTAAACAATAAAGGAACATTAATAAAATTACTCGAGGGGTGGTGTCCTTTAGCCAGGAGTATAACTATTCCTTGAACATTTTAGGGACCAAAGGTGCAAAATAATGTACCATCTCAGGTAGTGTAATTCCACATCCACCAGTCTCCAGCCTCTGCAAGCCCCATTCATTCTTCCAGCCATATCCAGATGGCCTAACCACTCTTTCAGTCAAATATCGCTATTCTGCTGTCAGCGCTGTAGCCGTCTTTACCTCTGAGGTATACAGGCACCTGCCAGCTTGATGGAAGCAGTCCATATATAGATACAGAATGAAATGTTGATTCTGGTCTTCTGACATCATTATTATAATTCTTGTTATTTATATTTTGATTTATTTTTCAAGATGACCAAAAGTTTCCAAGACAAGCTTTCATTTGGTCACATTTGGTCACAACAACCCCATGCAACGCTACAGGCTTGGGGAAGAGTGGCTGGAAAGCTGCCCAGCAGAAAAGGACCTGGGGGTGCTGGCCATCAGCCGGCTGAACGTGAGCTGGCAGTGTGCCCAGGTGGCCAAGAAGGCCAACAGCATCCTGGCTTTTATCAGGAATAGTGTGACCAGCAGGACCAGAGAAGTGATCGTGCCCCTGTACTCGGCACTGGTGAGGCCGCACCTCGAGTACTGTGTTCAGTTTTGGGCCGCTCACTACAAGAAGGACACTGAGGTGCTGGAGCGTGTCCAGAGAAGGGCAACAAAGCCGGTGAGGGGTCTAGAGAACAAGTCTTATGCGGAGCGGCTGAGGGAACTGGGGTTGTTTAGTTTGGAGAAGAGGAGGCTGAGGGGAGATCTTATCGCTCTCTACAACTACCTGAAAGGAGGCTGTAGTGAAGTGGGTGTTGGACTCTTCTCCCAAGAAACTAGCGATAGGACGAGAGGAAATGGCCTCAAGTTGTGTCAGCGGAGGTCTAGATTGGATATTAGGAAAAATTTCTTTACCGAAAGATTGGTTAGGCATTGGAACAGGCTGCCCAGAGAGGTGGTGGAGTCATCATCCCTGGAGGCGTTCAAAAAAGGTATAGACGTGGCACTCCAGGGCCTAGTTTAGGAGGCATGGTGGTGTTAGGTGAATGGTTGAACTTGATGATCTTGGAGGTCTTTTCCAACCTTAATGATTCTATGATTTCGCTATTTAGAAAACTTAAGATATCTTTAAGCATGCTAGAAAATGCCCCGCTTTCCCCCAGACACATCCCAAGTGTTTCATCAGAATTTTCAGGCTTTTACCAGCATAGTGCATAGTCACATTTTTTCTTCTTTACTTCATGACACGGGGGAGTGAGGCACGGATTAAGTGTTCTATTTAAAAATGCTTTGACACATTTTGTTGAAGCCAAGACAAGTCTGCTGAAGTATTATCATTATTTACTTGAGATAAATCAGCAAATAACTCATGTTGCCCCATAGGGCCACTCAGCTAAGTGTGTGTTTTATATACACAGAGCCCTATAGCTTCAGCAATTGGCACATTTCCTTCAAGTCAATGTAGAGATTACACAATAAGACAGAGATATTTAGAGAGATGCTGCTGGTGGTGTCTGAGCCCCTAGGCTTTGTTCAGGCAGCTCCGATCTGAATGGATCTCTTCCATACCAAAAGAAAAAAAAAAAAAATTCTCTGGAGTGCAATGCAAAGCGTTTTCTATTAATGGCAACATGAATGTTATTGCCGAGCTGTGTTATGCCAGATGATTGTATGCAGCAGAAGGTAATTTAACTCACCAGAATTTTGCTTTGCTTCCCTCCCCCAGGTTAAAAGTCTGATCAGATGCCTGCTCTACACGCAAAATCATCAAGTGACTGCAGCAAACGCCTCTCAGAACACAAAGCAGTATCAGGCAGGCAGCAGCTAAAACAAGCCCCCGCCGCCAGGGGAAGCAAACAGTGGGACTGTGGTTTCCTACTGATTTCCCCAGCCCTTAGCTTGTGGGGGGAGGATTATTAAACCCTTCTGCTTTGCTCTGAAGTACTACAAATAGAACGGTAAATCTAAATAATGAGGTGCACACTGTTCCCTTCAGTACGTGCTGCAGATGACAAGCAGGGACCAAAAACCAAAAGCAAAATGTAAGTATAGCTGGAGGCTGTTGTGCCACCATGGAGCTGAGTCGTGAAGTGTGTTGAGGTATATAACTTGTACTTGTGTTGCACATCCTGCAATTGTGACTGCCTTGTGTTGTAAGTGAGGTTGTTTATTCATGCCAGGATACTCTTTGCACCAGTGACCCCCCATTACATGGCTCAGCACCCACTCTGATAAGCTACAGAAAAGGGAGGTTGTATCCTGAGATTGGAGCAGCAGTTCACAAACTTTCCCCTGCGTTTCCCCCTCTTCTGCATTCTGCTCCTCTAAGGAAGGTGGCAAGTATGATTGCACCAGGACCACTTTCCCCATGATGGCCCCTATGGGTTATCAAGCCCAGCCCACAAGTACCCTTGGCCACAAAGAGCCAGATGGAGGGTCTTCTGCAGGGGACTACTTCTGATGCCTGCCCCTAAATAAATCCTGCCTGCTCTGGTTTCAGATTGCCCAGATAGACCGGGCTTGGTTCAAAAGCTCTGAGACCTGCCTGTGATCACTAGCTAGACAGCAAATCTGAGAGCTGCCAGCTTTCAACTGCCAGCAAAGGGAGATTGGACAGGGATTACACCAAGGCTGATGTTGTTTCTCATGTATTGGCCTACACCTGAGACAAACTATTGCTTTGCTCATCTACTGCAAACACTTAAACCCCTGAAGTTGGGTTTCTGGAAGTAGAAACCTCAGAAAGAGGATGAGTGCCCACAGAAACATGCTGAGAGATGAAATCTAGGTACCATCTCTAGGGTCGATCAGAGCCACATATGAGGCCATTGATGGCTCATCCAAACTTCTGTTTAACTGGCACGTGGTGAATACATTGGACAAGCTCAACTACCCAGGTCTGAAAGTAGTATTTTTAAAAGCAGGTGTAACTATTCATAAGCAAGGGATAGGGCTGAGCCACTTGCTAGCTTTGTTAATTCAGTAGATTAGAATTGAAGGGTAGGGTCATTTTTTTCCCCAACATAAGTATTGAGCTAGAAATTCATGGCTGCTTTCAGAAGTGATCCAAGTCTTTCATATTCCATGTAGGAATGGATGAACAAGAGTGTTTTCACCTGTGAGCAGTTAAAGGGTAAGAGGGGGTCTTCAGCAACACACACGTACATTCACACTCTCTCACTCTCTTGATCAGGATCCTCAGATGTGAATTCAAAAGCCACTTTTCAAGGCTTTCTTCTCACGTGTCTAAAGCACCAGTTTGCAAGTTTTTGGAGGGGATGAATCTCCCTCTACTGAACCTGATAAAACTTTTCTGATAGAAAGCTGATTTCTGATTTAGACTCAATTCCCATCTGCATTATCAAAAATATTCCTGACTATTCCTCCACACTCCTTAAGCCTTTCAGTGAATCTCATCAGTTATTCGCAACTGGTGATCCTGTTAGCAGCAGTTCCTGGAGTCCCAACCAAAGCTAACGTGATGACAGGTCATGAACTTGGCATGCTGAATAATTTTTGAAGGGGGACCTGACATTTTCAAAAGAGGCTTAAGCTACTTGCCATTCCTCTGGGGTAATTCCTATATATGACCTGGCATACGTGGGCCGAGTATATCTACTCTGGCTAATGCTTCCTAAAATGACAGATTTCAGAATAATTCTATGTTATATATTTGGATAAGTATTTCACAAGCTGTTTGTCTTTAAGAAATTATAATGAAAAGCAAATGATTAAAAAAAATGAGAAAAAAGAAAAAGGTTAATGGTGGTGGAGTGAAATGGGAACACATGTCTAAGTGAAGATTTTAGTGTTTTGGGGCTCTGGTTTGGAAGTAGAGCTGATTGCCAAAGTTACTGGATAACACAAATTCTCTTTCAATTTCTTTGCAATTTTGAAGCTAATACAATTTCAGTGAAAGTTCCTAATGTTATTTTTCCTCTCTTAACCTAATTAACAAACTGAAAATTTATGTAGTCCTAAACGGAATTACTTTCTCCTAAGTACTGCAGAGGGAGTTATTTCTCATGTACCTATTAAAGCATGGCTATCGATGCTAATGCTTCACTCTGGCTACAATACCTGAATTCTCTTCATGGGAATAATACATCGAAATTGCCCTGTCTGAGGCCGTGCTCCCTTATGATGTAAACTGCTAACATTAACTGAGGACAGTATCACCATGCCTCCATTGTTATTATTTTAAATGTTGGAGTTGTTAATTTTAGCATATTTACCTGCTGAACACTTAGAAAAGCCTGGATATGGCTCAAAAATCTGTTACATTTTTAAAGAAGAACTAACAAAAAAACCCCCCAAACCCCTTAGTTTTCATTTCATACAAGGCTTCAAGAACTCTTTTGATTAAATTATTAAAAAACAACACAAATTGCTTAAAGTCTCAGAGAGGATCATATTTTTTTCTTGAACATGATTTTTCAATGATGAATTTTTCAACAGAGTTGTATTAAAACAGGCTTACTCGTTAACAAGAAGCTGCCATCGCTTTTACAGTGATATTCTAGGGTATTACCAATACTGTGCTAATAGTTTCACATGCAGTTAGTATCTCAAAAACAGATTTAATACATTTCCAAACAGAAAATGTGTGTATTATTTTGTGGCTTATATCTGTTTTATCGTGATACCACTTCCAAAATACTGAAGGCATAAAATGGTTTATGGTCCAAAAGATAAACTAGCACAAGCCACTACGTTGGAACATAGGGAAGGATCTGAGAAAGTGCTAAAAGCATTATTACAGCTACAAAATGGACTCTTAAATCTTTTATGCAACTTGATCAGTTCCCACTGGAACCACAGTATTGTTTTCATAAATAAACACCAAAAGTTGCTGTGTACAGTGTTTCTGGACTATAACAGACCGCTTTCATGCTTTAACAGGTTTTGTGTTAAATTGTAAACTACAAATGATCCCATGAAAAATTCTTTTTTCTAGCATGCTGCTTGTAAATGGCATGTCATCTTTCTTGATGATCAACAAAGCAATCACATTTGTACAGCACTAAACCACAGTCGTCGCTTCATCTTCCATGGAAGTGCCACAGCTCACAGCCAGCCTGGGAGGAGCAGCCCAGCAATGTCGTCCTCTCTGAGGGAAGAGACCAGTTTCCTGAACTGGAATTTGCCTGTGGCAACGAGATTAAGGAGATGATTCCTCTCCCACCTTGGTTTTTTGACAGAAAAAAAGCAGTAGAGAATAACCCTCCATTTTTATCTGCTCAACCATTACAACACTAAAAGCCTCTATATGCTGAACTGTCTTTTGCATGTAGAAAAGGCATTCAAATCCCTGGCTTATTACTCAGTATTATCTGTACAGCCAAACCTGGCAAGTGAGTTTTGGTTTGTCCATTTTCAATAGCACAGTTTAACCTTACACTAGACCATACTTTTCCAGCTCATTTTTGAAATGGAGTGCTCTCCAAAAGATCAGGCTGTGGCAGAGATCTCCTGTCCTGCACTGGCTACAGCTCAGTGATTTGCAAAGCACAAAATTCTACATCCTGCAGGCTCCAGTCCCCAAACTGCCCTCCTCACTGCAACTCTGCACGCTTGCATTATACTCACCCTCCTCCCCACTCAAGAAGTCTGGAAAAGTATCTGTCAGAGAAAAGGCAGTTTATCCAAACTATTCTAATGGTTTGGTTGAAGCTCATACTATGTACTCCCAAGTAAAATATAATCTGTTATTTTTAAACTCTAAGCACCGCTGTTGATTTTAAAAAAAGAAAAAAATGCAGGTGACACTGTGATGATGTACTCTGGAGAGCAGTGTGAAAAGAAAAAATACACAAAGGTGGTTTCAGAAATAAGGACTTTTGAAAGGAGTTTTTGGAGCATCTATAGTAGCCTAAGACGCATGAAAAGCATCCAGACCATAAATATTGAAACAAAACATTTGGTAAGTGAACAAAACATTTCAAGAGCTGTACAAGAGAGAATGAAAGTCTGTGCCATATAATTAATGTATTTTATAATTCTGAATTAGTGACAGAAAGGTAAAAATGGAAAATTAGTGTAGTTATCATTTAAAGGCACTGATGAGATTTGACCTAGCCCTTAATTTAGAGGTAGAAACAGGTATTCTGTCAATGTTCTCCCACAAGTCAGTATAAAATGTTAAACTCTGCTACAGGCAAGGCAAAAGCATATGCGGCTCACCATTATGTAGAAAGCATTTTAGTCTAGGGGATAGGACAACTGAGCCCATCATTTTTTTTCCAGAAGAGAATAAAAATATGGTTGTGTACTATATACTACTTGCTACACAGATGGTGATACTTCAGAGAACAGGAGGTGAACAAGTGGAAGGGTCAGCAATTTTGAGTAAAACGTCTGTATAAGCTATGAATGAATCCAGCCTTACTACTAGGGAGTGGCAATGATCTTGGCACAGCAGCAGCAAATAATTTGTCCCAGAATGGTTAAGTTTCTTAGCCTAAAGCAGAAACAACATTTTAAAATATCCAGTCTCCACCCCTGAAATGCCTCCAGGCTGTTCTCTTGGCCAGAGTATGCCAACAGCTTGGAGAGAGAGAGAGAGATGAAACAAATATCGATGGTCTAGTGCATGAGGATCAGCTAAGATTGAGGTCCTGCTGTGTTAGGATCTAGACATACATGTAGTAACTACTGTTCTTCTCTGGGCCTCCTACTGTTTAAATAGAAAGAATCATTATCTGTGTCTTGCAGAGGAATCAAGAGATTTCCTTTAAGTCTCAGCTGAACTTGTTGCAGATCCAGAAACTCAATCTGAAGGCCTAAAAATTGAACTTCAATTGCCTAAAAACCAGAGACATCCAGAACAGGCCAGTGGATGTAGCACAGGACTTGCAAAAGAGCTATGCTGATCTGAACTGGCAAGTGGAGGGGCATCTAGAGTGACATTTGTGCAGCTGAGTCCCAGCCTTGCATCTTGGCCTTTTACTTTTCCCTCAGCAGATGGACAGCAACAGGGAGATACTTTGAAAACCAGCTTCATCTGTTGACAAATTACAGATGCAATCTCTATTCCTGTAGGACTAATACAATTGTTCTGCACCTTCACTGAACACAGCAAAAATCTGCAGGAATTTAGACACAAAACAGAGCCCATTTCTATTGTGCCATACTTTGAGCCATTTCTGAGCACACAGGAGAGGAGACAGAAGAAATGAGCAGCCATTTAAAGCATGTGCTGCTGTTAATGCTCACTAACTCCACCTCACCCATGTAGCTACTATTAAACATATAGTATAAAGTGGACTTGAACAATAACATTGGCTATTTCCTTGCCCCTGCACGCTGCAAAAAGTAAAGTTCATGAAAAGTTTTTAATTATAAGCCATGCAAAAATGCATTGCTGCTGTCTCCTGACATACTTAGGAAGGATACCTTCATAAGGAAATGAAAGAGAAATAAAACTTGTTGCCCCACAGCCAAAAGGAAAAGCCATACCGTTTCCTGTATGAGTGGAAAGCAAACATTGAGGGAATAAAAGTGGATGTATCAGAACTTCCATTGCATGTGTCCATGCACACGGACAAGGCATAATTTAAAGAGCTATGGTGTTGCTGAAGTTGGGGACACTTTTGTTGATGTCTGTTGAGAATCGCTGTTATATAATTCATACCCCAGCACAGAGAAATGTCAGAGAGCTCCAGCAAAAATATAACTTGGAAGGATTTGTTATTACAGATGGTCTAAATTATACTGCACAGCACAGAATGTGTTTTCTCCTACAGCATTTTGCAGGTTGTGTATGTAAGAAATCCTATATTCCCTGCTATAGAACTAGGAAATGGATCCTGAAATCATTTCTTAGAGCAAAGTCAGCAGATATAAAACTAATGAATGAGCCTTGACTCAACGTGACTTTCTCTGGGTGCCAAACCAGACCTTAAACCAGGACAGGCTAAGATCTACCAGTTCTGATGTGACATTGCAGACATCACAGAAAACAAACAAAAACTGAATGAATGGATATTTTAATCGGTGTTCATCAGGGTCAGCTGACAACTTCTTACATAGACAGATGTGCTGATTTAGGTTAGGTACATGTAGCTGTGGCTTTGTTTCAAAAAAAATGGGCCTGCGTGGCAGCTGCAGAAAGTGTCACCTAGCCAGCAAAGCCAAAGGAGTTAAAAGGCTTTTTTTTGGGTCAGCACACATATTGAAAAGTACCTTGCAAAATCTATGCCACCCTTCATGGCCTTCCACAGACTCATTCTGTTTTCTTCATGAACCTTTCTTCTGCTCCCCTACCACATTCAGGATTCACGTTTACCTCCTCTGCATTGATTCTATCCATGAAGGTGTAAGGCTGCCTTCAGCCAACTGTCTCTCTCATCTTCCTCAGCTGACTCCTTAGTATGTTCACAGTGATGCCTTATGTCTACTTTAGTTGTCTACTGGTCAGAAGTAGTTTTGTCCACAACCCTGTGGATGTAACAGCTCTCACTGGCTTTGAAACAGGCCTTAGAAGAGGAAGAACGGAAGTTACTAGCGCCTTTTCAGTAGCCTGTAAGGAGATTAAAAAGGTAATAGAAAAAATTCCTTTGACTTTTGTTTATGTAGCTCATCCTGAAAAGTGGGGAAGGTGAGACGAAGAGCCAGTCCATAGAAATTAACTTCAATGGGAAGAATAATGTTGCTTACAAAACCAGGAAGCTGCACTGCATAGGAAATACAGCATGAAAATGATTTGTGCTGTGATGTTGAGATTAGAGAGAACAAGCAACATGCATTAGCAAGTGGAATGCCAATATTGTACATTCAAGTGTAACTTCAGCGTAATACGAGAGATGTGGGTGTATAAGGAACTGGAGAGTTTCTAAAGTAATATTAAAACTGCTGCTCTCTGCTGACTGGAGCCCATGCACAGTGGCTTAGGTGGCCTCCATTGATCTAGAGCTGATGCTTTCTCCTTACTCTTCTTTAGCAGTTTTTATTGCATGAAGTTAGAGATTTTGTTTATGCAGATACTTTGCATTTGGGACAGTGACTTGCTCACAAGAACATACAGAGGTTGACACATCTTGGCTTTGGACAGAGACAGCAGTAACTAACCAAAGGTAACATACAGGTCCTTCAGAGAGCATGAGGGGAAGAAAAGCAGATTTGTGAGAAAGGGAATGTGCTAGTAAGCACAAGCTAGGCTGCTTTGTTGGCCAGGTGGATCAGTAACTAGAGACTGCAGTCTCGGCCTTCTACACTCCTCTTTGCACCTCCTTGCAAGATGAAGGAATGGGGCAGCATTTAATAGACGTGAATTTTTCTAATGCACCATTATTTAGTTTCAAGGCCGCCTTGCCCCGAATGTGGAGCTCAGAGTTGTATGTATGTGTGACGTTGCACTTCCAATAAAGCAACAACTTAAATGCTTTACTGAATCAGGGCCATGGTATACTAAAAGCTTTCTGTAGCTGGAAGGGTTGAACTAGGAACCTCCTGAATGCAGACAAGAAAAATTAGTTTTCTTGTGTAAAAAACATTGTTAAAAGCTTTATGGGATTGGGGGGAGAAGTATTTCAAAATATGAGCAAATGTTAAGCAAGTTTCCTTTAATTCTGCAAGAACAGAGCCTATGTTTTTAAAGGAAAGGCTCTAGGTCTAAGCTTATCTGTGCCTATACAGGTCCATTGATAAACAATGTCGGTTGGATGATCATCATTACCTCCTTGTTACCAAGCTGTCCGCTTGTCTTTATCTGTGAGCTCCAGACTTGAATACAGAAATGACAGGTTTAGGGCTCACGCCATATTCTTCCTCCATATTCTCCCTTCATTTACAGGCTTAATGCCATAGAAATTGTCTTCTCTCACCCTAATTACCTGCCCTTCCCCCTGTAAATGGTGTAGTTGCATTGCAGTGACTGCATTTGACTCAACAGCTACCTTCTGTGTATATTGCTCTTCCCTACTTGACCCAAAAATCATCACAGTACTTCATTTTTGGAGGCATTTCATTGCTTTTCCTTAAGGAAATAAATTCCTTCCTTGTACAAGAAAGCCGACTTCTGTTTTCCACTTGAATACTTCTTTAGGCAGAGAGGGGAGGAGGAATGAAGTGGGTGATTTGGGTTTTTAAATCAATAAACTCAAAACTCCCAAAATACAGTACTAGTGCAAAGGGGCAAGTATGTAATTTTCTCAGTAGCAAATATAGCTACATGTATCTAAATCTAAGACATTCATCAGCTCTTTTATAGGATAAGACAGGGCTCAGAAATGATTTTCTGTTTAAGTACATAAGATCAAACATGTTTGTCATTTTAGCCTTCTCTTTATTCTATCTGATTTCAAGATCTTCAGACAGACTCTCTTTAGATGTCATTGCTTCAAGCTTCTGCTTTTATCACATTAACCACTCTTCATGAGCTTTTTACACATCAAAATGTCTTTAGATACATTGTTGAAGAGAGAGTACTTGTGAAGACTTCAATAACAAGTTAAAGAATCTGTGCCTGAAACTTTATACAAACATACTTAGAGGAAAAAACCCACTGAAACCAAAATAAAACCCCGAACAAAAATCCACAATGCTGCATTCTCATTCAAGAAGGAGAAAAAAGATGTTTTTATTATGCTTGAATACAGCTTTGTTAGTATGCAAAAACCCAGAAGTGGTGAGCCATTTCACACCTGTTGGATTCTTAAATTTCTGGAGCTTAATACTTTCACCTTTTTGAACTATTCCCTTCCTGCTGTACTAAGCAGATGGTTATACCGACCTCTGTAATTAGAAAGACCTCAATTTCCTAATGGATTGGCTAGACTTTTGCCTGTCTGCATCTCCAGGTATGTGTTGGTCCTGCTTTTATTTAAGTTTTTGACGATAGAAAATTCTTCCGAGCTAGTAGAAAGGGCTGGGCTTTGCTCTAAATGGTTTTAACTGAGGACAGAACTAGCCTTTGTAAGATCATTTGGTGATTTCCTCACCAGTTGCCATCACTTGTGCTTCATCAATACCTTGCAATTAACACTTATGAACATAGGACAACAGTAACAACATGTGCATGGCATTAAAGCTCTCTCTTCCCTCACACAAGCAGGTTTGGACTCCTCTCTGGTTGAAGGGTGCATTTGTACATGGAAAGAGACTCTTTCCAGTGCACATCAGCAGTGTGGGGTCACAAAGAGAGCAGCACAGTGGCAGGCTATTTCAATGGTAAGTATTTCATACTGGCAGTTTTCTTATCATTTACAGATTCACTTATTTCTGGAATAAGTCTGCTATTTTTGACACAACTGCTTGTAGTCAGACTAGAGTGCAAGGACCATTAGAAAGAAACTTCAAAAGCATTTCCAGGACATTTTTGTGCATATACATGTAGGTAGATTGATGATAAACTAAATAGCCAGCTGGGCTGTGTTGATGTGGGGAACTACAGCACCAGGATTTGCTAGAGGATAAAGGGCAGCTACCTCTCCTTCATCAGCATCCACAGGGTGCTGGAATCACACTGAAACACACACTTTGACACTCTGATTTGTCAGCATGTTAAATAAGAAAAAGCCCAGCCACTACACCTGCATTACCAGGCATAAGAGCCAAATGCATCCAGCTTTCTGAGTGCATTCTTCTGCATTTCCCTCAGAATAACTGAAGGAGTAAACACTGGAGCTATGTTTGAGAAAGATCTCATTTAGTTCCTTGCATTTAAAACAAATAAATTAGAAAAAAAATAATCACACGTACATGGTCATCTCCAAGTTCTGCTGTAGAGCTGGTCACCCAGGGGAGGCCACTTGCAAGCGAATGACAAATTTGTGAGTACAAGGATAAGTGCTACAGTGGTATGCAAGATGTAAAGCCACAGTCTTACTATGTTGATTGCTTATTTCTGGAGTAAGAAGCTATGCCTTGAGGAGCTTAGAGTGTGATTAGACAGCCAGAGTAGAAGCATTTGTATTCCAGTTACTAGAATAAACCAGTACCTAGGTGGTCATTCACACAGGCCTTCAAGGTTAGAAAAGAAACATGCATCTCCTGCATCTTTGGCAAAGATTTTCCTCCCTATTCTGTAGACGCTTGAAGAGCACACAACCCCCTTGCTCTCAGCTGAGCCTGGTTGCGTAGCCCAAACCTCCCACACACTGTTTTCAGAGCATGTTGCCTGGAGGAAGTGTACAGTAAAGGTGTTATTAATCATTAGGAGCAGTTTTCCCTCAGCCATTTCAAATCTTCCAGTGCAGAATGTCCCATAATGTCTCAGCTATTAGCAATCAAGTCTGAAAATTACCAATTCACAATCCTAATCAGTTCTGAAATTAAACAACACCCCCCCTCCATACAACATCCCATCTATCAGAAGCAAGACTAAAAACACTACTTGCCAGAAAACCAACAAAAACACCCCACACCATACTCTCCAACTCATCCAGCAGGAAGATAATAAGTACAGTGACAGTGTTTGTTGCTAAAATTTTCTAAAGAATACCACTGGCTCGTCTGATGTGTAAATCACTGTTGGTGAACTGCCGATTTTTGTTGTTGTTGCATCTGTTTGGACATCAGGAGAGCACTGTAATACGAATGAATTTAAAGAATGAAAGAAGACAAAGGAAGTCTTAATTTGTTGCATAATTATTGAATTTCTAGCCATGCTACACTAGTCCCTGAAGCACATAACAGTACTCTGTTTTTCAGAGCTTGATCATTGATGTCCCTTAAATATATTTGCATAGAAAAAAAATATCTTCTATTTAAAATATTGCCATAAATGAGACCTAAAGGAAACATCTTTTCTTAATGTAACTGCAGGAAAGGTTTGAACTAAGAAGACCTCAATGTTCCATTTTCATGCTACTTAGAGCAGCAGCAAGTCATTAACTTTGAGAATTTTTAAGCCTTGATTTATCAAAACGAGGAATGTTCACTCCAGGCTGTTAACTGTTTAAAAGGGAGGTTGTTCCTGATAACCTGGTTCCTTGATTCCTGAAGTGGGGAATGGATGTGACTGGGATGAAGGCTGGGAGGCAGACTGCTAACCAAGACCTATGGAAAGGCAACTAAATTAGAAGTGCAGGAAGGCCATTTATTTTATTGCTTTTTGTTTCATATTTGTACCAAATTTTTTTGGTTTTTTTGCTTGCTAAAAGATTCTTTCTTGGATCTCTTCTGATAGCTGAAAGCATGCAAGTGTGACAGCATGAAGGTCACCACCTGAGAAAGGGTGAGTAGTGCAGCAGCCATTACAATATGACTGACTGTGCACCTATTGTTCATCACCATTTTTCGTATTTGTTTATAGCTGCAAATAAATATAATGTCAAATTGCATCTGGGAAAAGCTTAGATCCCTAGGAATTTAGCTGGAAATAGCTGAAGGAAAGACATGCATAAGTGAAGAAGGAGTGGCATTACGGTGAGCGTGCTGTGGTAACACCAGTTGATCAGTCCTCTCAGCAGACCAGCCCACTGCTAACAGTGCACACTATACCCCTGCATTAGAGACAACCTCTTGGCTATAAGATCACTTGCCATTTCTTTATTTTTTTTCCCCACATTTAAATGTTCTTAA
Source organism: Fregata magnificens (assembly GCA_013389945.1). Classification (NCBI taxonomy): domain Eukaryota; kingdom Metazoa; phylum Chordata; class Aves; order Suliformes; family Fregatidae; genus Fregata; species Fregata magnificens. The sequence goes on from WAAD01017605.1 coordinate 163,357, forward strand.
ACTCTGAATGATCTGCCTCAGTGATCTGTACTCCCAGTTAGGTTTCTGAGCAAAAAGTCATTTGTACGCGTATGTGTGCACCAAAGGTTTTGTCTGTGCTAGTCCAGAAATTACATAATCGCTGTCAGAAGCGATCAGAGCAAACTGCAATACTTCTGTTCTCCAGCTTGCCTCTTCTGCTGAGCACATGCACCATGCTTCAAGCTGAAAGGCCAGCCATGGAACAGAATAAAAAGCAATTAGCACAGAAACTGCTTAACTACACCCACCTGACTTTGGTGCATGCATATGGCTTACCAAGACAGTTGATCACCCATTTGAATAGTCCATAACTAACAGATCAGGTAGACAAGGTGATCTGGACTGATTAGCAGGAAGATGGGTCTGCCTGACAGGTGAATCCAGACACACAGCAACAGCATTGCACAATTTCCATCCAGATCTCAGTTTGAACAGTTGGCCTCTGGGAATCATTTCAGTGAATTGCGTATGGAGTAAGGAAAGGCTAGTGGATGGGTGGGCATCCAGTCCTTCTAGAAGGATCCACTAGCTACCTGGGGTAAAAGCTTCTTCAGAAGCGGGTAAATTGGGTATTTCTGAGTTAAATCCTCCAATGTTTGTTCCTTGGGCATTTTTCATATATAAATCTATGCCCACCTCAATTTTCACTCTGCAGTTGCATTTCCATTTATATCTTCTTATGAGGAGTCATATGCCAGTCAAAAAAGGGGAGGGGGGAAATGAAAACGGAGAGCAAATAACTTGCAATAACATAAGATAAAATTGTTACCTTACAAAGGAAATATGTAACACCCAGCGCACCAAAAGGTATTACTTCCTTAAATAAGGCTGGGTTTGAATATCATACACTGAATGTTGTAGAAGATTAAATGCTAATAATCAGATCAAAAGTGGATATGTGAGATGGGAGATGAGACTGGGAAATTGCTTGCCAGACTGAACAAAGAGGAGGACAGGAGTAAAGTTATTAGCTCAATTAAGGAGAAAGATGGTTTGATGAAAACCTACACTCACAGAAATAAATCAAGTATTTAGAATATTAAAAAAAAAAGAGACTTAAATTTGTGGACAGCTTTTCTTTGACACCCTCTATGCCAATGTAATCTAAAGGCTTCTCTGATTATGAATGGGTATTACAAGAAGTTATCTGCAAGAAATAAACATAACAACATTTAGCAGCCTTTCAGTATTTTACAAGGAGTTCCTCAAATGGATCTCACAGATGGGAAATTACTGCTATCCCTGCATTTTATGAACAGGAAGGGAGAACACTTGTGATTGCAGCTTTCCCTGTTCTAACCCTTGTCCCTCAGGCTCAGGGTAGTACTTGGCTCTCCTGGTGCTTGTCCCCTTGTGGGCCAGCTGCGAGGCCATGAACTCTGCTTTCAAGACTGATTTCAATGATGAAGCATTAAAGAAGCATTTTAGGTACCAGTGATCCCCAGTGCAAGATCTTGGTGGATACTTACGAAGCATTTTCTTATATCCCAGTCTGTTAACTTTCCATTAATTCAGGGATAGTTCTAGAAACATAAAATGTATAACAATGGATTGCCTACACTATAACTAAAAATAAAAATAAAATAACTATCTTAAACCCCAGAGGCCTTCACTAATTGACCTGACATGCTAATTAAGCAGTTTTGATCAGAAATAATTAACATAATCCAGCTAGACCAATTAGAGCACAGAAAAAAAAAAGAAATGAGAACTTTTTAGGAGCTTTAATTTTAAGAGTATCATTTGCAATATGAAATACCAGCTGATTCAGCAAAGCAAGCAGGAGTTCTGAGTTTAGGAAACAAGTTATAACCCACTACATGAGGAAATAGTAGATAAACTGAAAAGCCACGACAAGACATTTTCTTCGTGGCAGTGAGACAACAAGCAGAAAACCTTTGAAACTTATTATCACCTCTAGAAGAGGCAGGCAGAAGAAGACAGAGTAGTCTAGCTGTTGCAGCAGCACTGAGAGAGTGATCTAAATGCTGGTCCCACACTACAGCCACTGTGGATAGGTGAGAAAAACACAGCCTGTGGGAAGCCTGCATTTGAAATTTACCCTTGAGAGACACTGTTAGCAATTATTATTTGTTATTTCCACCGCAGAAGACTGGAAACCTCAAATCTCACTGTCCTAAATGCAAAGGAAGAGAGAAGAAAACTCTGCTAATGAACCTAACAGTGAGTGATACGATTGCAAATAAAGTGAGACAGCTGTGCATGGAGATGGTGCAAACAGTTGCTTAATTTGTTTTTTGGTAAAAAAACATACTGAGACTTGAACCCACAGAGAGGATCAGCGGTACGGAAGCAAGACCAGGACCGGGACCGAGAGCAGAATAAACCCCCCACAGTCCAGGAGGAAGCAGTCAGCGACCTGCTGCGCCACCTGGATGCTCACAAGTCTATGGGGCCGGATGGGATCCACCCGAGAGTGCTGAGGGAGCTGGCGGAGGAGCT
>WAAD01017605.1:166856-178622 GCA_013389945.1 Fregata magnificens
GGCCTCAAGTTGCATCAGGGGAGGTTTAGATTGGACGTCAGGAAAAATTTCTTTACCGAAAGAGTGGTTAAGCATTGGAACAGGCTGCCCAGAGAGGTGGTAGAGGCACCATCCCTGGAGGCGTTCAAAAAAGGTATAGACGTGGCACTCCAGGGCCTCGTTTAGGAGTCATGGTGGTGTTAGTTGATGGTTGGACTTGATGATCTTAGAGGTCTTTTCCAACCTTAATGATTCTATGATTCTATGATTCTAAGACAGGGTGGAGGAGTTTGACTTGTAAGAGCCAGACGCTATGCGGAGCAGAGAGGGGCTGGGAAGGATGCAGCACTCCACAGGATCACACCAAGGATTGCTTCTGAGGCATCCTTCTCTCTTGCAGCCAGGAGCCAAGCACCATGCTTGCTAACTAATGAGGCGAACTCCCAGATAAGGTCCCCCATGTGCTTTAATTAAACAATCTCAGTATCTCTGCTGGCTATTTTTCATCCCTGTTTTCAGCTGCAAGATGGGGTGTCCTGTCCCAGGCACACCATCCCCAGGTTCTCATTCCAGCCGGTCCCCAATGATGTAGTGCTGCTGGACAGTGCGCCAACACACCCCTTCCCTAGACACGCACCTTCATACAGGGAGGCTGCATGGGAGAACTGAAGAGCACTTGGATATATTAGCAGGAAGAATATCAAGCTGCTATGATGATGCATTTTACAGATTTTTTTACTGGCAGAAAGTTGTCTTGAGAATTTGAGCAGGTGCACAGATAGACTGAGATTTTCAGAACATACATTTTGGTCTTTAGATCTTAACTAATTTGACCCCAGGGAGAATTTTTAGTAAAATGCTGTATGAAAACCTTTGTGAATGGAATGCTCCCTACCAGGGAATATTACATTTATAACTGCCTATTTAGGTATTTAACTAACGTTGAGAGGGTTGGGGCTTTTGTGCTTTTGTTTGTTTGTTTTTGTCATGGTTTAACCCCAGCCAGCAACTAAGCACCACACAGCCGCTTGCTCACTCCCCCCCGGTAGGATGGGGGAGAGAATCGGAAGAGTAAAAGTGAGAAAACTTGTGGGTTGAGATAAAGACAGTTTAATAGGTGAAGCAAAAGCTGTGCATGCAAGCAAATCAAAACAAGGAATTCATTCACTTCTTCCCATCAGCAGGCAGGTGTTCAGCCATCTCCAGGAAAGCAGGGCTCCATCACGCATAACGGTTACTTGGGAAGACAAAACTCCATCACTCCAAACTTCCCCCCCTTCCTTCTTCTTCCCCCAGGTTTATATACTGAACATGATGCCAGATGGTATGGAACATCCCTTTGGTCAGTTGGGGTCAGCTGTCCCTGCTGTGTCCCCTCACAGCTTCTTGTGCACCTGGCAGAGCATGGGAAGCTGAAAAAGTCCTTGACTAGTGTAAGCCCTACTTAGCAACAACTAAAACATCTCCGCATTATCAACACTGTTTTTAGCACAAATCCAAAACATAGTCCCATACTAGCTACTGCGAAGAAAATTAACTCTATCCCAGCCAAAACCAGCACAATTTTTTAAAAAAACCCCACTCATACCTATTTTCACAAAGTATGCTCTGCATCTAATACAGGAAGATGTCAGATCCTGTAGGAAACTAGCTGCAAATCTCAGCAGCTGAAGTTGCTACCTTGAAACTTCATTTTCTCTTAGTGGCCACCAGAAGAAGAATTCCTTATGCACAAAATAAACAGCCTGAAAATCCCCAAACTGATGTGACATTTGGACACTTTACATGAAATATTCACAGAAGTTTTTTCCTCCTGAACCTTGACACACACTTTGCTTTCTTGCACATCCCCAAAACTCCTGTCATCTCAGGGAATGTGGATTTCCAGGCTCAGATTCAGTTGGACTGACTAATTACTTGTGTTGTAATGATCAACCTGCTTAATTTATCACTTCTTTGAACATTTAATTAGCCAACAGTCCAAGACAATTAGGTTCTGAATTAGGATAAATTAAAATGCTAGCTTTGCAGCTTTAAGGATATGCAAGCCACCACCAATTGCTGCTATGAAAATATTCAACAAAGCAGATAAGAATGCAAAGATCTCAGCCAGGTTAATGATTCTGAAGTAACACAGCCTTTGAAAAGCTAACTGTGAAATGTGTATGTTTCATCACATGTCAATCTGTCTATGCTGAAAGATAAAAACAAGAAGCTGCAAATGGCAATTTCTTCCTCCTCCATGCTCAGCTCCAGCTCCCTCTGGTGAGTGAGGCTCATCGAACCACCTATGCATCCACTCCTACCCCTGGGTAACTGAGGTCCCAGGTCAATTCCTGTACACATCCATTCGGGGCAAGGTCACATTTTGTTTTCCTACAAGCAAAGCACTAATTCATATTTCTAAGTACTCTAAAACTGCTTTGGCACTGTCCCAGTATCAGGCAGTTAAATGTTCTTGAACAGATACAGAATAATAAACCTGAATCTAGAGCTTTAATAAGAAAAATGAGCAGTGGAGATGGTTTAAGATTAGCATTCAATGGAGACGCTTTTGCACAACTAGCAAAAATGCTTTCATTATGTATGCTGTCATTTGGTTTCCATGACTAAGCCATTGTAATAAACTGAAAAGGACCATAGATAATACTTTCAAAAGTGCTAAAGAATCACAGGCCTAATTCTTGCTGGTTTTCCAAGAAAGCCTCATTCTCAGTCTTGCACCTGCAGCACATATTCAGGTGCCTTACTTGTATGGGTTTTTTAAGGATTACAACAGAAAGGATGAGACTCTTGATATCTTTGTGTATCTCGATATCTAGGTCAAAGCCATGATGGACAAAACTGATTGTCCAAATCCTTGGGTTTTCAGAGTCTTTGTTCTCGAGGTATTTATTCAAATAGTAACCACATGTGTTTGTAGTACAGAGATGAGGACCAGCAGATGCATTTCTTTCTTATCTAAAGAATATAACTCTACAAATGCAACCTCCAGTGAGATGCAAATGCATTCAGAATCTCCTGAAGAGCCCTGAGAGATGCCCACGTACATCAGTATCAGGCACCTATTTGTATAGAAACCAGGGGTTGCAAGCAGCAATACCAGTAATTCTGACTACACTTTTCAATGGTGTATTTAGTGCTAATTGGTCCATTTTGAATTGTTTGCCCAAACTACACAATAATATTACTTCATTAAAAAGGCTTCAATTAAAGAAGAAAGAAAAAAGTTCCCATCCGAAAGCTATCTGCACACATTATACAAGCATTCTGAAATTAGAGATGAAATTACAGCTTTTCTGTTACCATGAGAACAGCAACATTTCTCACAGCCTGTTAAAATTATTAACTCAAGGAACATATATCTTTTTAAACTTCGTTATTATTTATCTAGGGTTGTACAAGCTTTGGCTGTGCCCATACTATCCACCATTAATCACATGTCAAGTGAACTACTGCCAGCATGGAGAGAGCCTCCACCATTTTTGCCAACAGCTATAATTAGCTTTTATCCTTCTGTTGTCTTCTTTGTACTAGCAATGTGTGGACATTATAGCAGAAACTGCTACAATGAAAAAAACAGAAAAGCTTATGTCTCCAGGAATCTTACAGCCTGTGCTCCACAGCAGCTGGCAAGTTCAGTGGTGGTCCGAGTTCAGTGGTGTGCGGAAAAGGAATAGCAACAAGGGCCTCAAAACACTTTCCTCACAGCCAGTGCAACCTACAGGTTTCGCTGATGGCATCAAGTCACCCAAGAGCTTGAGGTTGCCATAGCAATGTGCACAGAGGCCAGACTTGCTCAAGCAGGACAATGGCTGCATGTTCTCCTTTCTGCTAGAGGTTCGATCCTCTGACGCACAGGCTGCTCTGTCCTCTCCTTCTCACCTCAGAGGCAATTGTAACAGTTTGCTTTCAGCAGAGAGAGGGTGAGGAAAAGCCACTGTGAGCGTTTGGCTCGGTGCAGGAAAGATTAACAGCAGGAGTGAGGGTCTGAACCAGAGAACCTGCTGTCAGCATGTGCTGTCAGCAAAGCTGGCCTGATTCATGCTGTACTTATGTGCTTTGCATGTCCTGATGGCTCAAAGGAGATGGAGAGGACATTCTGAAAATGAAGGATTCCAGCTGCCTCATTACCCGCTGACAGTGGAGTTGCTGTGGCTGCCTGGGCAATCCATCACCCCTCTGGCTCCCACCTAGCTGCCAGCTTTCAGGTTATTCCAGGAGACGGCAACTCATTTGGCCGGATGTCAAAAGGAAACACAAAGTGAATTCCGGTGTGGGGGTGCACAGCTTAGAGGCATTTCAGTCTTTCTTCATGACATGCTTACTACTAGACTCCTGCTGCCATCCCAGGAAAGGATAGATAAAAGTTTCAGGATTTCAGAAGTCAAATTCACAGAATTCCTTGACAATTCCAATTGTCTCCTTTTGTTAAATTGCTACCTAGATGCAGTCAAACAGGCTTCAGTCACTAGCCTGGACTATTAGACAGTGACTATTAAACAAAGGCAGTGGCAGAAGCCCGTGAATCAAAGTGTGAGTGAGCAGTAGTACACCTTGTGACGAGTTTAACAGTTTTTATGTACACCTTGGCTCTGCAGGTGGTCAGTGGGACCACTGTACACGTGCAAAGGCTGGGCCATACACTACAGTCTTCTTGCACTCTGCAAGTGCAATACGAGGTAAAAATCATTCTGGATTCCTGTTCTTTCTTTCTTGTTTTTGTGGGGATGAAAACAATCACTGTAAAGAGGCCCTACTCTCCCATTGTCGGCTTTCAGAATATTGGTGGCTTTGTGCCCCACGTCTGTGCAGCAGTGTCCTTTACCAGGAGCCAAGCTGTAGGTCACATTCACCTTTCCTGCTCTCAGAACAATTCTTGTGCTTGTAAATCACAGATGTTAGTGCAAACCAGCTCAGAGATGTTTTCCCAACAAATCACAAAGTATTTCCAGAGGGAAAAGCAGCTTACGAATGGAGAGCAGCCCTTTAACCCTCACTGAAACGCATTTTTAAGTATGCTCAGGCATGAGGCAGTGCAGTCAGACTGGTTCCAGTACAGCCAGATTATACTTCACTTGTCCCCGAACCATATAACATTTGAGGTACACACTTGATCTGCATTTTACCAGTATGAACAGGGCCTCAGCTCAGTGTATTACCTGCAGCATTTACAATATAGCAAATTAAGCTGACACTTCTCAATACTACTGGAATTACCCATTTTTAAATGGCTTTGTATTACCTTGCTATCTATCAGATTTTTGGTTACTTGTAAACCCAGAATTTCTTCTTTAGACTCTTACCCAGTGCTTCCAGTAGTTTTGCTGCCTCATCTTCTTAAAGACCCTAAAGCTTTTGTGATCAATAGCCACTTATTCTTTACGAAAACAGAAGTGGGATAATAAAGATATGTTCATACTAACTATGACGGTAAAGATAAGATAAAGGAGGAATATCTCAATAGATGAAAATAGTTTTGAAGATAAGGAATGCCCATGAATTCTGGGGAAAATAATAAGATTCCAGAGATAAAGTAAACCATAACAATCTTTATGATAATGGGAAAAGAGCACATTAAGAATTTTATTAGCAAGAACTACAAAAATTAGCTTTCTCCATTTTCATTTTAGGATCAGTGAATATTTTGTTTCCATAATAAAAACAGCAATGAAAAGAAAATTGGACACAGGGCATTACTCTTCTTCCTCTGCAGGCGAAGATCATTTCACCTCTCTCAGAGGATTAATACGGACAATCAAGGCTTTAAGTCTGGGGGGCATGGTGCATGTCACGAATGTGCCGTCTAACCCATGGCTCCCTCCACTTCAGCACTCAGACTGCGTTTGATAAGCATGACTTTGGGAGAGTCCCACCTTCTCAGCTAGTCACACCAGAAACAGGAATCATCAGTATACTGATGGATGAAGGGGAAAGTTTTCCTTTATTCCTTTCTGTGCATTGGCTACAGATGAACCCAGGGCAGGAGTCTATCCACATTGTGCTACAATGCAGAACCTCCTGGCAGAGGCTGACACTGCCTGGCCTGAGCAGGCAAAGAAGCACCATATAATAATAGAGATAGTACACGGAGCTTAGGAAGAAAAATATCTGTGCTGTTCTGAAACTGCAATAAGAGGCTTTTTGTGGCCTCCCCCCTGCCTGCTTTAATGATCAGATACGGACTTTGGGATTGCAGAGAACCTACCAGTGGCAGACAGACTCCCTGGATGAAGCTTAAGAGAGTAGAAAATTCTTACAGACAGAGCCACTAGTAGACCTGCAGAGAGCAGAAATCAGCTGGGAACAGCTTTGGATAAGTTCCTGAAGCAGAGTGAAGAAACTCCGCTCAGCTTGACTGAAGAATAGGTCCAGTCCAAAGTACCAGTGTCTTTGGCACTTTAGGTTGTGACTTTAAACACAACTCAGATATGTCATGATTGAAAACAGCCTGCTGCTCTCCCAACACGTTTAATGTCTGCAGGAGTAAGACCAAGGAGCAGGAGAGCAGATGGTGCAGCTATCTCAGTGCAGAGAGTACAGTCTATGTATGCAATATGTAGACATCCAGTATTTTCTAATGCAACACTATAATTACTGTGGAGAGGATTTTATTTTTAAACTGCAGTTTAAATAAAATGATTGCTTCAGACCACACAGGCTCAAGTGCAGCTGGAAGCCTTTTCTCCAGACAAGAGGGAGAATCCCAGACATACAGGCTAAGGTGAGCAGGAATGTGGGACAAAGCAGCAGAGCAATAAGCTACTGAAGGGAAAAGGGATTTCCAGTACAACCTGTGACCTAAGAGTCCCCTCAAGAAAAATTTTCCTTCTCCTCTTTAGAAACATATTGGAGTGGTGGGAGAGGGCTGGTGTGCTTTGAGAAGAATATCAGTTGAAACTGCTCAAAACAGGGAAACTGCAAAACTACTGAGGAAAACAACTAAAAACAAGAAGTAGGGTCTTTCTGGGGGAAGGGAACTGGTGCAAGTCAAGCTCAGCACTTACTCTGACCAGATGGTGAGCAACTAGTAACCAGCTATTCTTCCATCATCCCAATACTTGCCTCTTTCCCCTCACGTCGCCTGCATTATTCAGTAGGAGCGGAGTTACGAAAACCTAATTAATCCTTTCAATTAAGTTAACATTTTCAGTACTTAATTCTAAGTAAAGTGTAGTATCTTGGACTGGTTCAATAAATAGCCTGTGTCACTTGTCTCCCTCTCTCTCACAGAATCTCTGAAAAACTAAGTAGAGCATGCAGAAATTGGTTTAATGAAAAGGTTTCCTTCAGAAGTTATCTCAGTAAGTAACGCAGTAGCACAAGGAGGTGCATATCCCTTTCAAATGGGACTGGGGATTATTAGTTATTTCAGTACAGAAGGGACAGAGATGGGTAACAAGGTGGGGAAAAAAAGGTTGGGCCATTTTTCAGCCCTCCCAATTTAGAGCAGAGAGAGTGAAGGTGCTGGCTGATGAGTGCAGGCAGGACTGTGCATGGTGCTGTACAGGGAAATAAAATAGCCTGTCCTTGCTCCAAATGGCTCAGCCCCAAACACCATCCCGTGTGTCAGGAGGCCCCTGAGCAGACAGTGCCCCACAACACCCCATATATTAGTGATCCTCCAAAGTGAATCGAGCGCTAGGGCCTGCATTTAGGCAAGAAACGACCAAAATAGCAGCATGAGTAATGGAATTTAAGAACTGTCGCACAACAAAGGAGTTGCAGCGATGCCCTCCAACAGTCATTCCTGCCAGGCAATCAGAAAGCATTTTCCTTCTTCAGTGATCTGAAGCTTTTGAAATGAATTTACACTTTCTATATCCCCCTCCTTCATGAGATAACAGCAACAGAATACTTAGTGATAATCAGTACCATTGCTAATTTTGCATGGGCTTCAGTAATTTAATTTCCCCATGTCCTCATTTTCCCCATTTGTATAATACAGCTTGTACCTACATCGTAAGAACTTTAAAAGGAAAAAGGGATTTATATTAAGCATGATTCTAATCTCTTTTGCAGCATATATAAATAACTTCTGCACTGAAAATTCAGCCCTGTATTCTGGCATATTTAGATCAATAGATTTTTTTTTTTTACTAAAAAAAGTACAAAAAATTACCGAACACTTGAAAATAAGTGACTGGCTAAAGCATTCTGTTTTCTAACAGAAAATATTTGTAAGCACAAAATGAGTTTACAGTCACAGGCTGTACATAATGCAGTAGAGATCTGTTGAAAAGCAATCCTAAGGAGGTGCCAAGATTTTATTATTCTTTTATTCCTTGCATGTTCTTGTAATGTTGGAAAGCCAAAGCCCTGAGACCAGGGAGCAGAAGGGGAGCTCTCTGTTGGTACTTGCCAGTGGATAGGGAGAACGGTCCTATGGCAGCAGCCCAGGAGGGGAGGGAGTGCAAGTGAGGGAGGGCACTTGGCTGGACCACTCAGGTCTCATTTGCATAAAGGAAGCTGTGATATTTTTATTAAAATTGTATGTTCTCTACAACTTTACAATAGTGTTTGCACTGGCGCTTGGGAATGTCTGGACAGGAGAACTAAGTTTATGCTATCTGGCTAGTGTGGCCACTCTGTCAGAGACAGCAAACTGCTGACAGACTGTGAAAGAGACCCACAGAGAACTAGTTTGGTTTGGTTATAGGGACTCATGAAGGACCTTTGAGGCTGCTGCTACTTTTCTAAAAGAGCTAAAACATCAGCAGAAGCTGCAGCAAGAAACATCCCCTCCATCAGTTGCAAGCTTGATGCTATCATAGCTTCTGCAGCAATAACAATCCCCAGCAAGCTGGGGCTGAGGATGATGCTGAATGCAAGAGCTCCCTACCCAGCACAAAGCCACTATACCTGTGGGAGAGACAGTGCAGTCCTAGAGACTTCAAATCCCTCTGGAAGTAGATAGTGAGTACTAGCTACTGCAGCAGCCCTCCACAGCTGTGGAAAGAGACTTAGATCAAGTACATTGTCCTCTTACCCCAGGCTGTAAAATTCTTGTGTATGCTTGATCATTCAGTTACGCTACATTACGGGCTCCCTTCAGTGCATTACATTTCTTTAAACCTCATGTGTAAAGTCACCGTTTGATAGTGAGGAAGCATTATTCATTCCTGAATGTCCTGAAAATATAATTGAAGTTCCCAGGATAATGACTAGAAACTTGAGCCGTTTAAATCCAGTGACCTAATCTCCTGGAGGAAACAGGCCTTTGTGGCCACATTGTCAATCTACCTCCAAAACAACCAAACCAAACCAAAACACCCCCCCAGAAACTTATGAACCTGGTAGCCTATTTTAACAAAATTTTACATAGGAATAGATAATTCAAAGATAATTACATTCCTACAAATTTTATGGCAATTAGTATCTAGATAGATAGGGACCCAAATGAGCACTTCTGCCAGGGAAAAGGCAAGTGGCTCTCAGTTGTTACATATTCTGCTTGGGGGTCACTGTCCGGCCTGTCTTGCTCAGTGTGGCTCTCACAAAGGACACATAAGGAGGCTGAAGTTACTCTGTGTGGAAAGAGAAGGAAAAAAAGGAACAAAAAGCTCAACTTCATAGGAAGCTCGACGCCATTAGCTCTGTTGTTCACAGAGCAACTTGGTGTTTTTAGCTGAGGCCACTACAAATCCAAGCTCTCCTTTTTAGTGCCAGAACAAATAGCTGAAGCAGTTGGAAATTTCTGAAAATATTAATGGTGGTAGTAATAAAGCACAGAAAGTTCACTCTGTGTGTTTGGTTCTTGTTCTAATGAATTCTGGGTAGAAAAGTATATTTTAATCATGAAGTATTTTTAAAGTAGTTCATAGTGTTGTGGTTTTATTATTATTTAGTACAATGATTCCTCTACTCTAAACTCCTGATTCATTCAGGCAAAAAAAAAATCCACCCAGTATTTCCTCCACTGACTCCAACAATTCAGGGCTGAACTAGCACATGCTTTAGAATGAGACTCAATCTATTTATTAAAAGCCTTTGTACATAGTCAGCTGGCAAGCCATGTCTGTCAATAGCAAGTAGGCTGTTCTGCAGCCAGAATTCCTCACAACACCAAAGGAAGAAGTCCAAGTCATCTAGGTGACCTCGGTGACCCCAATTAACAGCAAAGCACTAGTTAAAGTCCATAGGCTCAACTGAACTTACACTAACAACACTGTGTTCAAAGAAATACTGAAGATTCCAGATGTTTCAAATTTTCTATGCATTTATAAAAATAAAATGACCTTTTCCTGACTTTTACAGCAAAAATAGAAATTAATCTGAAGTGTTTTGTAGGGTTTTGCTGTCCTTGACTCAGAGAAGCATGCTTCCCATTTTGCTGTCCTTGACTCAGAGAAGCATGCTTCCCCTTCACGTCACAGAACAGTCTCTAACACCACTCACGGAGGAGCCCAGTGGTCCTCCATTGCCCCATCCACCCCAAGGCTGCCGAGGAACCTACGTCAGCGATGCTGAAAACCACTCACACAAAACTCCCCTCCTTCAAGTACTTCTGTACTGCACAAGCAAGACCAGTCATGTGCAGCCTACCATCAGACCATTGGCATCTGAACCTGTTGGCTGGCTTTTTTTTGGTGATTTTTTTGTCACTTCCATAGTGAGTGGTAGACAGGGCACAGCTGGGAGCTTTGAAAGTAGTTGTCCATGTATTACTGCTACAGTAAACAAGTGGTTTCATTTCTCACACTAAAGAGAAGGAGAAGTAATCTATACAAGGTGATGGATGATTGCACTTACCATTTGTAACAAGTTTTAATAAAATTGTAGGAGGGTTTTCCTTCCTACCACATTCCAACAGCAGGTAATTTCTTAAAACCTCTTTCAGAGTCACAGATATTACATCCTTCTTAGAGATATTCCTTTTTTAACAAGTACTTAAAAGGCACAGAGGTTATTTAGATGATAAGGTCGCTATGTTGTTCACACAACTACGAACAGACTCGCTATGAAAAACACTACAGCAAACCTACCACGCATCCAGGATTTCCCATACTGTGCCACCTGTTGCCGTGCAGACACCTGCATGGGCACATTTCAAGAACTTACACTGTGCTTCGGGGAATTTTTGGACTCATGGCTGCCTGGTTGTCATTATTTTTGTGAGAGCCTGGCATGCAGCTGGACCTCAGTGGAACGGCGGATGCAAGCCCTGCAATCCCAGGACTGAGTGCGCACCTTGCGTACTGCTGCGTGGGAGGATTATGGGTTCCAGGAGGTACCTGCTCTCTGGGGGATGCACAACCAGGGCATCTGCACACATTTGCCTAAGATGGATGGGCAGCAGTGCTAGCCACCGGAAAACCAGTGCTACACAGCTTAAGTCAATATAAGTTTCATTCACCTGTTCTGGAGCTGCATTAGGATGTGTCAGGTACCCCCACAACAGGAGCACAGCTCGGTTCATGCTATTAAATTATCCCAGTAGGGGACAGAGCCTTCATGGGGTCTAAGCAAAAGGCGCCCAACCCCCCACCTGCCCCGCTTCAGGGGGCGGGGGAGTCTCTCCCGTGGTTTTTAGGGGGTGGAGGGCGGTACCGCTCACCGTTGCGCACCTGTGCCGCAAGCACCGCCGGGTTAAGCGTGCCCCGTTAAAGCGCACTGTCACCGGGGCAGAGGCCTCACAGTGGGTGTGTGGCCTTAAGGCCTCCCCGAGCGGGTTAAGGCGACACCGCACCGAGCCGCCCCCTCACCTGCCTGCGGCTCGGCGCCTCGCGGCTCTCCTCAGGGACCGGCCGGGCAGCAGCGCGTCGTCCCGTCAGCGGCGGGGCCGGA
>WAAD01017605.1:178696-290429 GCA_013389945.1 Fregata magnificens
CAGGCGGGCCGGCTTTCTCTCAGGCTGACGGCGGGAGCCGCGCTCTCCGGCCCGCCGCGGGGCGTGAGGAGAAATGCGGGGCGCGGGAGCGCTGCCTGCCCCGGCAGGGCAAACGCCCTGAAGAAGTGACGAAGAAGCAAGCATGGGGCAAAGGAAGGAAGCCTGTAAACCCAAGGTTTGTTTAGAAACTCACACGACAACTCAAAAGCACCATGATATAAAGTGTCAAAACTCCAGCTGTTTGTGGAAGAAATTTATTTAACCACCGGCTTCATCTGGGTCCTGTGGCTGGAGGGAACCTTTGTCCCCGAGCGGTGCTGTGGGGGTGCCTTTGAGTGGGAATACAAGAGCAGCGTGCCGTGGCTTTCTTGGTGCGCACAGCACTCAACAGTATTACAGTTCCCCTCCAGTAAGATGTATTTTTACTGCATGTTAGTCATAACCAGGTTCAAACATAGCTCTGAAAGCAACAGTGCTGGGCAACTGCACATCACTGTCAGTCCCTCTTGCTGGCGGGGAAGGTGAGCCCGCGTCAGCCCTGGTGGGTGCTGGTGTGCCCCTTCGTCACTGCAGCGCCGGAGTAGGAGGAGCTGTCAATGAAGAGCAAAACGCAGGCTAGGCCGTGCCAAGGTATTTCCTGCAGAAAAGGCAGCAATTCTAGTTACGTGAAACAACCACCTCAAACTTCTGGTGAGGATAAGAGAATAAATTAGGCAGTTCATATGGGGGGGGGGGGCGGGAGGAAGGAGCTTTACCAATTCTGTAGCACCGCCGACTAAGTGCTGATTTACAGTAATTCCTTTCATTACTTTTCTAATTAAACATCTCCTGAAGGATCAGGCCTGTCAATGTGATCTGAGGCCTATATCCTGAAGTTTAAAGTGAGGCAAATTGCCTGACTTACTTGCAATGATAGAGTCATTTTGGAAGGAGATTGAAAATCAATACTTGTCATCCCTGCACAGTGCTCTTTATTCAGAGGGGCAATTTGTAAGTGTAATCTGTATGAGTGTAGTGGGAGCATACCAAGTTACAGTACCAGCCATGCAGAGTGAAATGACAGAATATAAAATATAGGCTTATTGCCATTTTATTCATATTAATGTCAAGGAAGCTTATGAATAAACGCAACATTTTAATTCAGTGCCGTGCAGTCAGGCCACTTGCTGCAGTTTTTGGGTTAAGCTGCAGTCAGCTATGAGGGTACTGGTGTTTGACATAATTTCCCCATTGACAATGTCAGGCAGTATCTGTGTGTATCTGCTTTCAGCTGCGGCAAGGCAAACAAGGGCTAAAAAAAACCAAAAAAGAAATGGATCAACCCCAGCAAACAAGCTCTCAGTGATCATGGGGCTTAGTCAAACTCCAAGAGGATGGCAGCACTAGAGTGCAGATGCAATCACAGAGGACAAGAGGCACTCAAGATCTTATGCTTTTCTCAAATGAGAGTACTCAACAGTGGAAGACTGACAGCTCCGGCTTACTCCAAGCATAATACGGTCAGGTGCCTTGTTAGCTTCCCCTTGTGACTCTGGCAGCTCACTTTAATCTGCACCGGTAACTATGAACAGTTTTCCTCCTGAATCTCTCCTGAACTGAATTTGCCAGTTATGACAATTATTGGGACAAATTAGGTAGGACAAATTAGAGAGGGACAAATGGGTCTCAGTAACTGCAGTAAGGCTGTTCAGCTCAGTTTACATATTCACTGAATTGGAGCTAGAGAAGTGAGCTGTAATTCTGGTTAGCATTGCTACCTTTGTGCTGTTACTCATCTAAAGTATTCTCTCATGCTGAAAAAAATATCTGTGTTGTCATAAAATATATGACATTTCTCTCTCTGGAAAATGAATTTAAAAAAAAAAAAGAATATGACACAATCATTCAGAAAAAAACCCCAGTGTTATTCTGAAGAGAGCTCTCCTCTCCTCGGAGCACTACTTCCCTCCCAAGATAGCGATTATAAAATTATAAAGGTTATGAAACTGACCTAAAGCCTTCTGTGGGAGACCTGTGCCCAAGAATTGTCCTATGGAGAATATGGGTTTCCTGTGGATGTGTGTTTTACTTCTCTTCTGGCTCAGAGTGAATTTTAAATAGCTGTGTTTGTTTGAACTTTCTTCCTGAGTGTGGGTTCAGTTCATTTGCACCCTACCCTAGCTCAAGAGGTAGAGTGGACAAACACATTTCCCACAACATCACCTGCCAGAACTCCTAGATCACATTGTAATTATTTTTAAACAGTGACAAGGTTTCATTGCCACTCTCTTCCCATTTAAAGAATGATACTTTAGTAACCAGACCTGTTGACAAAAGCAGGTGTTCGGAAACAGCGTGACTTGCCAAAGTTGTTTTAAAGCACAGTCTCACAAGATTCCCAAATCTTACCCACCTGGGTGGGAGGAGTAGGAAAGCTCAGTGATATGCTTCTTGACAGTCCCCCCTCCTGGCCCAACCGAAAGCAATTGGCATGTTATGTTTCCTGCAGATGGACCACAAATGGCACATGTTCAGCTGATGCGCTCTGGCACTCGGGGAATGAGATTGCATTTGCCAGTTAGCTTGCCAGCCAGAAGCCAGATTTAATTTGGAAGAGAATGGTCCACAGTTGTTGCAGAAATAGCAAAGAGCAGATTTTTTAATCATCCTCTGTTCCTCCCTGTTCAGTCTCATCCCCTAATTGGTAAATGAGAGGTCCAATCAGCTCAAATCAGGGGAAAAATGTGTCACAAGCAGCCAGTGAGACAGAAAACAGAGGTACCCACTCCTTGATATCATGATCTTGCAGCTGTTTACAAGTCAGATTTAGCTAATCAGAGGGTCCCAGGGAGCAATTAGTCTCTTTCTAGGTTCCATGTGTAAATTCTAGTAGAAAAGAGCTTTTTTTCCCCACTTGCTGCCCTGATTATTTTTGCATGCTGTTAACTATTTGCCATTTTATCCACCAGAAGGGACATATAATGTCATTTTATATGTTTGTAGATAAACATAGCTAGACTGATCAGAAATTAAAACATTTTTAACTGAGTGTAGTAAAGTGCTTGGAAGAAGTAAATTTCACATTATTTTCTGTGTTTATTAATCATGGTAGTTTTCATCTCCCTGTATTTCTTCTTCGGTAGTGTTCTTTCCTTCAGTGTGAATTAACTCCTTAAGCCATGACCCTTAAAAATGACTGAAGACTGCCTCAGCCTCTAGACTTTCAGATGATTGAGCAGGGCTTGTTTTCAGCTGACAGCATCTCAGCAACTGGCCTTTCAAGAAACCTGAATCTGGGAAACTTGAAATTGCATCTCACTTAAGGAATGTCTGGCTTGATTGTGCATGATTGTGCTTCGTAAGGAGATCATCCCCTTTGGATAGTGCCTTTCCATTCCTGGGACAGGACACCCTATTCTGGGAGGGAAGGGATGGCAGACTGTAGCCTTGAATATGTAACAGAATTTTCATGTTCTTGAGCATCAGTGTTTAGATCTGTTTCTTGTAGACTGATCTGCCGAAGCTCTTGCTTTTGATCCCATGATTGAGCCTCAAAGGTGTTGCACATGTTGAACCATGGTGCCCTGCTGCCTGCACATTATTGAAATCAACTGATTCCTATAAGCTTTAGTCTGTAATGCACTGCCTTCTGCATCTCTGCTACACAGGCTCCCGTCCTGTGGGCCTGAATTGTCTCCTTGATGATTTCTATTACTGCAGGATTATCTGTGGGATTGGGTAGCTGGAAAATATGTTAGACCTGTAATCCCAGCTGTTCTAAGGACTTTTTTATTTATAGTTATTGTTGTCTTCACTTATTATTCTGTTATCTGCCAGCTACACTTACAAGTGTGCGTTTTACAAGCTGCTGTGTGTTTCTCATGTTTCTTTATGCTGCTTTTTAAGTGGGTTCTCATTGGCTTTAGTCTGTCAGGCTCTCTGGAGCTTTAGCATTGGATTTGTAGAAGTACAATGGTGCCCTGAAGGCCTTTGAGCGTGGCAAATACGGTCCTGGGAGGTGACTGACCTGGGCCTGCAGTGCTATCCACTGCCTTGTGCTTTCTTTTGGAAAATGCCAGATTTATAAAAGCCATCAGTAAATATGGCTTAGTTGAAAGCTGGTTCAGCCATAGACAAAATCTTGTTGCCTCCTGCCAGGCCAGGTTTGAGCCTTGAGCACCTGACCTGAAATCTGCAAAAGTCCACATGGGTCCTGTTGAACTCAACGGCAAGAGCCCTTGCTGGCCGTACCCCAGAAGAAGGCAGTTCACCCCACTGCAAGACACATGCAATACAGCTTTCAGCCACCCCGGTACGCTGCCTAGGAGCACCAGTGAGAAGGCGTAGCAGGTTGATCCTGGCTGGATGCCAGGTGCCCACCAAAGCTGCTCTATCACTCCACCTCCTCAGTTGGACAGGGGAGAGAAAATATAACAAAAGGCTCATGGGTTGAGATAAGGACAGGGAGAGATCACTCAGCAGTTACCATCATGGGCAAAACAGACTCAACTTGAGGAAATTAGCTTAATTTATTAAGAATCTGATCGGGGTAGGGTAATGAGAAATAAAACCAAGTCTTAAAACACCTTCCCCCCAACCCTCCCTTCTTCCTGGGCCTCTACCTCCTCCCCACAAGCGGCACAGGGGGACGGGAAATGGGGGTTGTGGTCAGTTCATCACACATTGTTTCTGCCACTCCTTCTTCCTCAGGGGGAGGACTCCTCGCACTCCTCCCCTGCTCCAGTGTGGGGTCCCTCCCACAGGAGACAGTCCTCCACAAAATTCTCCAACGTGTGTCCTTCCCAAGGGCTACAGTTCTTCACGAACTGCTCCAGTGTGGATCCTTTCCACGGGGTGCAGTCCTTCAGGAACAGACTGCTCCAGCGTGGGTCCCCCACGGGGTCACAAGTCCTGCCAGTAAACCTGCTCCAGCGTGGGCTCCTCTCTCCATGGGTCCGCAAGGTCCTACCAGGAGCCTGCACCAGCGCGGGCTTCTCATGGGGTCACAGCCACCTTTGGGCATCCACCTGCTCCGGTGTGGGGTCCTCCACGGGCTGCAGGTGGATATCTGCTCCACTGTGGACCTCCATAGGGGGCAGGGGGACAGCCTGCCTCACCATGGTCTTCACCACAGGCTGCAGGGGAACCTCTGCTCCAGCGCCTGGAGCACCTCCTCCCCCTCCTTCTTCCCTGACTTTGGTGTCTGCAGTGTTGTTCCTCTCACATATTCTCACTCCTCTCTCCAGCTGCAGTTGCACAGGGTTTTTTTGTTCCCCCTTCTTATCTACGTTATCCCAGAGGCGCTACCACCGTTGCTGATGGGCTTGGCCTCGGCCAGTGGCAGGTCCGTCTTGTAGCCGGCTGGCATTGGCTCTATCAGACATGGGGGAGGCTTCTAGGAGCTTCTCACAGAAGCTGCCCCTGTAGCCCCCCCACTACCAAACCTTGCCACGCAAGCCCAATACAGAAGGATTAGGGTTACACTGGCTGTCCCTGCCATACACTTACTAATCCAAAGGGGGATGATACCTCAACAACAGCTCAGGAAGCTACCTGGAGCAAATTATGACATAAGTGACTTCAATTGCACTTTGGGGATGCAGTAACCATAGAAACCTAAGAGAGAAACTATTTCTCAACTTTCAGTGCGAGCCTGATGGTTTAAATCTTCATTGATACTTTGATGTGTTAGAGGCTGAGCACTGTATACAAACTCTTTTGGGGGTAAACAAAAGCACGGACTATTAATAATAGAGGAGAAGTAAGGGAGTGGTTTTTATGTCAGGAGAGCCGGGTGCATCGGCTCTGGTGAAGCAGTGCTGATTGACTCATGCTGCTGCTCCAAACCAGTGTTTCTTAGACAGTAAAATGATAGTTTGTTTTTGGCTGGTCTCTGTACTGGCTTGTGCCTTGCTAAGTATTTCAGTTTAAAACTGGTACACTAACATGCGCAGCCTCAAGTACAGATATGGTTACACTCATATAAAAGTATTTGGTCTCTTTAAAGCTACAATGATGTACTGGTAACCACATTAGGAAGTCAAACTGTTCATTTCTGAAGTGGTATAGCTGTACAAAAAGTGTGTGCCGCAATTCAGAGCACACTTGAATTCCATGAAAACACCAGCTAAATACTCTGTAGCTACCAGAAAAGCAAATAATAATAATAAAAAAAATTAATAGTTTTTAGGAAAGGAATAGATGGAAAATAAAATTATGTCGTTTTAAATTGTAGCAACTGTGTTCAAGACAAACAGAAGAAGTGTTAGTAGGTGTGTGAAACTCCTTGCCAAAGACTGTTGTATTTGCAAAAAGACTATGTATGACCCAGAGAGCCTGCACAGCATTTGGAGAAGACATCTATTGAGTGTTAACAGATAGACAAATAATGTTAGGTTCAAGAAATTCCTTAGGTTGAAAGCAGTCAGAAGCTGTGAGAGTACTTGGGAAGTGCCATATACATTTGCACAGTTCTTACTCATCTCTAGGTGTCAACTTATGGCCCTTGTCAAAGAGAGGCTACTTGTCTAGGTGAACCCAGGTACAGCTGCTTTCATGTTCTTAGCTGGCTTAATCAGAGTATTAATCCATAAGCAAACATGCCAGGTAGAAGTGGTTGTTAATGCTCACCAGCGTATATCATAGGCACGTCTCTGACAAGTGTAGTTCAGTTTTAATTGCTTATAATAATGCTCATTGTGGAAAGTGGTGTCAATCTTCACTGAGAATTATACACTAACTTTTTGTTTGCACAAATAATTGGGTATTTGCAAAGTGCAGGACTGTGTAGTAGTTATATTTTTTTCATAAAATTGTTTCTCTTTTCAGAGAGATATATAGAAGATAAATGAAATGACTCTGCAGACTGTGAATGTATTACAGTATTAATTCTTTTCTGTAAACTGCTGCTAATATTTTCCACTTAATTCTTTCCCAAATTCCTGGCGCTGGTTCCTGCTATATTGTAATTATTTCTTATACAATTAATCCTGTTTACACAATTTGTATACAGTAATTTTCAGTTAAAGGTATCGGTGTAAAGGTGGTTAGAACATTTCCATGCTTGATCCGATTCACAGGTACCATGTTATGCTGTCTCTGCTAGTGCCTCTGTTATAGGTGCAGGCTGGCTGAGCCATGATGCTCAGCAGCAGCCTCACTGGAGCCTGGAGGAGTGCTCAGAGCTCCACATGCCTGCTGGCACCACAACAGCCCAGAGAGCCAGCACAGGGAGGGGGGTGGCCCTTCTGGGATCCCCACCAAGTCAGAGTCCAGGAGAGCAAATGTAGCTTAGGCTTGACATGCTGGTGGCTGTGGTTCTTCTGGACATGTCTGTGGGCTCAGGTCAGTGTTTGACTTCTGCCAGAGAAGGTTCTCGTACGAAACCAGCACCTAGTTCCAGCTGCTTGGGCCTGAAGCAATAAGAGGAAAGGCCAAGGTCTGCCTGGTGTCTGAGCTGGCCCACATATGCTAGTGACAGTCCAGCCAGCACAAATGACAGCAGCAGGGTTGTCCCAGAAGCTGTGACTCCAGCCCGTGCTAGTGAGGAGGAGGTAAACTCTGCAGATGCCCCGTGCAACCCTGGGTGCCTCCCCAGCTTGGCCTCTTGTTGCACTGAGATCTGCCGCCATGTGATTCAGCCACACAGTCTTCTTGGGGTGTGGAGCTTTCTGCGAGCACAAGCCAATGCTAATTAAGTAGGATGCTTACTTTTGTAATGCATTTATTATTAAAGGTGAATTATCCCAAATCTGGTACAATCTCTAGTGTGTTCGATATTTTAGAGTCAGTTAAAATAAACAAACACTGAAGCTAATGTTCCCAGCAATCTGGAGGGAATTAACAGCACACTGCAAAGGGTGTTTAAATTACTTTTAAAATTCTAATTAGCCCATGATCAGCAGTGAGTGTGGGACAAATTGCCTGGCTTCAAAATGAGACAATCAAAAAATGACCTCAAAGGAAAGCAAAGGGTGGAGGATGGCTGCCATGAAATAAATGAAAATGACCCCATCTGTTTGTTTAAGTAATGGACTATTTTGAGGCTTATGTTACATTGTCCCATATCTACAATGCTCTGGGAGATCAAGAGGCAGAGGAGAAGCTTCAGTGGGATAGAAAGAGCTTTTGACTACTAAAATGATGACAACAAAATCCCAGATACTTAGTTGCAATGAAATTAGCTGGAAACTAGTTTGGGGTGGTTGCAGTTGAAATAATCAAAACAATTGTTCTGCCTTAGACTCCACCTTTCCCACAATTATTTCACTTCCCCTATTCATATATAAACCAACAGGAATTTGACTGGAACGATTTGTGGCTTTATAAATAAACTGTGCCCCTAAAAATTTAGACTCCAAAGGCTTTTCGTACTCTTGATATTTTTCTTTACTGTGGCTGTATCAGCATGTGGTATAATGCTCTACCCTGCAGCATGATCCTTCACCCTGGAATTGCGCCTGGTGCCAAGATCTGAGATCTTGTTAGGAAAAAGTTTCAATGGGCAGATTTTGTCTGTCAATATTTATTACTGTTGCCCTTTCAGAGACCATCTGCCTCTATTATAGAAAATTGAACCAAAGTAGTGTCAGGCTTGTGCCATAAAACTTGAATAGGAATGTTGTTTTTTTCAGTCTTTGCAATGGCACATGTTTTTCCCTGGTCAGTTTTGCTTATTTTGGCTTTGTTCTGTTGTGTAACTGTGACCCTCCTGTGATGAACAATGGGAAAGGAACAAGTTTGCCTTGGGATTCCTGGGGTTTTCTGTGTGTTTGCTTCCCTGTACTAACCTGAGTCCTTCTCCTGAATCAGGAGAACTAAGAGTACTACATTCTCCACGTTTTCTAATATGAAGTTTTTGAAGTTGCCTTTCAATCACGAGGAAGCATCAGAAGATACTAAAGATAAAAAGAGCTGTTACTTACTTTTATGCAGCTAACTTCTGTTTAGTTAATAGAAGCCCTCAATTTATTACATCTGACTCATGGCACCACTGGTCTAAGTTTGGTTCAGAGATTTTGACCCTTCAAGTGAAAAAGAAGAAAAACGTGGGCATGGCTGTGATTCCTGCCTCTTTCTTACACGGTGATCACTGTCACAGTCAGAGGACTTCCATCCATCGTTCAGCTCTGCATAGGGCCATACTTGGTATGTAGTGTGGTACAAGACTGAATATCACTAATATATTTGTTCCTCAAATGTGTGAACATTTCTTCCACTCTGGAGTCTGCTTTCTCTGGTAATGCAGCTAATTTTTCCTGCAGACTGTTCAAATACGAAGAAGACAGGAAAATGACACAAGATCTCTCTGTATTCTGTGAGAACATATACTGCATAGCTAATAGCTTTGTGATAAAACACTGAATTAAATCTAAGTTAGGGAAGGACTCGGTCTCTTTCCAAAGTTGTCTCCTCTTCAGCCTATTACATTTGAGTACCACAGATCTCAGACTTGGAAACACTTGGGTCCCTTTGTTGAGATTTCCAGATGTGGGCCTTTAGGTCCCGACTACTGGAAGCTCTCACAGGACCTGAGGCCAGACTGGAAATTGCCTTTCCTATCTCAGACTACCGTAGTCTCCCTTTGCATGGATCTGCTGAACCACCGCATGTTCGTTGAGCATCCCCATAGTTCCTCTTCCAAAACCACACATTTGTGGTTTTTTGTTTCAAGTGTTTCAAAGCTCTTTCCAAAGAAGTGGGTCATTAGCTTTCCCATTGCATGAGGCAGCATTTCTCTTCTAAGAGATGAGATTAAAATGGTCAGCCTGTTGAGTGATTGGAGTGTCTGAATGTTTCTAGGTGTCCTGTAATAGTCATTAATGTAAATTAGCTATGTATTTCATTAACTAAACCAAAACTTACACTGTGGCTCAATGCTGAAAAAGAAAAAACCTGTCTGAATTAGATCAAAGAAATTAAAATAAGAACTATTCAATGGTAGCAGTTGATGAACTGTAACTAACTGAAAAAAGTCTCCTTCCAGTAGCAAAACAGTAAGAGAGAATCAGTTTGTTTTGTAAATGCTCTGAACACACCATTTGCATTACCCTCCACCATTAAATTGTCTAAACATCCCTAAGGGGCTTCCCTGCATATTTGCCAGGCTGCGTAGCCAGAGTGCATTTGAGCACTGTCCTTGACTCTGACGTTGATTTCCAGGTCCTTGAAACATTACAAGGAGAGCCACAAGGGGGAAGACCTCATGTCTGGCTGTAAATATACCTCTGCTCTATTTTACAGAGGTGAATCTCCACAGTTTTATTGCATTCTCACTACCAGACTCCGCCATTCCCTCAGTGGCTGCATGTCACCAAAAGATTTTGATCTATAGGTTCTTCCCTCTGAGTCCTCTGGTTTGATTCAGCCATTGCAGAAGCAGCTCAGGCTTTAACTGGGGTTGAGCAATGCACTTTCTGGGGCAAAACTGCTGAGGTTAAAACACTCACTTCAGTGAGTCCTTCAGACTTCTTTCAGAGTTTACAGATCCCACATTCAGTCTGCAGTATTACTGTCAGACTTGCCCCAAATTTAATCTAAGTATAACTTCTTATTCTGAGTACCATATGTACCCCAGAAACCAAGAATCTCTAAGGAACTAATTTCATTATAGAAGATAAAGTAGAGATAGATGCGTTGTTATCCCTCCATCACAGATAGAGAAAGGAGGTGGGAAAATGACTTAGGGTATCTGAGGTCTAGCTAGGAACTACACCTGGCTGAACTGGGTCCTAATTCAGTGCCTCAATCAGAAGAGGATCTCCAGCTTCCACCCCACCGAGGAGGAGTCCAGATTGAATCCAGGCCATATGCTCAACCCATCACTTGAGAGAATGCTCAAACTGTGCTTATCCTTACAAAGCACCAAACATTTTTTCACACATAGAACAAAGTGTTCTTAAATTTCCAGTTTCATATGCTATAATTTCTAAAGGACAAAATCCCTTTTAAAAATGTTCCCTACTATTTAATATCCTGAAAAAGTGGGGGGTTATGTTTGTAGTTGCAAGAATGCATTAATTTGTAAATACTGACTGGGAAGTAATTTTTGAGGTTTTTTTTTCTTGAAAATACAAATATGAAACTATTACAAAAAGAATTTAAATTACATAACTCTCAAAAGAAGTGGCTGAAAAAGTTTGTTTGTTTTTTAAATGTTCAATGTGGTTATTAACGCAAATGAAAACTGGGAAGGGTGTGTGCAAGAAAGGCTAAATCAGAGTGTGTGTGTGTGTGTGTGTGTGTTTTTAAAAAAAAAAAAAAAAAACCACGACCCCCAGAAAAACCCCAACTGTTTTTCTGTGCTTTGGGACAAGATTTAAAATGACAATGTACAGCCTGGGAAAACAAATTCATTCCCAACCCTGGTAATAATATTTCTGTAATTCTTTTAATCTTCAAAACAAACCTCCTAACAAAGCTAGGGCAGAGTCTTCCATTCTGAATTAAATCCACAATGCTGGTATGGAAAGAGATGTGAAGAGACTTACCAAAGACCATAATGAGTCTTTGGAGGTAGAGGTGCTGAAGTTCAGGTCCTTTTCTTTTACCTGCTGTGTGCTCCGGCACTGGCTTCCACTGTCTCAACCTGGCAAGAGGTATTTTAGAAGATATCATTTGGCAGATGGCATTGATTTCTGGTGTAAAAAAATACCAGAACAGAAAATAGTTTCTTCAGTTGACTGTCTAGCTTGGGTTCACTCAGTCTAGGATAATTCATCTTAATTTCTTCAATAGAGAAAAGTTTTAAAGAGTATAGAAGGGAGATAGGAAAAACCAAAACAAAACCCCCAAAAACCCCAAAAGGGAAGTGATCTTCATGGCGCTGACTTTACCAAGGCTTTCATTCCTCAGGTTCCTATACAATGACTGGGTTTCTCTCCCAACTGACATACATAAAAATCTATATTAGCATTCCTGTGATATCAAAATCACTAGGTTTTTCTCTGCTTACAATATACAACTAGAAATATTCAAAATGTGTCCATAACATAATAGCTTGCCAAACCTTCATTAAACAATGTCAGAATCCTGGATCATATCACATTCTTTCCTTTCTGTCCCCTAAGCGTTGATTTCATCCCATTTCCTGACTTAAATTTTCATCACTTTTCATTCTGGTATCTTTCCCCTTACAACACAACATCAATGGTAAAACAATTGATACTGGATTTCTCATACAAGAACAGACTCCCACAATCTTGGGGAGTTCAGAGCTGTGTGGAGATTGAGTCTGAAAGCCTTTGAATTTGGATTTCCCAAGAGGCTGTTGGGTTTTATTTACATTTCCTATTTCCTGGCAGAGGTGTCAGTTGGTGTTTTCTGAATTTCTCTTCAGGAGAAAAACAGGAATGTAAGATGTGAACTAAAAGGTACAGTAGATTGTCAGCTACTGCCAGGAGGCAGCCTCGTGCTGATCCCCTGTGCCTGTATGCCAAATTTCTCCTGCTCCATGCTATACCTGAAAACACTTGGCTGTGCTTGCCAGTGGGGTTTCTTTAAAATCAGATAATCGCCCCTCATGTGCCATTCCTAGGGCTCTCTTCCAAATCCCCCTCCTCTACCTGCAAGAATAAGTACAAAGCCTCGAAGATGGATGGCCCTTCAATATGACACAATAGCTTTTTAATTTGACATTAAACACAGTTAAAGCTGTTAAAGTGCAGGCCAGTGGAGATCCGTATAAGCTGTCCTTCCCGAAAAGTTGCTCAGTCACACCAATCTCGTGTCCTAGACCTGTGCACCATCTTGCCGTAGAAAGTACGGAGATGCACTTTCGTCTTGTCTTATCCTTTTAATGTCAATATTCAGAAGCATTTTTCATCTGTAGATCTTTCCCTTCCCCCTACAGAAGAGAATTGAAGGGGGGGAAACCCAAAGCAAACCCAAAGCTTAGCGATTTGACTTTGCATCATTACAGCAATCTCAGCGGGAGCCATTTGATAAAAAATTTAACAGCCTCATGTTCCTATATTTCCAACACAGGTACTGGAAAGACATTGTTAAATAATGGGCCTGCATTTCGTATGGTTTCTTCTGCAGTCTTTAATCAATAAAATGTTCTTTAGATCAATACAGATGTTATTTCACTGCTTGGAACCATTTATAAGTATACAATGGAGGTAGTTACAACATAGTCAGTGCATAGTAAGGATAGCTCTTGGGCACAACACAGTTATAGCTCCACTTGTACACAGCAGGTATCAATATAAAATTGGATACACCAGCATAAAATCACAACATCCTCTCTACAAAGCAACTCCAGATAAGCTGCACTGGGGGAATGAGGGCTGAGTGTGTTTAACACTGTGTTTTGTTCCCTATCAACAATGTCAGCAAAAGAGTTTTGCAGATTTATGTTGATTATTGTATCAGTAAACTGACATAGTCCCTTGCTAAAAGGATGTTTGTAAAATGTGTGTCTGGTGCCTTGGTAATGGAAAATATAGAGGATAATTCTAATTCTGCCAGCTCATTTCAAGTAGATGAGTTTTATGCTGCATGCCATGGGTGGAAAGTTTGGACGTTGCTGATCATCTACTGTGAGAGGCTATTGTCACAATAATGTTGGTACAAATAACATATAAAGCGCTGCTGAGTGAAGGTTGGAAGATATCAGAACCCTGTTCGTAATAATATTTTAACTCTGGGATACAGCTTGTGCCTTCAGAGTGTTATACAAACTCTGAATAATTAAGGATCTGGATTGGCAAAGTAGATATTTTGTGAACCAAGCCTCAGAGAAATGAAACCCCAAGGTCACAGACAGGTTTAGAGGGTTTCCTTTCCTCCTGTATCAGGTCCAGGACTTTGCCAGTCTGTTGGCAGAAAACCTAACTTTTTGAAGAGGTCTGTATTGGTGTTGAGCAAGCCTGTGTCTATTTTTGATCTCTGCCTTGTAAGCCATGCTTTAAAATCTTTGCATGCATCAACAGCAAAAAAGGGGACTAGTCTGTCACAACATCTTAAAAATTCTTAAATTTGGCTGCTGCACAGGAGTGTGATGAGTGAACCCAGCGGGGAGGGATGGGGAGCATTTTCTCAGACACAAGTGCTGGGTTGGGGACTGCAGCAGGAAAGAGGTGTCTGGGGCTGGGTTAGGGCTGGCCTGGAAAGCGCAGGTTGTTACTGGGGTTTTGTTACAACAGTAATTAGGCATGCCAGAGTTACGCAGGAACAGTGACTGTCTTCTAAGTACTTAACTTTGCTATCAATTTTAATTTTCGTATTAATTACCATTAGTTAAACTGATGTAATGAGCCTAGAGTGGCAGATAAAAATGACAGTAGGGGTGAGTATGGATTCTGACTCCAACTAGTAAAAGTAGCCAGCTTGTTAGAGGAGGTCTGTAAGGGCTGTCTGCAAGCTCACAGGTAAAGCCTCAACTCAGCCTCAGTTTCAGTCTCTTCCTGTTGTGTTTTGAAACCACTGAATCCCTCAGACAAGTAGTTGTTCATTTTGGTGCAAATTCCATGCATTCAAACTCAAATCTCCTGTTTTCAAACCCAATTAGGAGATGGTAATTACCTGCGGGATGTGGGGATTTCATTTGTCTGCAGGGGCAATGCAGGTATTCTGCTTGTATCTCCCCTTCCACTTATCAATAAAACACTAGAGCAAACCAGTGTTTTCCTCTTGGTGTTTTCAGGCAGTGTTATGCCAAATTAAGGCAATATTATGAGACTGCATGTGTTTGGGAATAATCACACAAGCTATTAGTAATCATGCCTCACTTCTTCAGCACTGCTCACCCCCAGCTTTTGTGTGTTTGACACACAAGTAGCTGCTTGATGATTCTCATCACTGCCTTATGGATGGTGAAGCTGAGGTCATCCAGTCAGTCAGTGATGGAGTCAGAAGATGAATGCAAATCTCTTGAGTCCCAGCACAGTGATGTTGTACTTCTAGGAACTCAGCCGTTCTGAAAAACATGTCTATAACATATTCTCTATCCTAGTATAAAACAACCACTCCGACCCAAGGACAAGCTGAGCAGAGGAAGCATATTGCTTAAGTAGCTGTTCAGTAAAGGAGACCTGCAGAACATGGAAAACACTGATTTCTTTTGAAAAATGCACAGAAGAGTGGATTGGGAGTCTTTCATGACATAGATAGCACTCAGTTGCCAACCACTCTAGTAGGTGAGAAGAGATATTCTCAACTCCTAATATAATTTCCAATTATATATATATATTCCAGGGCAGAAAAGGCAGTTGGCAGCTCTTTTATCTCTGGATGAGGATTTCCTCTTCATCTTCCCCTTCGTAATGTCCTAGCCCTGGCGAGGCTGAGAGTGTTAAGGAAGAGAATGGCTCCAAATATGCAGGTGTCTTAAAGAGAACGCTAGCCATCTGGCTACCTATCCATCTTAAAATAATCTGTTCCGCAGTATGCTGATAAACCACTGAGATTGTCAGAACCTATGGTGGTCTTTGCCCTACATAGCAAATTAAGCACGGTAAATTGGAGCTGCTGCAAACAGCCAAGGAGTTTATTATAAAACCTTATTACTGATAAACACCATTTGGACTCATTAGTTTTGTTTTCTTCCTTTTCCTGGACTTGCAGTGACTTGTGATCACAGTGGACTTGTGATGAGCCTGGGACAAAGGTAAACATTACTGGGACCTGAATGAATGTCAGTTGAGCAAGAAAGTCACACCACCAGTCCCTGAAACAGGCCTAAATGTTTGAATGCCAGTTCACTGTTTTGCTGCTGAAATGAAAGAACACAAATAAAAACAAACAGCAAAGGATTTTGTTCAGCTGTGAGATTTCCTGTTGCCCCTGCTTTCAAGCATGCGGGGAATCAGAACAGCTGTTCTTGCCTAGCTCCTGCCATTAGTGCTGGTAAGCGTCAAATCCTGACCGTGGGGATGAAACAGGATAGTTCAATATTTGGCATGGTGGCTGAGCAGAGGTTCATGATGTAGGAAACTGCCTTTGCATCTGTTTTATCAGAACCTGTCTTCCCTGGCTTTGCAAGCCAATATGCAAACAGCACACATGCTTTTGGTACATTACTGCTCAGAGCTGATATCAACAGAAATTGGAATTGCAGGAGTACCACGCTGGAGAGAATTGAGATTGCTGTGACTCCTCTCCCTCCCTTCACACTTTTCCCAGCTTCAGCTGTGTAGGTCAGATGTGTACTGAGGGACAAAGGCATTCTTTGCTGTTCACCTTCTCCCTGGTGTACATCATATCTGAGAGGAAGGAGAGTCAAATGGCACCTGCACGGTTCAGGGCAGTGCCCTATTGATGCAGAAGAGAGCTTCTTACTCCATCTCCTCTTTGTGTGTCTGTAGGTCAGTCATAACCTGATCTACGGTATATTAAGGTGTCATGATGGTACTGAAAGACTGATTCTGTTTTGACAAGTGGGATAAAGAAATGCCGTGAA
The DNA here is from genome assembly GCA_013389945.1 of Fregata magnificens. Classification (NCBI taxonomy): domain Eukaryota; kingdom Metazoa; phylum Chordata; class Aves; order Suliformes; family Fregatidae; genus Fregata; species Fregata magnificens. Next base: position 195,078 of record WAAD01017605.1, read on the forward strand.
TAGCAGAGAATCCCAGACCTGGCTCATAATAGAGCAGCTGACAAATATACCCAGAGAAAAATCACAGGTTTTGCAGCAGAAAATAGAGTGGGAGGAAGTCTTGGTATTTATGCAGTGTCCCAACTAGACATGAGATTGGACATCATTGTAGCAAATCCCTCTGTGCCATGATGGTTGACTAAAAGGAGGACAAACCTTATGCTTGGTGTGCTGCTGCAGAAACACAATACAAATCCACAGAGGAGATTCTTGGACTGCCTTAGGCACCTCTGGGGTGCAGTAAATATGCCCTTATCCCTTATTTTACAAGAAGCATGTTGCTTTTGAAGGCAAGAAGTGCCAAGCAGAAAAGTACAGATACTTGCCAAAAAGCTTGAGGAAAGAGTGATGAAATTGGGTGCCTCATCATAGGCTAAGTGAATTCCTTTAAACCAAAGACTGAGTGCATATGGGTCCAGGAACTTCAGAGGAGCCCTGATCTGGGCCAAGCAACCCTCCTGGTATGGAGTATGATCAGCTCCTTCCCTAAGGGAGTTTGGAGAAGTCCAAGTATTCACATGAATGGGGGGGGCATCTCTCAACGTAAACAGTCTCCACTATCCAGTAGTTGTCAGCCTGCTCTTACAATGCTGCCAGGTTTAGGGCTAAACAGTTAATGTAAATGGATGACAGTAATGAATCAGAGCTCATTTAAACCTGCAGAGGAGTTGGTCTCTTGCTCCCTTAAGACAGGACAGTTATTCTGCAGGGATGTATGTATGTGGAAGAAGATTGTGTTCAACAGCCAGATTTACGAGAGGCTCCAGATGCTTGAATGTGAAGAGGGTTTTGGTTTTGCACATAGAAAATGCTGATGGGGACATCAGCATTAGTGGAGAAAGGCCCAAATTCACATGAAAAATAAGGCAGTTTAAAAAAAGTAGAATAAACTGCTTCTCTGCTTCTTGAAGTCCTCAAGTCAACACTAGATGCTTTTGCATTAGTCAAATGCAAGTTACTGATCTAAGCTTTGCAGTAAACGGATTAAGTGTTATGGTCTATGCCACAAAGAAACTGAGACTAGAAAATCTCCTTTGGACTGAAATCTGCAGAATAAGAATTATGTAGCAACATTATTGATCCAATAACTGTAAACAAAGAGTAATATTAACATGTTCTTGAACAACCACCAACTGAAAGAAAGATAAATTCGTCATGTCTTATTTGCTATTCAGATATTAGAAATAATAAATAACAAAAAGGGGTAATATATTAGGTATCTTAACGTGGGGCGTCCTATTCCTGGAGCTATCTCACCGAATGCAGTAGGTAACAAAGGCAGGCATCAGTGCATTTTTGGGATGGTCCCTTATGCTGAATCTCAGCTGGCTGCCACCGTGGAGACACTTTTCAGAAGTAGCCCAGTCTCAAACAGAAACAATGTCTGATTCTTATCTTCAAAAGTAAATACAAAAGGTTTTTGCTTTCACCACCAAATGCCTGCTGAACTGCTCAGTGCTCTGTTAGTCAGCTGCTACTTGTCTCTGGCTTTTCCCCCTCAGGGAAAATTTTGTGAAGGTTGGCTTGACTGGCAGCTGAAAAATGCCACAGTAGAGTGAGGAGGAAGTCAGCCTGATGCGGACATTACTTCAGCTGCAGCTTACTTTTTTAATAAAGTAGAGTCCTGAATTTCCAAGGCACGCAAACAGAATGGGATTTCTGGTGTATTTAGAGCTGCTGTGCCTCTGGGGCTGTACCTACTCCTTCATCCCAAAGGTGCACCTTTTGAATAGTAGGGTTCATCCTATGTGACTTTAGACATCTAAACCAAAAACATCTACATGATACGAAGATGTCTGAAGTTACATACATAGGTGTTTGCAGATGAGATGGATTGTCCGTATTCCATCAACTGTACAGGGAGAAGAGGGTGGCCAGCCAATATCTAGCTGTGTACAGTATAGGCTTCAAGATTTTATCTGGTCATCCTCACCCTTCATGTGGTCAGTGGTTAAGAAGCAATATGAGTTCAGCACTAAAGATTTTCATGTTGTTTTCACATATACTTTCAGGCCACTAACAAAAACGCTGCCCATGGGTTCATTGCAAGCCATCAACTCGCAGGTGAATTTCAGCAATACATTTCTGTCCAATAAATTAACTTCCAAACACTTGCAACACTGTTTGTCTCTGGTAAGACTGGGATGATTTTAAAGCACTTAGGTGTCTTAGGTGCCAGTTGGGTGTGTTACAGTTACGTGTTGAGGCAGGGCAGATCTGAGATGGCATGGATAGAAGCGGGAGCATTTGCTGTAGTTGACAGCCCTAGATTTCGTCTAACATTTGTGATATGATGGTTGAGAATCACGTCCACTTTGTATGTCTCAATTTTTTTATTCATGAAATAGGAAGCAGCCTTTTCATTTCAGTGAAGTGCTTTGACTTTTACAAGTGAGAAATGTTAAACAAACAGATTGAAACCACTACAGTCATGGGAATATTTCCTTTAACTTCAGGGAGATTAGGTTTATGGCCTATACCACATTGTATTGTACTGGCTCAATTAGAAAAAGAATAATGAATTAAAAGGTCACAGCTCTTTAAATTAAAACGCAGGTAAAAGGGTAAAATGTGTGTGCGGGGGTTCCTCTTTAACTGCCCCGAGCATTTACCATTAAGTACCAATGGGAACTCTCTATCCAACAAGTTCACTAATCTCCTTTTAATCTCATTGAGTCCTGAACATTTTCTGGAAAACATTTTTCAGAACTAATCTGCCCAGGCAGGGCGGGGTAAATGCTAAAACACACAAAAATCTGCGCAACAGGAAATAATGTTAGAAAGCTGTGAAAATCATTTATCCTTTTGAAGTGTAATGGTTTTTAATTTTCTCATGCCCTGATCTCCCTGGCAACAATTTAAAAGTGCATAAGCATTCATGAATCAAAGCCGTTCACGTCTGCATTTTTAATTATGTGTCATTGGATTGAAACTTTCCCTTTGATCTTTGCATTTAAGGGGATTTACAATTTAATGATTACAATCCTCCTTCCCCCAAAGTCTATGCTTGTTATTGAGCAATGTCACAAAGGGGTCACTGTTGGACAGGGGGAAGACAGTTTTGCTGAGGATGTTATAAGCATGTCTGAAACGTGCCTTATGCTCTGCCTCACGGAGAAGATCCCTATATGATGATGGGGCTTCCCAACGGTGGTGACTCTAGGCCTTTTGCTCTAGGCAAGACATTTAAAAACAAAATGAGGTAAAATAGAGAACAAAAATAGCCTGGTTGCCCATTAAGCAGTCCTGTGCTCTAGGCAGCTGCCTCTCTTGCCCTGTGTAATGACTTCAGAGCCACGTAGTGTGGGCACCATGACAAATGGAGGTAGAAATACTCATAGCTGCTTGCTGTGAGCGTAGTCGGAAGTGGTTGATGGCTTTGAGGTGAATGGAGCAGTTTGTCCTTGCCAGCAGAAATCAAGCAAGCAGAAGCACTTGAACACTTTTATTCAAGCTGGGGAAAATACACAGCTATTTCATTGTGCCAGTTTGGGAGAATGAGTTCCAAGGAGGCTGGTCTCAGCAGGGCAAAAAGAAAGCTTTGTGGTTAAAGCACAGGTTGAGAGTAGGGGTTTCAGACTGCTTGGGGTGAAGAGAGAGCTGGTGGTGGGAAGATGATGTAGTGGGTCTGGGGTGGGGTACAAGTGAGGAGGCCTGGGGAGGGTGACAGCTCTGATGGTTCTGTGTAACACAGGGTTGCAGAGAAATAAGGAATGAAATCCATACAAAGTACAGAGATGCTACAGCTGTGAATGCCATATAGGTGGTTAAAAGGAGTGGATGACCTTGGTGAAGCCACTTGACTTCTTTCTTTTCTCACGAGCCTCATAAATGCCCAACTACATCCTGTGCATGTATGGCAAGATAACCTCCTCACTGTAAAAAAAGACTGTCATGCTCACTGCTAGCATTAAAAGATGTCAACAGTTTCTCATTAGATGTGTGTATGTGTGTGACTTGATGCAATGCGTAGCACATGCTGGGTAGTCTCTAATGAATCGTTCTTTCAAAGCTTTTTGCTAGATATTTAATTTTCTTGCTGAATAACAGTTTAAAGGTCATGCGGATTGGTGACACATGCAAAATGAATGAATGTTACTTTTGATGTGCCTGTGCAAAATTAAGGCCTTGCACAGACTGCTTTATATGCACAATGTTATTGTATTTTCTTGTAAAAAATCAATAAAAAAGTATTAAACTAAAAACCCTGAGCAGAATATTTTATGTCTTATTAAGCTACTTATGGGTTCAGCTAGGATAGCAAGGGTCCTATTAATCAATGCTTTAAGTTGACTCCATGGTGAGTTGATGAGTTGAAAAATTTGTTAAGATCCCTTTTTGTCTCTCTTTAGAGGGTCTTAACGTGATAGATTTTGTGAAGTGAGCATACGTTTGTGCCATTAGCAAGAAGTTAACATTGCATGATTTAACATTAGAAACATCATTTATTGAGCTTATACTTAAAAAAAAAAGCCAGTGTTTTCACTGAAATGTGCTCTATGATGATCCAATTTTACAATCATTTTCTCAAATGAAAAAATTCATGGTTACACTATTGACAGCTGCTGTTAAATTGCTCCAGATGGGATTACACTAGAGGTAGACTACTCATCCACATAAAGGCTACAGGAAAAGATCCTAACAATTTTAGTCGTGTTACTAAGGAAACAGTCATGCTTTTTAGAGCACAGGTACCATTTATAGTCTAGAGAAGTGCTGTAGATCAAGGATAAACGTGAATCAGACTTTGGGAATCAGTAGTGATAGCAAGCAGGTAAGAACCAGGGAGACAGAGAACTTGTAGAAAAGGAGAAAACTTGGGGCAAAGTCTTGCTGTTTTGGTTGGGGTTTTTTTGACTGAATGAAAATATTCCTAAGGTATGAGCAAGTAGCAGGAGCAGTGGTTGAGTTTTTGAAGCAGCAGCAATCTATAGACTCTTTCTGCCCATAAGATAATTAGTGCTACAGTATAATTAGAGAGGAAAGAACAAAAGGAAGATAAGTATCGCTGAGGGCTTCAGTTTAATTTACAAGGAAGTGTAGGTAAGCAGCTAAATATAATATGCTCGTCTTAAAACGTTATAGGTAGGTATTAGATTTTAGAGAGCACATCATCAATTTGTAAGGGTAGAAACAACAGTTCTGAGACATACATCCATACCTTTTAAAACCTCTTCTTTAGATTGAATTTCCTTTTCTTGAAATACATTTTATTTATATACTCTGTGATACTCCTGTTGAACTATAACTCAATTCTGTATCCTGAATAGGGTGCTGAAAATTTTAATTAAGCAGTAGCTGGGGAAGATTAGTCCACTGCAGTTCAGTCCCTCCTCCAAGACCCGCACCCCTGCAGTAGCTGGTGTCATCATGATTCTGCAGCGCAGAAGTCTCCTTTTGTCACATCTGTATTTGCGTTCTCAGGCATGTTGCCAGTGAGTCCAGTATCAGCAAGGATCCAGAAAAGGTGGATCTTGTTTTGGGGCTGGGAAAGGTGATCTGGGCCTGACTGATTTGCTCATTGCTTGCACTCATCTGCAGTCCATCACTCCAGTTGCCTTCTGTGGCCCATAGGAAATAATGTTTGGAAAACCTCACTAAATCTGGTACTAAAAGCAGGACTGTCTTTGTTGGCAGTGTCAGTAGATGGATTAAGAAAGCAATGAACTTGGTGCCCTGATTTTTCTCTTGCCTGCAGAAGCAGTTCTTCGCATAGCTGGTACAATGTGCCATCAACAAGCTGTTGCCAGAATGTCAAATTGTTAGAAAATAATAGGTTTCTAACATTGTCGGCTCCGAGTTGCTTTGTCTTTTGATATATTAATATGACATCTTCTTTTTCAGGTTGAAGATGTGAAGCATACTGCGAGAAAGCTCAAAGCTGACATGCTTCAGGCTTGGAGCATCCCACATGTGTGACTGTGCTGAACTTCCTCCTGCCAGGATTCCTCTAAAACGCTCAGGAACTCCAGGTAAGCCATGATCGAGCAGTGGTCATTGGTGGCTCTGTAATACTTTTCTTTCCCACTTGTGCCTTATGAGCTTCCCTGTTTGCTGCCTTCTGCTTGTCTCAATCTTTTGTTGTATTTTTTACATGGTTATGGACTATAGCGGGTGTTCAGTATCTCATTTTCTGCACAGCTCCTATCAGAAAGATTCTCTATTCTTGATGGGAATACAAAGAATGATTACAAATGGGCAAAAACAAGTCAATTCCAATAAAAAATAACAAAGAAAGCACATGCTGAAAATAAGTCATATAAATTATTCAGCAAATTATTTTAAATAATTAGCACATTTTGGGAAAATATTAAATGGATGTACAGTTTTTGTGAAAAGAAAAAACGCTAGATTAATTGAAAAAAAAAATGCTTAGCTCAGGGTTGCACTTGTTTCTGTTATGGTTGTCATGGCTGGAAATGGTGGCACGTCAGAGCATCAGCCATGAACTGTAAACAAGGATCCCAGGGTCGTCTGTTACACAAATGTAACAAAAAAGCCCACTGCTGCCCCAGAGCCAATGGAAACAGCAAACAGAAAGGGAGATTCAGATGCAGAGAGGGATACAGTCCTGGACTGATGGGGGAGACAACAGTACACCACCACAAACATGTCACATGGTGGGAGAGTAAGTGTAGCTTTCAGCTGCTGTTACAGAGGAGTAACCCTCCCTCCCTGAGTACTGTACATCTGAGTTTACAGGGCCATATTTTCTTTTTCTACCTAAATCTGAAGGATTTAGAACAATTATTCAGGCTCCTGAATGTCAGTGAGCTAGTTTGGAGGAATAGCTTGAGTTGCCAGATGTATGGAAGCCCCAGATATGTTCCTTGCACAAATCAACTCAACAGAACATGTGCAGTGAATTCAATGCTACCAAAAATATGCTAAACGCACTATGGCTGTGCTCTATAATGCCTGTACACACAGACCTGTTTGGGAAGTCCTGATCACAAACATGACATCTCCCTGCCCCCTTCTCTTTACTTGTAAACCCATGACAAGAAGACAGACAGTGGGCTCTGCTGCTGGTGGCTTTAGGCCTTGATCCCACAGTGGGCTTGGCGCAGGTTTATAATACTCTGCTCACAGGCAGTCGTCTTATGATACAAATTTCTGAACAAGTGCCGTAGCATCACTCGAGACCTCTGTGGAGGGTGTTCAGATCTCGTCTTATCTAAGGTTTCCAGTAGTGGCAGTCAAACATCACACTCCAGCCTTGGGTGATGACTTAGATTGATGAAAGAAAATTAAAACTTTCAACTCCTTGCCCTAGAGGGAGAACATAATGATCCAGACCAATCCCACTTACCTCTTTGAAATTATTGTTATCTTTTTAAAGGAACTCAATGATTTATGAGATGTTTAGTGGGCAAAAACCTCTGCAAACACTGGGCTGGCTAGGTTATAAATGATCTGTACACAACCTGGGATTTTTCTGGCAATTCATATGCTGTCTATCTATGACTAGGCTTCTTTCTCCGAGTTGCAGAGCATACAGAAATAAAAATGATTTGCTGTGCTTGGGTATAGCTTAGGCAATGGTAATTACTTCATGGAAGGGTACTCCACTTAATCAATGCTGATGCACAGCTCATTTGAGGTTTCCTCCTTTGGTCCAGCATAAAGGAGAGAAAACAGAAACAGAGGAAACAAAACTAGCCACGAGGAAAAACATTCAAACTCATTACTGAAAACTCTCTGCACTACAAGTTATACAAATGCAGAAATACAGAGGGGAAAAAAAACCCAACACAAGAAAAAATACAAAAAGGACAGTCTCTGGCCTGGAGATGCTTTAATAAGAACAGAAAACAAGGACCAGCAGGAAGGTGGAGACAGACAGGGAGTGCAAAGAAACAATGCAACATTAAAATCAGTATAATAGGTGTACTCAGTTCAAGTCGGTTTGCAATACTGTAGAACAAGCAAGAAAGAAACACAATTGCAAAGCTAAAGCACTTTCCAGGAGAAGTAGAAGGTGGGATAGTGTTTAGTTTTAAGGGTGGCTTGGTGGGTTCTCTTGTGTGGCCTGATAGGCTATAGATAATCAGGATTGCACCATGACCTTAGGCTTTTTAGCTACATCGTGTGAAGAAGGCTTTCTCCTAGGTGTGATGAGCCAAATCTGACAGGAGGCCCTGGGAGAAATGAAGCAATTTGGCCAAAGACTTACGACTAAGTTCGCCATTGCTAGGCTACCCTGCTCTGGGTTTGATGGTGGTTGTCCTTTGCTCATTCTTCCAGACTGCATGTTCTTAGGCAAGCTCCTGACCGCTGGTGTTGTCATCCCTGAATTCATGTCTTTGACTGCAAGCACCTGAGATACTCAATCTGTGCCCATCAAGTTATCAGGTTCTTGTTGGTGTTCCTGATCGCTTTATGTATTCTCTGTTAAGATTATAAGCAGTTTGTAGGAACAGGTGGAGTTAGGCATCACATTCCGTGCATGCAGGAATGGATAGAAGTCATGCAGCACATGCATTGCTTTTGGAAAGAAACGGGAAGGGAGACTCAGAAGGCTGCTGGATTTTTGGCTCTTCTGAAAATCAGGCTGCTGGTTAGTAAATCTAGATCTTCAAAATAAGAAGCCCTGGTGGGAATCGTTGCTGCGCAGGAGTTTGATCAACCTCCCAGTACAACAATTCTCAAAGCTTTTTGATGGTGTGAGTGAAAGTGGTGTGTCCTACTCATGCACATCTTACGAATGAGTCAATTCAATACATTTTTGCAAAATGCTCCGTGCTCTCTAAATGGAAGACACATTAGATTAGTCACTTAGGGGCTGTATAAAATGAATGTGTGCATTTTATGTCTTAACCTTATAAAGCTGAGGGAGAAGATTCTGCAAATGCTAAATGCATTTGTTTTCTTTTGTGGTTACCCAACTGATATTTAACAAAAATGTAGCTGGAAGCTGTGAAGACTCACGCAGCATCATGATAGTCATGTAGGATTATTGTCAGGATATAAAAGAGACTAGGTTGGTAGGGAGAAATATATTTTATTAGACTGACATTGCTGGGAAAAACAAACATATTTTTCAAGCTCCAAGATGGGCATTTGTGGCAACAGTCCGGTTTGTGTGTCATACAAATTCAGTCTGAGTTGGATGAGTTCATGCAGAGGATAGGAAAGCAATGTCCCCTGCCGCCTTCTCTCACTGTGGAATACCTGAAGTAGCCAAAATGAACTGCTGTGTAGGTCAGGACTTTGCTTTTCGGGGACCATCGGATTAAGGATGTTTGGGTGTAGACTGTACCATTTCTGACAACTTGTGTGTGCTCAGTATGCAGCCATGTTGCATAGAAAATATCCTGATCTGCATCATTGTTGAATGAAAGGTCAAACTCAAGCTGACATGGCTTTTCTGGGAGTTTGCTTCTCTGTGCAAAAAGCACGACAGCATTATGCCTCATCACAGGGGTACTCAAGCTACAGAAATGTGATTGTCTCCTTGTCTGGGCATATAACTCCACGAACAAATGTGTGCGCAGTACACCAACTGTGAAAATGAGAGATCCCTCTGAGGCTTTCAGGGACACGGGTACAACGTTCCAGCAATGTGCTGTGAACCAGGAAGGTTTGGCTCACAGCACCACAGGGGAAATTGTGTGGAAATTTAGGAATTCTTCTACCGTTTGCTCTTCCCTTTGAAAATTTCTTTCTTTGGAGCCTTAAAACATGTTGAAGGTATCTAACCATAGGTACTCTGACTTGGAATTCTTAGCCTGCGTGCCATAAACACTAAACAACAGCTATCCATAACACAGCACAACATAAATAAAACTGTACTTGTAAAAACATTCAGGTTTTAGGTCATAAGACTGTATATTTTCTTTTTCCTGACTAGCCTGTGTTTGAGGTCTGCTTGCAGGGAGACAGGACTAGCACCTCATCAGTGATTCATTTCCTAATGAAATGGAAACTGGCATCAGGAAAGGAGAAAAAAAAAACCTGGGGAAAAAAAGGCAAGATAAATGGCTGGCTTTCTGAAAAGCATGCAGTGAAACAATGGGACTAAATGAGATACATTCCTGACAAAGATCTCTTCTGTTCTCTAAAGGCTTTTATTGTACCTAGAGTTATGTTTTATCTTTAAAAAGTGGTGTCCTTTATTTTATGTGAGCTCTCTCCCCCTCACCCTCTTTTCTGCTTGCTGAGATTTAAGTAAGCTCTTGTAGTGCTCTATCTCTGATCAGGCTTAAAGATTTGGAAAGCCCTGAGTTTGCAAGGATAAAAAAGGCCTTAGTATCTACATGCTGATAGATCTGATTCATCACCTCGGGAGGACATTACCACACAGCCTGTGCCACAGATTGTCTTGATAACAAGCTCTGGATTTTTCTTGGCATGCACCTTCATTTAAAGGTCAAAGCTCTTCGAAAGAAAGAGGAATTGCTGGGTTAGGAAAAAAAAAAAAAAAAAGTGGTCACATTATCCTGACAAAGCCATACTCTTCACTGAGGCCAGGGGATTTAGAGTGAGAACAGTGGGCCTGATTCTGGCTGAATAAAAGGTGCTTTTGGGCAGCTCTGAGCTCTGCAGAGGAAGCAGAGCTGGAGCATGACTGCATGGGCTGGCAGTCCAGTCCGGGCTGGGTTAAGTGTCCGGCTGGAGCAGGCGGAGTCACCTCCTGCTCCTTCCCCACTTGGGACCAAACAAATGGCAAAACAGGGACATGTCAGCCCCAGTCCCTGCAAGACCCTGACATTACGCACGAGGAGAGAAAGACACCCCAATTCAGTGGTTGCCTAGCCAATTCAGTGGTTGCCTAGCCCTGCTCTGGTTTTATCTAGCAAAAATGAAGACCTCCGGCTTTGGACCAAAGTGCCTTAGTCTTGTATTTCTCATTTTCCTTTTCTTCCCTTTCCTTCATATCTGAGCAATAACCCACTGCATAAGTTGTGCTAAACTTCATCTGCTCTTAATCAGGATACCTCCCTGGGTAGCAATTAAGCAATGATGGCTGCCACTTAATGGGGATGGTAATTTTCACTTAATTGGGGTGTTCTCCAGTGCCTCAGACTTGTGTGGGTCTCTGTGCATTGTCTGTCTCTGGCTTTATATGACTTTTTAGCACTGAGACACACAAACAGTGCTTTCCCATCACCTTATCCTGTCTGTTCACTTGACCTTTCCGTAACAGGCAAGGTCAATCAATATTGACTGTTCTACAAAATTCAGTGGTCAGCTAATAATGTAGTGATGCCTTGCGCTCTCTTTAGAAATTTCTCAGCCCCAGCACACAACCTCCTTCCTTTCCCCTCACATTTTGGCATTAAATTCACTAAGAACAGCAAAACAAAGCCCCTCTTACAAATTCAAACCACTGATGGCACTGTGCAACAGAATTGAATTTTACCATCTAGCAGTACCAGTGAAGGCCAGCAAGAGGACCTGAGCCCCAGGAGAATGGGATTAGGAGCAGATCAAATTCTTTTCTCCAGGCTGCCCTGTAATCTGCTCTCTGACACCAGCCTAATCTTTTTATCACTCTACACTGAAATTTCATGATCTGGAAAATTATTCCACTGTGGAGCAAGCTGTGTGTGAATAACTGATTTATTTTTGGTTGTGAGAGTGGATCAGAAGGAAGCCAGGTTCACCATTTGACAGAGAATCAAAAAGCTAAAAAGCAGTTTGGCTTGTCATAAAGCATTAAAAAAATTCTAAACACTTGATTTAAAAATAAATAAAACCAAAGAAGTAATACATGGTTTGGAGCTAAAAAAAAAAAAAAGGAAAAACAAAAAGTCACATGCTGACATTTTTAGAATTTTTAAATTTAGATTACTGAAGTGACAATATTGAAAATGCACTGCTTGCCTCAGCATTGCCTACTAGCCTGTCTGATTTAATTCTGAAGAGAAGAAAACTACCAGCAAATGGAAAACAATGATCTTTTCCCATGTGCTGATTAAATGAAAAGCCTAGAAGGTGCTCCCACAATGGACAAATGAGCGACTATATTTCTTTAATTGACGTAATACCTGTAGCAGGAAATGATTATATCTTCACAATGTTTGACAACACACAACATCATAGATTTTTAAGGGCTGGAGAGCCTGTTGGAGATAGTATTTGTCATAAGTAGATTCTGTCAAGGCTTCTAGACATTTTCCATTTTAATCCTATCTGTAAAACATTGACTTTTGTAATCAATTGTGAAAGTAAATCCTCGGGATTTGTCAGATTATGTGTGAAATGCAATAGGGAGTACTTAAATATATCAGTAAATAAACAAACACATAAATCAAAAACTAGAGGGGGAGAAAGCAGCACTCAGTATCCTGGCTACAATCCATGTTTATTATTTAACTTTAAAATGACATATCAATGGCAAAATGAAATTAAGTAGCTGTGTAAGCACAGAAGTAATTTTATCAGTGTATGGGATGCTCATGTTTTACATTATACAGAACATGGTGTGTTTACTGAGCAAATGCAGAAACATCAGTGAGAGCTGGAATTGGAGCCAAGGCTGAAGGGAACAGGGATGCCATCTGAGAGATGACACCCTGGGGACAAGTTTCTGGTGGTAACGGCATGGACAATAATGGGAAAGTGATGCATTCAGGTTCTTCAGAGAAGATAACAAAACTTGCTTTATGATTTGAAGGTAGAGCTGAGCAAGAAGAGGAAAGACCTTGTCTAGAGGTCAAGGCTGACACAGTCTCTACTAGTAGGATGTTTAAGCACGACTGATCTGCTAGTGGATACAGTTGTAACCCTAGGACTGACCTTGATTAACTAATGTGCATGTTGGAAGGCATTAATGTTTTCTCTTGTAGTGGAAATTGTGTAAAAGTGAGGTTGCTCAAGCAGAGAGCTGGATCACAAGCACCATGTAAATCTGTACAGATTTTGTGCTGTTCTCTTAGGAAGTGCCCCCTTTCAGAATATCTCGCAGTGAATATCTGTTTCAGCTACCACAGGTTGATTTTTTGGGGAAATTCCTAACCTTGTTGTGGTTTAGTTGTATTTTACACTTCATTTAAAATCCATTTCTTCAGGAAACTGAAATGTCATCTGCGTACATATTCAGGGGAAGTGGTGTTAGAACCAATAACAAGGAATTATTTAAACATGAAAATAAACTTGTTATGTGATAGAGAAAGAGTTCATGAGGGTAGAAGATAACAGATGAGTTAAATCAGTAGTTGCTACTCCCAAAACAGCATTCCGTGACTAAAAGGCCAGCATACTGTATGGTGAACTGAGAATACGTGAAAATCAAAGGAAACATTTACAAAATTTGCCAACTTCATGTTGTACAGCTTATTACAGCGATGTTTTCTGCAGAATAAGGTCTAATTCAACTTGAGTAATAATAGGAAAAATCTCACTAGATGTGAACACTTGCAATGAAACAGTCCAAAGCAGTCAACAAATACTATTCGTAGTTTATAGTTTGCCCAGTTGTCCCAGCTGGCTTGTCTGAAGCCCTGCTCAGATTTGTTTAAACTCAGCCTCAGCTGGAAAGGTCTGTGGGTTGTTAAGATATAACACACACTGAGAGTCTCCCTGGACCTGCCTGCACCAGAAAACTGAATCAAATTCCAGACACTGAAGGTATGCTCAGATGAAAACAGAAATACCAGGGGTGTTTTTACTGCTGCTGTCTGCCCCTGTGCCAGGCCAAGCCAAAATTGTCCCCTACCTGCATGTCAGAAGTCTCAAAAGTTCACAGTAAGGAAAAAATACAATGGAAAAAAACAATGTGAAAATGATGGCAAATCAGGAAATCCAGATTTCATCCTGAACAGGGGAATTTTCTGTCTTGCAAGAAACTGTCAGTGTTTTGAATAACTCTGAATATGTAACTGGACATCAGGATGGCAAGAGGGCTGAGGGAGTGTTGCCCTCTCCTCACCAGGTCTCCTAAGCACTCCTGACAGTCAGATAAATGCTTTGGCTACCTGGCCTTTCTCCCCCACAATGTAAAAGTCAAACTCTACCTGTGACCCAAATTTTGCCCTCCATGGATCTTGCAGTCAGTCATGCTTGAGCCAGCTCCTGCGTGTGCTGCTGTGAAGGGAGGAGTGTAACTGAGGCAGGAAGACGGTGCAGTTCACAGCAGTGAAGGGCACAGAGGGCACAGTTGTTTTAAATGAAGTAGAAAGGAAAAGAGAACAATGAATTATTTCCCTAAATCAGTGAAGGGATCTCAAAACTGCAAAACACCCCATGTCATGGATTTTATGGCTTTTATACAGCTCTATTGATGTATTATTGGTATAGATGCTAGAGAATGATTTTATACAAGGAGAAAAGAAAGCTGGAGAGTAATTGAGGATTGACTACTAAATCAACATACAGAGGCTTTCAAATGCTAGGGGCCAACAAATCACAAGACAAGTGACTGCTTGCTCTTTTGTTGTTATGCACTGTAGTAGTATTTTATACCTTAATAGTACCAGGAGGCTTCAACTAAGACTAAAACCTCGTTGGGCTGCATTAAGTATGAATTTTGGGGTCTTTCTCATTGCCAATTTTGGGATCTTTCTCTTTGCCTTCTAGGTTTTCTTGTTTGATTGCCCTGAAGTTGCATTTTCAGCTTTTCCTCCTCAGTCATGAGGACTAGAAACTTCATTTCTTTGCTCACAAGACCAAATAGCTGAAGCTGTAGAGGGAACATGAAGTATCAAAGACCTTTAGTGGAGTCAAGAGAGCCGGCAATGCTGACCTCCTTTCCTCTGTGTTTTCATTTCAGTTTTTATTTCAAATCTTCCTTACTTCCTGTCTCCAGTAGTCACTTTGGTTGCTGAAGCCCTTGGGGATGTAGTTCAGTAGGTTTTGACCTTGGTTCAAGGGAGCTGCATTTTACTGATAGGTAATACTTGAATGTAGAAGTAATAGCGATGGTGTTATAATTGTGACTATTTAAGGATATGAGAGATGCAAGTTTGCAGAAAGATTTAGTATCTTTTATTAGCTGGTCTGATATGGTTGGAAAAGCAGTTTTGGGCACACCAGCCTTTTGTCAAATCATTCTTTCAGCCTAACAGCTGGATAAGAAGGGTAGACATAGGGAGCCCCGTCCCTCGTCCTGGCTTTGTCCCTGCCTGCTCTGGGACCTGGGTCAAGTTCATTCCCCCTCTTCCAGGGCTCAGTTTCCCACTTGTAAAACACATAACACAGCTGAATGTGTGCAGCAGTGGTGCTTGGTCTAAGGAATATCACCTTGATAGGTCCTTGGCACAAGGCCTGAAATACCTTTTCTGTATTTCACACAGTCCTCCTCAGCGAACATATGCTCTCTGGGCTATGCTTTTCTAAGCCCATGTCTTGATATGTTCCTGGTGTAACTGATTGCTAAGGGAGGAGCTGAAAGCCAAAAGGGTTTGCACCTCCACTCTGGCCTCTGGTTGCCTCATTTCAGTGCCTCGTTTCAGTGCATGCAGTTGTTCAATGCACATGGTTGTATCATAGAATCATAGAATCATAGATGCATTAAGGTTGGAAAAGACCTCTAAGATCATCAAGTCCAACCATCAACCCAACACCACCATTCCTGCTAAACCATGTCCTGAAGTGCCACGTTTACACATTTTTTGAATGCCTCCAGGGATGGTGCCTCTACCACCTCTCTGGGCAGCCTGTTCCAATGCTTAACCACTCTTTTGGTAAAGAAATTCTTCCTAATATCTAACGTAAACCTCCCCTGGTGCAACTTGAGGCCATTTCCTCTCGTTCCATTGCTAGTGACTTGGGAGAAGAGACCAACACCCACTTCACTACAGCCTCCTTTCAGGTAGATGTAGAGAGCGAGAAGGTCTCCCCTCAGCCTCCTCTTCTCCAAGCTAAACAACCCCAGTTCCCTCAGCCGCTCCTCATAAGACTTGTGCTCTAGACCCTTCACCAGCTTCGTTGCCCTTCTCTGGACACGCTCCAGCACCTCAGTGTCCTTGTAGTGAGGGGCCCAAAACTGAACACAGTATTCGAGGGGCGGCCTCACCAGTGCCAAGTACAGGGGCACGATCACTTCCCTACTCCTGCTGGTCACACTATTCCTGATACAAGCCAGGATGCCGTTGGCCTTCTTGGCCACCTGGGCACACTGCCGGCTCATGTTCAGCCGGCTGTCGGCCAGCACCCCCAGGTCCTTTTCTGCCGGGCAGCTTTCCAGCCACTCTTCCCCAAGCCTGTAGCGTTGCATGGGGTTGTTGTGACCCAAGTGCAGGACCCGGCACTTGGCCTTGTTAAACCTCATACAGTTGGCCTCGGCCCATCGATCCAGCCTGTCCAGGTGAATGTGTAGGTGTACCTACTGCTGCTCACATCATGGGTTGAGCTCATACCACATTGAAGTCCTTCGCACACAATGGCTGTACAGAACGTCTGGCTGCCCCGTTCATTAATCATCTTGGCTGAAAAACCCTTTTAATTACATTATGTTCAGAATCCATAAAATATAATTAAAATATGTAAATCTATTATATTATTTAATGAGTACATTGAGACCTGAAAGTTTAAATTAGATGTAAAACTGATATGGACCTATTGTTATTGATTACTTATATTAACAAATCATTGCAGCCTTGGACAGAGATGTTTTTCCCCTACCAGGTGGCAATATCTTAATATTTTTATTATTATTTCAGCCATCAATTCTTACGTTTATGCAGTCTTTTGAAACTACCATGGAGTAGTAATGGATAACTATGTAACTTTTCTGCAACTAATATCCATTCTTTAGCATGATTTCTTCAAGTTCTGTTCCCTTCTTTTGCTCTTTCTTGGAAGACATGGCAGACTGCTAGCAGTACAAGTGAGGTAGCACAAATAAGCCCCAGCCTCCTCCCCCAACATTTTAGTTACAGATGCTACATCAGACACATATTTTAGGATTAGCGTCATATTCTGGGAGCATGGGATGCTAGTACAGTGGAGTTAGAGCACTAAAGCCTGATGGTGTAGCAGATTTGAAAGTTACCCTAGCTTTGAGTCTTTTACACTGGGGCAGGAAGATTTAGAAATATGGGTTGTGCTGGCCCTGCACTGGAAAAGGCTTCTTTACTACTTGCATATAGCTTGCTGGGTGTTATTAAACATCTATCATGGTGTAGAGCCATGCAGGCTCTAAAGTAGGAAGTAAAAGTTTTATTTAGGATGTTGTCTTATTATTGACTACTTTTCCCTCTACTTAAATACATTTTGCATCAAACATACATCGTGTTTGTTTTATGGTGGAGGCTTTTCTAGCAGAGTTTGAAAAAATAAGGGTGCTTCTTTCCCATGGAAGCTGTGTACCGGACCCCGCTGGCCAGCTGCCACACTGGGCAGGGTCTGTGGGGCGGGCAGCAGAGGATGAATGCACTCGTACATCCTCCTCCCACCCACCCAGCCACAGTCCCCGCATCTCTACAGAGCTGCTGACAATAAATCCAAAGGATATTTCACAACAGATTGTAAGTATTTGAAACCAGAGCAAATGTCAGGCTGCTTGACAGCAAAAGATAGCCCTTTAGCACAGCCACCTGTATTACCTTCCATTTTCTTGATTTGGCAAAATCGCAGGCTTCAACCTCATTTAATACCTTTTCTCTGCATTTCCTTCCTGTACGGTAGACATACATCTCCTCTCCCTTCACTTGTGCTGCACGGCTCACCAGCTGCATGCCAAAACTTCCAAGGGAAATATTCAGGAGATGAGAAGTCATCAGCAGCAAAGTACCAATTTCATGTCAGGCAGTGTGTCAGTAATATGAGCTAAAACAGCCCTTTCACCTGTTTAAAACCCTGATGCCTACTAGACATTCAGATCAGCACTTCGGGCAAGTTTTGTATTTTCAGATACCAAGGTCATATTCTTAAAGATTGGCATTTAAATCACATACAAAAATATGCAGGCCGGGGTGCAAAGAGGTAATTGCACGTATGAAATATGCAGTTGCAAACACCCACTGGGTAATTGTGTGCTCACAAGCATTCAGCTGCACCTGCAATTTCCTGGTTTCCTTTTGGAATGACTCGCCTGTGCCCGGGTGCGTGTGTTTGGCACGTTTCTTCTCTGTGCTTGAAACTGTGGCCCAAAGCACCGTGTTGCTGTTTAGCACAGATTTAAGCTTCCGATTTCAAAGCTGCTGTAATTAGTACCGTGCAGTCAGTGTACTCTACCAATTCTTAGCCCACTGGGATATTACCAGACTTTATTGTTTCTTTCTGTCTTTGTGGAACTTCTGTAAATCTTTCCTTTGATAGCAGCTAGGGTTTCAAAGCTGCCCACATTTGAGCCAGAGGAGACTAATAATGATCTAATTAATGAAAGATGTTTTCCTCTGCATTGCTGTATTTTATCTCTTCCCCAAAGACTTGTTGGTGCAAGTCAACCTCAGGCACCAGCTAGATCCCTTTTTTTCTCAGGTATTTGAGAAATACACAAATACATCTGTATATATCTCATGTTGTTCTCACTTGAGTGTGTAAATCTTGAAAAATCTTCCCAAGTGTAACTTGGATTTAGGAAGTACCTTTGTTATTCCCAGAAGATTTTTTCTTCCAGCTAAGATTTGTTTCTCTAGCTCAAACCACAAAGCCACATTAACTCTCCCTAAAAGACTTCAGTCTATGTAAGCTGCAGTGTAGGACATACTTATTATCCCCCAGTGGGTATTCATTGCCCCTCTCCTCCTGCTTTTTCAATTTCACTTTCTTTTTACTAATTAATGAGCTCCCTTAATTATTTATAGAAGCCTTAAAATGCATCAGGGTCAGATTCCACAGTCTCTTCCTTGCCACATTGCACTGTTTTGCCACAGGAAAGGCACAAATTCCTTCCCAAAGGCACGAAGAGTGTTAGCAGCTTTAATTGGCATTGCAGTAACACATCATTATGCACTGGGTGCAAAGCAAGGGAGTTCCTGCTGTACTCTTAAGATCAGTGAGTCTTCCTTTCAAGCTCTTCAGAGCCAAATAGCACTGGGCAGAGCCTTGACCATCCTGTTGCTTATTTTAGGCTGGTGCAGGACAAGTTTCGTGGATTGCAGGCCATCCACCCAGACAGGCTGTGTCATGCTGCATGAACTGGCTGCATGAGAGGCATTACAGCAGCAAAATTTTTCTCCCCTTTTTACTCCTACCTGATTGCTTTCTAGGTTTCTTGGTTTTTTTATCACAGGGTCAACAATGGGACCCCAAAACCTGGGTCTTTGGCAGACCTGTTTTACATATGCCTTGGAAGCCAACCCTTCAGTCCAGCTTTACTTTCCCCAAACCTTTCCCTTTCCAGCCTTGTCTCAGAGCTACCAAATTAGCCCCCAAAGGTACCTAAAGTGTTAAGTCTGATCCCATCCAACCACAGAGATGCTGGATACTGTGGGAGGAGGCACGGGGAGCATGACAGAGCAGAAGAGACGGGAGCACTTCAGTGGCAGAGATTTAAGCTGGCAGGCAAGTTGTGTCACTTTGTGGTGCTTTATTGACCTTGAGACACTGTCTCAATAAATCATGCCAAGTAATTAAAAACATAATTTAGAACTTAACTAGCATGTCAGAACACTGGGTATACACTGGTGATGCCTTTCTGTTTTCCTTCCCTCTCCCCACCCCATGATGCTGGGCTCCAGTGGAGTGAAACCACCCACTGAAGGCAAAAACCTCAAACACAATTAATGGCTTGCTGCCAGCCACTTAAATACAAAGAAGATGATCTAGCTCAGCTAGTTATCTGCAGGTGCCCTGGAGCCTCCTGCTGTACATTGAATGGCCTCCTCTGACACTGCAAGCAAAACCACAGGTTCTCCTGCAGCATAAATATTTCCTTGCTGGTTTAAATAGAAAGCAGGTGTGTCTCATTTGCTTGTGACCCTGAACACTGAGACTAGTAGCAAGGCAAGGAAATGATGGTAGAATATGGGGCACTTTAGAAAAAAAATGAAGGCAATGATAGAACTCAGACAGAAGATGCCAAGTCAGGGACATCATTTCCCTGTTTGTTAGATTCTTGGAAAATAGATTTTCATTGGTGATAATGGGCAAATAATTACCAGTTTTTGGAAACCATCTGTCCTCATCCTCTGGCCCAGCACAAAGCGCAATGCAGCTGACTTGTCTTGTCAATGTGTGGGAGTCCCAGCTCCCATGTTGGTCTTTTTAGCATTGCTATGGTAGTGAGATCAGGGCGTGAAAATGAGAAAAGGGACTCGCTGCCCCGAAGAGAAACATTCTCAGTAAGAAGGGCAGAAGGAAGAGGAGAAAGTAAGAGCTGCTTCATTAGACACTGAGGTGTGAGTGAGTGACTTAATCCGGGACAGAGCTGGACCATGCCTGTGTTTCTGGCAGGTTCAGTCCACACCTTTTACCACAAAAGACAAAACAAATGCAAGAACTGAATAACCCAGATGTTGCATCTCTGACCTGGACTCAAGCTGTCTGGTACGTGAGCAGTAGGATAGCAGCAGTCTGCCCAATCCCTGGGAGAAGGCTGACACAGAGCACAGTCGCAGGCGGAGATACCAGATCTGTGGGAGCAGGCGAAGGACCGAAACAGCATTTAGCAGCACCTTATTGTCAGGACATGGCAGTGTATGTCAATGGAAGAGAAGCAGTGAAATAAAGTAAACTAAGCTGTGTTCCTCAGTGGGCAGTGTCTGATGGATGAAGATGCTTACTGTATTTCTCTTGCACTTGTTTGGAAGGGAAAAAGAGTACAGAACATAGTATATCTCTCTCTCTCACGGTTCAGTTACTTTGGCAGAAGGTCTCATTGGTTTTCTTTTACAAACGAAGCAAGTCAGGGAGGATATTCTCACCTTTCTTTAAGCTGTGCTGGTGCCTCTCGCCACCAGCTGTTTCTGTATTGTTACCCACCCCTGCCATTTCATGGGGCTGCAGCAGAGCTTAGTTCTGCTGGTCGCCACCCTGCTGGCAGTTAATCGCCTGAGCACAAAACCAATCACACAACAAAAAACCCAAAGAGCTAATTAATTTTTAATTTGTGTCATTTAAAAATCTGTTGCATCTTCTTGCAGTTGGATTCTAAAATGTGTCATTTTCTGAGGCAGGGGGGCAGCCTTTCCCAGTTTGGGGCGGAAGACCCAGCTCTCTTATCAAACCAGTGCCATGCTGGGTAAAACCTGGTGCAGCCCATCTGGATCAGATTAAGTTTGACTTAATTCTTTTTCCTCTTTTTTTGGCAAGAGCTTTGGTACTTCATTTATTAAAACACAAACTTGACTCCATGCTGTAATTGCCCAGCTTGACAATAATAAATCTTATAAGCAGGTTTGCTGTTTGCATGCTTGAAGTAATGATTTACATTCATTCATACAAAACTTTAGAGCCATAGTTTGTTTTTACAACTATGTATTTGGAAGTCAGTGCAACAAACTGAGGAAGTGTGGTCTTCCCCTCTGGTGCCTGTTCCAGTGGGAGAAAACAGCCTACGCCACCCGCCAGCAAATGGGGTTGCCTTTTCAGTTGAGGAGCAGAGGTCTGTGCCGCACTGCCGGAGTCAGCTGGAGGCAGCAGGCGTTACATGAACCCTCAAGGGAAGGCTGTGGTACAGTTTTCTTTATACCATTCTGTCACCATAAATTTCATAAGCATTTATAGTTTGAGCTGATATTTCTCATGCCTGGTTGATGATCAATGAGTTGTTGATTTGGAAAGTTAAAGGAGAATCTATTTAGTTTGCGTTGCAAGCAAATAATTGCCCGCATGGTTTGAAGCAAAATGGGGCCCTTATTTTGGATGGGACTTAGACCAGCAAAGTGCACCAGGATATTAATGTAGCATTCTTTTTCAGCTTCATGCAAATATCACAATTAGGCTACGGCTGTACTACTTTTCTTGGCTGTATCTGAGTGTAGTTGTCTGCACTACACAGCCTGGGGTTTTAATGTCAATAATTCCTGTAGTATTGGGCTTGAATTCAGGCCTGTTCCCCCTGCTGAGCTCCGGTTTCCCTGCCAGCTGATACAGCTTGCCTGGCTCTGGGGATATTTTAGACAACAGGGAGCCTGTAGCTACCATGCTCATATAGACATCCTTATAGCGCCTGTCTGTGACACCAACAGAATAAATATAAAAATAGATCTTAGTGAGGACTAGCTGCTTAGCCTAGCTAGGGGAGAAAAAAGAAATGCCTTTGCTGTCCCACTAGCAACAACAAAAAATTGCTCCAGGGTGTGCTGGTTTTGGCTGGGATGGATGTAATTTTCTTCATAGTAGCTAGTATGGGGCTATGTTTATAGTTCAGGGATGTTTTAGTTACTGCTGAGCAGTGCTTACACAGAGTCAAGGCCTTTTCTGCTTCTCACCCCAACCCACCAGCGAGCAGGCTGGGGGGGCACAAGGAGCTGGGAGGGGACATAGCTGGGACAGCTGACCCCAACTGACCAAAGGGATATTCCATACCATAGGATGTCACGCTCAGCATATGAAGCTGAGGGAAGGAGAAGGAAGGGGGGGACGTTCGGAGTCATAGCATTTGTCTTCCCAAGTAACTGTTAGGTGTGATGGAGCCCTGCTTTCCTGGAGATGGCTGAGCAACTGCCTGCCGAGGGGAAGGAGCGAATGAATTCCTTGCTTTGCCTGCGTGCGTGGCTTTTGCTTTACTTATTAAACCGTCTTTATCTCAACCCTTGAGTTTTCTCACTTTTACTCTTCTGATTCTCTCCCCCATCACGCTGGCGGGGAGTGAGCGAATGGCTGTGTGGTGCTTAGTTGCCGGTTGGGCTTAAACCACGACACAGGGGGACAGAGCTACCCTCTAAATTTGGAACTGCCTATTTCATTTTGCCAGTTCTGCCTGTTTGGGGACCCTGTTATCTGCAGGGTCTTAAAGAGAGGATAGAGTGGGATAGAGGATAGAGGATAGAGGGAAAGAGAGGATAGAGCCTGAGTGGGAGCAGACACAGAGCCATGGGAGTCATGGGGGCACACTGGATTCATTCCTCTCTGTTCCCACGACCAAAGGAGCTGTAGACCTGTCCCTTGGATTTCTTTCTGCTTATTACAAAGGTATAATAATCATGATGAAGACAATGAAGATCCCAAACAGAGGCTCCATTCACAAGTTTCTGGCAATTCTCAGTGGCACAGCAGGGCAGCTAGTCCACCAACGTGCCTGATAACCAGCAGCAAACCCCTGACTGTCTGCTACGGCTGGGTGAGATCATTAGGGATGCACTTCAAGTGTTCATAAGCACGGAGCCACCGCTGTGGGGAAGCCTTGAGCCTGAGAGCTGCAAATCTGTTATTGTATGTGCCTGATGGCTGTCTCACCCTCTCTCTTACTGCTG
Source organism: Fregata magnificens (assembly GCA_013389945.1). Classification (NCBI taxonomy): domain Eukaryota; kingdom Metazoa; phylum Chordata; class Aves; order Suliformes; family Fregatidae; genus Fregata; species Fregata magnificens. Next base: position 218,366 of record WAAD01017605.1, read on the forward strand.
TGTTCATGATGCTAGATGTGGAAAAATTAGCAAGACTCCCTTCATGCAAACAGTGGGAGGAAGTCTGCCCCTCCTGATTTATGCAATATGAAGAGCAAAGGCAGAATGTCAGATTATCAACAGCACAGGGTTTTCTTGTGCTTTCCTGCCTGACTCAATGCATTTCACTGATGTCACATATTTATATCAGAGAGGGTTTGGTCTGTTTGGGTTTGCATTATAGGTCAGATGAGTCCTCCAGTCGTAATTCCAAGGTGAATACTGAGTGACTTATCTCTGGATCTTATTGATCCTACCTCTTTGGATGATTTTTTACATAGTGCTGATTCAGGCCAGTGAAGTCCTAGGGATGGTAGGTGCTCTGGACAAATCAGTGCTTCGCTGTTTACTGTCAAAATCCTGGCCAAATGCATGCTGGACTCAGCGTATGGCAGAGGGGTTTGCTGGCTGTTCCCCAGCCCTGCCTGGAGGTGGCCAACCCTGGAGCAGCACTTTACAGCTGATGTCTTTTGTTCAGGAAGACAGGATATTTGTTTAAAGAGGAGCAACCATGATAATACTTCAAAGTCAAGTAATTCATTTCAATGGGGAACAGGAATATGACACTGACAGCATCAGTGTGAGGCTCCCACAGCAACCACAGCAATATGCCTCAAAATCTGAGCAGCTGACATTCATCTCCTGTAGGCTGAAAGGAGGGGTTGCCCAAACCCACCCTCTCCAGCCTATTTTCCTCTCCCATCTGCAGACCCCAAAGATGCTAGTTATGTTTCCTGCAGAGTTTTAGTTATCACTCAGATCTTCAAGTGAAATGGAAAAAAAAAAAAATTGTGCTTCACTGAGCCAAGGGAGAAAGAAAATATGAAATATTCAGAAATATCAAATGCAAATATTGGCTTGCCCCATCCCCCCCAACATTGGTTATTACTGAAAAATCAAGGAAGTTTGAAATGCACTTTGCACACAGACTCAGCATAAATAACGCTACTTTGCATTTCATCAGCCTTATTTTCCCCATGGGTTCGCTGTCATCTCTCATTTAGGCACCACAGGGATGATCAACTTCAGAAAGAAGTTGAGATGAAAGGCGCCAAAATATAAGTGGGTAAAAAAATTCCTGGCACTCAAGAGCAATCCAGAAAACTTTCCACTCCACAGGTGCATGAGCACTGGGGGATTGAGTCAGTCTTCTTTTTTTTTTTTTTTTAAAGGAAAACTTTTTCTGTATCAAGAGTATAAAGATTTCATGAAGTCACATTTTGCTTTTAAAGTGTTTACTGACGATACTTGGTATTGTCTGTGACACTAGATGCAGCACTTTTGTGATCACTCTGAAACTAGGAATTCCTGTGCACTGGAGGGGTGGATGCAGGCAGTATGTTAATAATTTGTTATTTAATTTTTTTTCAAAGTGTATTTAATACTATAAAATAATTACAGCTGTTATCTACAAGGAAAGAAAAAAAAGGTAAAGATAATGGCATTCAGATTAAAAGAGATGCAGTAAGACAGAAGGATATTTCTGTGGCTGTGGTTTCTCAGGTAGGATTCAAATCTGGGTTCACCTTCCATCTTCCTGTTTGACCCAGTGCAAGTCTATCTCTTGTGCCCCAGTTTCCTGGTTGCTAAAAAGGGGTTGAAATAGCCCTTTCTCTCAGGCATTGTCTGCAGTGACCAACCAGACACTGAACTCTTCAGGGCAGTGTACATACCCCTGGGATGCACTTTGTAAGTCCTGCCTGATAGAAAAGGAGGAGAAAAGGGCAGACCTAAGTGTAGGACAACAGCAGACATGGGAGCAGAGAGGCAAGTGTAGCCTGAAAGCCAAATCAGTGACTTCAGGGGAAGACCCAAAAGCCTGGATAAGACCAGGACTTGCTGACCATAGAAGGCAGTGACTGGTCTGTGGATGTGCCATGCGCAGAGCGAGGATAACCTGAAAGGTGGCTGAGGAGGGAACTGGCCCACTCACAGACATGGAGCACAAGGAAGCCTTGACTTTGAATGGGGCTTACAAGAGAAAATACAAAGCCTATACTAGACAAGTGATTAAAAATACCTTGACAGAAACAAAAAAAGGGATAAGGCGGGATCAATTCATATCTTTTCAATACATTCTGGTACACATAGATGTGCACAGAATAATTTTGGGAAAGGTGAAGCAATATTCCAACAGCTAAATATCTTCACTTTTATTTGTTTTATATGCAGTGATCTTCCAGAAGGGGATTCGTTCAAGACATCTGAGTAATATAGCAGAGCTAATCCACATGTGGTTCAGTAAAAGGTCACTATACTGCATCCTCCAGGGGAGATTTATATACCTCAGTATACGTGCATTTTTCTTCTCATTTGGCTGTGTGTTTATTCTTTCAGAGAACGGTGCGTTGTAGGTCAATATGAGGTGCCTTTGGAAACTTCGAGGTGCAGAGAATTACTCTGGCTGCCACTAGCAGGGTTTTATGCAGCATGGCTTCCTTCTGTATTGAAATGGCTTAGGAACAGCTTTCAGGCACCCATCATGCATAATGCTTTCAGATATATCATCTAGGCTGTGTTTTGTGTCCACTTTTATAGCTATAGATGGTGCTTAGTCAGGCAATTTGCACAAGGTCATGAAGCTAAGTGGCTAAGTGAATATCTTCAGACCAGCCTCCTTATTAGTTCCCAGCCCTGCCTTAAACACATGTGGCCGAAAAGGGTCAGGTTTTCCTGGTGGCATCCAGCAAATCAGCAGTCCCTTCCCTTCTTTTCCCCTCCCTTCCCTTCTTTTCCCCTCCCTTCCCTTCCCTTCCCTTCCCTTCCCTTCCCTTCCCTTCCTGCTCTCTCCTATGGCAGTGGGGAGTATCTGCTGTGTTCAGGGGATCTCCGGGGAGCTGCACCCTTTCAGGTAGCTGCCTGGGCTCAGCCTCCAGGAGTGCCGAGCTGCTCAGCCTTAGCCAAAGCCAAGCAGAAACCCTTGGTTCTCTGGAGCGCTGCACATCAGGCCCTTAAGATCTCATAAAACTACTTCTAAAGCATTCTCTATAGGGTTTTCTGTTTAAATGTTTAATTTAGGGACTAGCTAAGAATAATTTAGCAGCTGATTAAGAGGGATGCCAGTTCTGCTGTTCCAGGATTGATAATCCGTAATGTACACGTTATTGCTATTGTAGCAGTGTTATGTTGCGGGTATGAAGTAGCAGCATCATTTTCTACCAAGCTTGGGCTATATGTCACCTTGATTTTGTCAGCCTAATGATAGAAGTAAATACTATTTTAAGGACCTTGCTGGTTAGTGTCTTTCTGTCAGAATGAAACTGCCTTATGCTAAAGATATTCCAGGGAAGTAGAAGTTGTAGCCCTGATGGAGGCTAACTCTGAGGTAGATGGGAAGACATCAAGAAGAGAGCATCAGATTAATTTTTTAGCCACTAAAAATAATCATTGCCCTGCTGTTCACCTGGAGGGAGCCAGTTCCATTGCTGAAGCATAGGGGAAATTATGAGCTGTGCTGGTTACTGTTATCATAGCATAAAACAAAACTGTGCTTCCTTTCTGGAGCAGTTTCCCCTGTGTGTGATCAAGGTGTGATACAACCAGAGTGTGCTCAGACTGTGAACTTTATTTCCTGACCCTGACACGACTCAGGGTTACAGAAGCAAATACCCCTGTCACCAAAAGTAGCCCGTATCCACTGACTCCAGCAGTTTTGTTCTGCGTCTTTTCACAAACATCTTTTTGATTATGATAGTGCTATTTACAAGGTTATTCATCGCATGACTTTCTTCCCTGTAGCAGGCAATATTTTTGTCCTCAAAGGTCCTGAGGTCTGAGCTTTCATATTTTAGAAGCTCTCATTCTTTCTCATCTACTGTCTGAACAACAACTTCTGATCAGTCATTTGAAATCATTTATTTCAAATTTCATTATGCTACTTGTGCCCATTATGTTACTACTCCTAATAGCCCCTGGGTCTTGCAGAGTGCAAGATCTTTAAATCAGATGTCAGTTTCAGTATTATCCCCATTTTGTATTGGGTAAACTGAGGTATAAAGAAGAAACTTGCTTAAGATATTAATGGGCATCTGTGGTATAGACACCTTTCAAAAGACTTGAAATGTCCGGGTGCCTTTCTGATCAGCTCTCCGGTCAGTACCAGTTTTGGAGATTCTGGGCTGGATGGGTATCTATATACCAGCTACAAATCAGATCCCTGTTATTTCTACAAACTAAAGTAATAAAGGAAAATACTGGGAAAAGAATTAAGCAGTCCAAAATTACTACAACATTGTCATCTTCATGTGAACTAACTGTTCAAATTCCCTTTGTAGTCCACAGAGAAAAATGAACACTTCTAAGGCACAATTCCTCTTCTAAAGTGGGTGTCTAAAAGCAGGACAAGTTAGCTGCTGTGGGAGTGCATGTACTTCTCCTTTGGCTGAAACCGGGGTGAGATGTCGACGTGCACACGGGCGGTGTTGTTAGAGGAGAGAGCCTCCCTCTCCCCCAGTCTGAGGGGAGGGTCAGTGTTGTCTGTAGGCACAGGTCATGTAGAACTGGAAGCAGGGCTCGCTCTGCAGTTCTCCCTGTCCCTTGTCCCCTTGATCTCCTTCAAACGTCCAGCAGCAAACAATTACTGGAACCCAAACAGCCTGGGAGAAAATACAGAGCTAGATCCTTTTCATTGATCCAAGTATATGATTTGAAAACAAACAAATGCTTTCTTTAAAAAAAATCCAGTACACCAATTTATTTGCAAAATTCCTGGAGTGGAGCAGAAGCCACATAAAAGCTTTGAGGCTGTGGACCAAATCAAGGGTATGTTGTATTTAACAGATGCAAATAGATAAGTCAAAGAGAGAATATAAGGGAAGGGTAAAATACATTTCCATGGTTTGGAAGATAGCACATGTTTATAGCCAGGATGTTTCACTGACTTCTCCTTTTCCAAACATAACATTGAGCACATCAGCAAAGGATGCGTCACATTTACTGATTATTGCATTAGCCAAATATAGAACAATATTGAATTCCTTCCATCAGTGGCCCCTTGCAGACTGAAGCAGCATTGTTTATAGAGCAGAGCCTATGGGGTAGCTGTGCTGTGGTTTGGGTATGTTCAGAGAAATGTTGTCACCAGAATCAAAGTGCCACTGTTTGTACATTTCTTCTTGTTGTTTGTAGAGCTGTTGTTATTAATTAATATTTCAGGAATGTGCCATGGGCTGTGGCACAGCCAGGCCTCCGCAGTGCTAGGCGTTGTGCAAACACAGAAGAAAAGGTTGTACCAGTTGTCTTGAGGTTGCAGTTTGCACTGTGGTGTGGTTAATAACATCTTTGGAGTGACAAGCTTTTTAACCACATCAAAAGCATTTCCTGTCACTGGGAAGCACTGGTTCTGTGGGAAACCCTTGTCCAAAGCAACTGGAAAGACAGCATGACTTTGGAAAAATCAAGCCTAAGGTCATCATTTTGAAGTGGTTTAAAACAATACAGCAATGATCTTTCATGTGAGCTGCAATTTTGGCCCTGAATATTTGACCTTGGAAACTTAATGACTGAATATCGGAAGTGAAGAAAGGAAGTTTTCGTCATGACGAGCATATGAAAAATTAGCAACTCTTTGTTCACACTATTCTGCTGAGACTCCTCCCCATACGTAAAAATACTTGACATCATCTTTGGATAGACATCAATTTTTTATAATATTCCAGGCATGCACCCGGGTCAGCTAAGTGATGCAGCACAGTCTGGCTGCTAATGGGCTGAGCAGATGACTGGGAACTATTCATTTGCTGAGATAAAACCTTTGTCCTCCTTTTCAGGAAAATTCGTACCACAGATGTGTTTAGATTTATTTGTGGACCATGTATTGGTCACAGTTCGCTGTCATGTTGTTAGAGGAGGGTGAAGGGTGTGTGAGGATGAATTCAGGTGCTGTTCTGTTTTATCGGATAGGGTCTGCTCTTGCAATTAGAGAATTAGATTCTCTCTCTCCTCCAAAGTTTATTTATGGATTTGTGGGACGAGAACAGAGTCTGATGCAGGAAGTATGATGCAACCTGAGAGCACCTCAGGTAAGACCAGATGTCAGAGGCTGCTTGCTTTCTGGGCTAGTTATTTTTCTCCCGCTTAGTGCTGCACACATTTTAACTCAATTATAACAATTCACACATCTTCAGAATGGAGTTTGTCATAACCAAGGAAATAAGTCCCATCAAGAGAAATACAAACAGAAGGAAACTCTGTTCCCAAGTTCACTTATCATCATAAACACTTCACACTTCCCTGGGTTCTCAGAGCTCTCCAACCGTATAAATGCAGTGGGAATCTTTTGCTTGTTGCTGATATGTGGGCATTGGTATCGTGGAACTGAGCAGCTGCTCACTGATCGCAGTCTTTTACTGCAGTATTTCTCCACAGAAAAAGAGGCGAGGATGAATCCATGGCTCTAAATAAGTAGGGAACATGGAGATATGCTGGTGCTTGCAGTGGATTAGATCCTTGCCGTGTTAGCATTCCTGTGCCATGATGTGTCTATACTGATATGCTAAAACTACTGGGGTGGAAAAGAGTCTTGCATATATATGGTAGATAACATCCATATTTCAAGAAGAATGTAGGCATCTGAATCCATCAGCAGGACACTTAGTTTACTACTAGTCCGGATATTTTGTTGTTAACAGAGGCCAATTGATTGACCGAGAAAGGAAATGCATCAAGAACTGGTACTGAATATAAATTGAAATCCCTGCTTTTTAGGTGTCTGCTTGGTTTCATTTTTAAGAAGGAACAAGTATGAGTGAGAGAATTTATATTAAAATTTATATCTAAGATTATTAAAGTCTACTTCACAGACTGCAGATATTAATATCTAGACCATGGTACCAGATAATCTCCCAGCAGGGAGTGGTGTTTGAACCATGAAATGTCAGTGTTCAGTTGTAGGAAGAATGAACTTAGGGCTTTGCAGATCTGTATTGGAAAGTTTAAGTTCTTACTTGTGAATAAACATAAAATATTAATTATTGAAGGATATTTTTGAGGGGATGTAGTCTAACAGTGTATGGTTGCAAAGCAGCTGCCCCATGCCTTCAGAGGAAACACGATTATAAAGGAATTGTAGCGGGTAAAAAAAAAATATATATTTTAAAATAAAAATAAATCCTTAGAAATTAGATATGGCTGTCAATACTCTGAGAAAATCTCTAACCAAATTAATGCCATGATAAGTATATTTGTTGTGGGTTTAGTGGATTTTACTAGGGAGGCATGCCTAAGAATTTGTAAACACTATTTATTAAATCTGATGGAGGGGAAAATTTAACCATATGGTGGTAAAGCATGGATTGAGCATGCTCTGGCTTGCAAAGTATTTCATTATCAAAGTTACTGCTCTTCCAAAACACACTCACCTCCCAGACTGACCTCGGGGAAAAAGTAATTCCTCTCGTAGGTGGTTTGATAAAGTTAGAAAATGGGTCAATAGCTGAGATTGAAGAGGAGGTGATAACCGAAGATTCCCTGATGGGAAGGAGGCCACGAGCGGAGGTGGTGGGCAGCCCTGGGCAGCCCGCTCGGTGGTCCCTGCTCAGCACAGTGCTCTGCAGGTGCCTGGCATGGGCTGTACGTGAAGCAGGGTGAGATAATGAGTATTAGCTTTGTCCAAATGGTCAATATAGCACTTCTGTGTGTGCTAGCTCATTGGTGTTGCTGGTCAGCTGCCCTGAAGAGGGAGGGTCGATTGGAGTGGATAAGCTGAAGAAACTTCATCGCCCCTCCATAGGGCGTCAGGAGGATTCCTTGGCTTGAGCCAATCCAGCAAGAAAGTGCTTGTAATCACATAGCCAGCCTTCTAGGTTACCTTTTCAAGACAAGGAGCTTCTAAATTTTTTTCAGCTACTTTTCACCTCTCCCATAAGCCTGCCCTGGCATTTTCTGTCTCGTGCATTTACAAAAGCCTGCAGTACTTTCCATGGATGCCATGGATGTGTGCAGCACGAAGAAGTGTGTGGGGCCTTTCTGTGGATGTAAAAGGAAGAAAGGGAGAAAGAATGCAGTGGAGAGGCTTCCCTCAAGACATGCACGTGCATACACACACTGTTACTGCTTAGCACTTCTGTTTCCTCCAGGATTCAGCCTCCGGTTCACCTCCTTTCTAATGTTTTATTTAACCTCCACTTAACCTTCCTCTTTAACCATCTGCTTGTTTACTGACTCCTAGCTTCTTGTCCTCAGTATTCCCTTCAGCAATCACTGCTCTTTATTAAACCTTTCTTCTTCCTGCACCAGAACCCCATTCCTTTCCAAAAGCAAAGAGCAGTTGCTCAGTTGAGCAGGTTTTGGTATTGTATAAGGACAGGTTTCTAGAGCTGTTGGTGTGATTCCCAAGACCCATGTCCAACTAGTTTCCAGTCTATTATTAGCCATGGAGCCCTTTTTAAATGCAAGGTAACACACATAGACACGCTTGAATTGTATTAGCTGACTTACTTGAGGAAGCTTTCAGCACTATATCTCATTTTTTACTGGATGGATACATAGAGGAATTTACAGAATTTCTAATAAATGATATTATAAACTTCCATTAGCAGGTAATGTACCACAGATTCAAGATCCTGATTCTTACTTGTATGAAAGTCTTTAGGGAAGGCCTTGGTCACCTGGGTCCGTGAGCAGTGACTACATTGGAATTCAACTACTGATTTTTTTATATATTTATGTTTTCTCCCGAGTTTTCTGTGCCTGTACTAAATGACAGGGCAAGGATATGTTCCTAATTGCACTCTGTAGTTTCAAATTCACTGCTTAAGTGGTGAAGGTAAAGGAGAGAAAAACTGAAGTGGAAAGGAGCACAGCTTTGCCTAAGGCAGTCTGCTGAAGATGGGGAAGAACGAGGCACTGAATAAGAGAAAATAAAAATTGCAGGTATTAGAAAATTGGCCAATGAGGAGGTCTTGAATTCCAGTTCTAAAAGAAAGGAAAAAGCTTTTATTCTTTCCCAGTTTCAGTGTGCTATCCTGCAGACGAACTCTGTGTATTATGGTATATTATCAAGTTTGAATAGTAATTCTACATGATTGTTCCTTAAAAATTGCTATTGATGCTTTTGGTTAACTCACCTTTTCACAGCTCTCCTGCTACGTAGTGTGTGGCTGTGAGGAGAATACTGAATCATTCTCACACTGGCTACTGATTTGAAAACTGTCTCTGAATCTGAAGAGGTGACAAGAGATGACCCTTCCCTGAAATACTTTGTAGAGGCCCAGGAAATACATTAGAAGTTGTAATACAATTCCTAAAAAGAGGGAGAAGATGTAAAAATCTGAGAGTAGGTTGTTTTTCACTCTAGAGCAAAGCTTTGGGGATTTTTCTGACTGTGCCTAGGACACTCAGCGGCAGGCAGTATTGTAAAATGAGAAGGGAGACTTCCTTGGTGTTCTGGGTAGGATGGATGGGCTCAAAACCATTCCTGGCATTGGAAGGAGAAGAGAACATCTGGTTGTCTACTGGAAATGAAACTTTGGTTATGAGGAATAGTGTTTGCTCCCATCAGCAAGTCAAGCCCAACCTTAGGTTGACTAAGACTGCATTGATCAAGCCAGTTTCTTCATTTCTGGGATTTGTTTGGAGCTTACACCTTTAACGTAAAAATGTCCAAGCACAGTCTGACCGTATAAAACATGATTATATCCTTTTCAAATTCAGATCAGGGAAGTATGAAGTGCTTAATCTCATACTTTCTTCATTAATTGCAAATTTAATTTATAAACAGCTGCATGAGTTAGAAATTCCATCTCCTGTGATGAATACAGACCAATTAAGGTTATAAGTAGAAATAATTTATGGGATGTGTCAAAAGCAAAAATAGATTTACATAGAGCTGTATTGATTGAAATGCAATCTCATCAATCTGGAGGATGTTCTGGACAGTATTCAAGGAACTTGGAGATGAAAAAGATTGGAAGACAACACAATAAACTGAACATCTTCATTTGTAAGGCAACTAAAATGTATCACTGAATCCCAGCTGCTATAATAATTCCCTCCCTTCTCACACAGCTCCACAATACTGACAAATCTAAACATGAAGAAGAAAAATGTCTCTAGAAGGCTGTTATTTTGCTGCCTGAATTGTGTCAAGGAAGTGTAAATATAATCACATTTTATCCTCTGATCTGAAATGGATTTCAGTGGCACAGATCACAATGTAGCTTGTCTTGATTGATAATAACTCCCTTGTTACCATCAGTAATACTGTGAGGTGGGGACGAAGGAGAAGGCAGTTCAGTTCATGACAGAATTACTAGGCAATTCACTCAAAATCCTGTATATTTGTGCCAGGAAGGGAGAGTGGATCCCCAAGGTTTGCTGTGAGAAACAGACCATCCTAAGGAAATCCTTTCTACAATTATTTGGATGCAGAGGCCCAAGCGGTACCATATGACAAACACCGCCACCTTATCTCTCTTTGAGTGATCCATAAGAAGCTTACAGTTTTCTTGGGTTTGTTATGCTAACTAATTCTGGCTGATACTTCTCAGTGCTTTCAGAAGCAGTCAACAGCAGGTTGGTAGAGATTCAAAGCACAAGCTGCCTTGGTCAGTTCTGGTGGGGATTCTTGCTCCTTCCGGTCCACAGCTGACTGTAAAAACCCAGGCTCTTCCTCCCTTGTCTATTGCAACCCTCCAGCATGAACTGTGCTCCCAGGGTGGAAGTGACTCAGATATCATCTTCTGAATCTGGTTGGGTCAGCTGGATACTTCACTGCTCTCAGCTGCTCATCCCACCTCCCCAGTTGTAGAACATCAGCCCCGTTCCTCCCACGCACACATCTGTGCCAGCAGCACTTGTGCGAGTGCTTCCAGCCTGCTGCGGGCAAAGGCAGCCCATCCCTGCTGGCTGTCAGGCTCCCCGGCTGGCTCTGCCGGGATGTCAGCAAGGCAATGCTGCCGTCAGCTGTTTTGCTAGCAGGGCTCGGAGGGCAGGACCACCAGTGGAGGGGGAGCAGGGAGGTCCCAAGGGAGCTGTGACGTCTCCCAGCAGCGCAGCAGCATGTCAAGCAAAGTGCAGCCTGTGGTCTCTGCACTCAAGGCCTTGGACAAGTGCTATTGCGGAAAGGCCGTTGTTCTCCAAGGTGGTCCTCTTTAGAGATTATTGCCCTCACAGGTCTGACTGCTGAGCAAGACACGTGGGCATTTCTGTGGCTGTGCAAAACCAGCGCAGTGGTGAGGGGAAACTGGGTGTTCTTTGGACTCCTTTGGTTGCTTAGTTGATTTATTTGGCAGCTGGAAGCAGCGTGACTGTAGCTCAGGAAAACAGTGGAGAGAAGATGGGGAGAGAAATAGCTGGTGCTGCCTCTAGTCCTGCCTAGGATCCTCTATGCATGGCCATGTCATAGGGTCAGCATTTGATGAAGGAATAGCTGATGTTTGATACATCTGCGGCTTTAGAGACTTAGGTAAGTCCATACAGTGCCTTATAGATTGTAAATGAAATCCCAGACTGGAGCTGTCTCCCAGCTTTCTCTCATCCCAGTTCTTCAGTAAATGAATTCCTAACCTGTTCACCTGGCCAAGCAACTTAATTTTATCTTGAATTTACTGTTCACACAGCTCCATCCATTTCCTCTCCCTTCCCCAAGCGTGACTATGCAGTAGCTGGCAGAGCTGTATGAGGGAGCACAGTGTGTCTGAGGCTCTGCTAGCTTGGTAGCCAGCCAAAAATGACGCATGTGGAGACCCCTCTCCACAGCTGTATCCTTTTCAAAGTGATGTTTGTAGCAGAGAGCTACAAAAGTGCTATTATGTTGTCTTGAGTGGCTATGCGGGTTGCATTCTAAGCAGAGCAGGGATTAAATTTTGCCATCACTGCCCATGAGCAATTTGCCATTGTGCAGCGAGCAGCTTTCAGAGCAGGTTATTATTGCTGTCTGTGCTGTACCATTCCTATTATATGAAACCTGAAGCAGGACTCCCAACCTTGGAAGAAAAAAGATAATCCCTTTTCCTCTATTGTTGGCAATACCGTCTTAGAAGCCAGAGAAATGCAGCCCCCCTTCTCCTCCCTTAATGATCCTGTGCTTTTCTACTCAGTGTTATTTCTGTGTTTGCTTCTGCTGCATTTAGAATAATGCTGGGACTAATATGGCTGTTCCCACTGAACGGTTCCAGCTGATGGAACGCCATGTCTTGCCCAAAGATCTCTCTCTGTGCACAAATGAGCACTGACAGCCACTTCTAGGGACAGGAAGTTAACCAGCAGGTTACAGTGAACAAAGCAAGTGGCAAAACCTGTTGAGGTGTATTTATTTTTATTTTATTAGAGGTCAGACATATTAGTGACAGAGAATGGCTTTTTGGAATGGAAGTTTCTAAAGAAAAGAGATACTTACCACCAAGAGGTGTTTCTTCCATTATTATTATCTAGGCAGGGCCAAAATTTTAACAGCTCAAGATATTTGAATTAAAGCAAAAGCCTTCTCCTTTCCTTTTCTCATCCCACTCCATCTCTGCCCCTGAGTTGCAGTCCAGATCACAGAAATACCCACCACTGCCTCTCAATATTATATTGATACTGCATACTATATTGAAGAGGTACTACCATGTGTTTGCACTTTTCTGTTTTTCAATTTTTCTTTAACTGTACTTAACACTCCTAATTAACCCCAAATTTCAATCCTTTTCCATATTATATAAGAATCCAATCCCTGTTCAGTTGAGTCCCACAGAATAACTTCCTATCTGTCTTAAATACCAGCTTGATACCAAAGTAAATTTACCATTAGAATGAGTTCCAGTAATTTCTTCTTTGCCTCAGCTTCATAGTGAAGGAGGATCTGGCTCTTTGCAAAACAAGTGCTGATGGAAATCGGGTGTCAGCTGTAAGTCTCCTATCTTATCTCAGATGAACGCTGTCCTCTCAGGCCTCCTGTATGAAGATGAAGACCCCAAAACCCCACAGGAATTCCTGGGCAGATCTGAAGAGGGCCATCTGTGTGGATGAAATTGCCCCAGGAATCACAGTGGCTTTTCTCCACTTTTTCTCAGGATCCATATTCATTCTACCTTATAAAAAGTCATCTTTGAGAGAAACACTGTTACATTTTTTACTCTAAGGACCCATACCAATCTCCTTTTCAAAAGAAAAGGCTAAAAATTCAAGGCCTAGGGTCAAAATCAGCTTAAAAGAAAATGTCCAGACACAAAAAGAAGCCCAGTGAAGACCTTTTTATTGCTCCTGATTTTACATGCGGTCAGTCCTATGGTGCTGGGAGCAATGGAAGAATCAAAGTAGTGATCGTATCCGTGAGCATCACAGGGGATGGGGTTCAAGGCATCAGTCTGCCCAAGGAAGTGTCAGGGCTTCTGGGCTGGGGTCCTGGATCTGGGCTTGGTTTGCATGAGCTAGTGCAAGGCCCTTCACTAGCGTAATCCATGTTCCTCTGGTCCATAAACGATTTGTTTTGTGAGCCAGAATGTCCCAAGTCCAGTTTCCTCCGGATATCTCTCTCTCAGTTCACTGTCCAAGAAAGTACAAGCTTTGGCTGAAGCTTTTCCATGGCTGAGGCATTTTCTGCCTGCATTGCCTGTTGAACTCACACAACAGCCTTTCCTTTCTGCACCCTGAAGTGATGTTGGTCAGGGCCACAAAAAATTTGGGAGATGCTTTTTCTCTGGGAGTTCTACCTCTCTGTCAAATCTTCTTTAAATAGGCCAGTGGTTCCAGCACATGTTAGGGGGAGAGCATACAGATGCACACCCAGACAGCCAGCACGGGCACCTCTGCTTCATTTCCATAGGAAACAAAGCTACAGCAATGTCGGATTGGATTGACCTACTGTTTGAGGAGGTTGTGAAATTTAATTAGCACTCAAAGAAGCACTTGGAGATCTTGGGACACAAAAGTGCGATTGAAGTATTTTGTGTTTCCACACTAGTAAAATCTGCCAGAAAATGAAATAACCACATGGCTTTTCCGGTCAACATTTGTTGGAGCAGAATGATAATGGGTGGAGGAGGGAAATACATTTGTGCCGTTCCCTTTCTGCTCAGGCTCGGGGCTGTCAGTCTGGTGCTGTGCCCTGTCAGCTTCACAACAGGGAAGCGGTACCAACCCGGCAAGTGAGGGCATTCAAATCAGGCGCGGTGATCACACAGTAAGTGCTTAGGAAGGAGCTTTGTGTTGCAGTGTCACATGTAGGAACGTAGGAAACACCCTCCCCTCACTCCCCCATGGCCCCTCATTTCCGACAGGCTTGGAGACTCTAATTATGCTATTGCACAGCTCCTGGCAATTGCAAGGGCTTTTAATGCTGCTGCCTGCTTTGGAGGAGAGAAACTGGAATAATCTGCTTTGTGTAGTGTCCCTTGCTGGAGATAAGAGACAGAAACGAGTTGCAGGGAATGTAAATTGAATGAACATATTGCAGTTGCTGGACACAGCTCTGCTAGGTCTGCTCTGGCTCTGCTTCTGATTGACACAGCCCATCTTGCATGGTGCCACACGTGTCCCTACCACTTGTCCCAGAGTACAGGCATGAAACAGGCTGTGGCTTCACGGTATGGCACAGGAGCTTTCAGTGGGTTCTCCATCATAAATTTTTCTTTCTTTGCTTTTTTGCCCTCTTCCCTTCCTGTGAGCAGATGAAACATGCACTTAATTTTCAGGAAAGTGACTGCTGTGGTAGCAGCTGTGGGAAATCAAATGCACAGCAGGCCCCCATAATTCACAATAATTTTGTGTAGCAGTTTCTGATGATGTGATATCAGGTGAAAATTATCCCTGCTACTTTCTCGTGTGCCACATCTTTGAACTCCAGCCTGCTTTTCCATTGGCATGTGTGCCTAGGGCTACCAGATTATTGACAGGGGAGAAGTAATATCATAGATTTAGTTTTAAAATCTTCCATGTAAATGTATTGCTGGGGATGCACCCAGGGTGCTACTGGAGCCTCAGCAGCAAAGACCATTGTTGTTAGACCTTTAATCTCCACTGTTTGTATTTATACAGATTCCTTTGCTAAGAAGCATCCATTTTGATCTATTATATTTACCCACAAATGTGATATTTACTTCTGACGAGATAAAAATGATAATGATATCTTTGTGTCACAGAATTTTATTTCAAATGAAAGATCTAACAGAGCATATCATGTTTTATTATTGCTGTAAGTTCAGCTATTAGTATCTGTGGAGAGGGATCCTTCCCTTCCCTGTCTCCATTCAAGCTGCAGGACTGGAGCTTGGCTCAGGGCACAGGAAAGAATGCACATGGACTCAGGGTGAATTTACCATCCAGCACAGGCTGCTCAGCCCTTCCTTTTAAAAGATTCTCGAAAACATGCTTGGAAAAGTGGGTCCAGGATGCCTATTCCCCATCAGCTTAGAAGACATGAGACCAAAAGCTTCACATCTCCTCCAGCAGGAAGGAGAAGGCCTCCAGGAAGCACTTAGCCCAGGAGGAGCTCTGGAGCATGTTGTGGTCGAAGCAGAGAAGCCCTAAGGCAAGGGGCCAAATGGACGTGTAGTTTCTTGACATCACACCAAAGGGTCATTTGCCTTCTGTTAGCAGGACGGCAGGTCTCTGGGATTAGAGTAGGTGTGTGGATTGTAACACCAGATTCCTTAGTGAGGTGGGCTCAGGAAGGGAATTAAGATGGGATTGTAGTTAGAGAAGATGTTGGTGAAAGGGTACAACCTATTGCAATCTGATACATCATTTCCATTGCTATGTATCAAATAGGGCTGTTAGCAGCTTGATATGAAAGAACGTTTAAATATTGATGATGAGTCTGCTCAGTGGAGCATTGCGTATACTGAGAGGACCCTGTGAATCTGGAATATTTAATGTAATCAGCTGGAATGTAAAGCACAATATGTACAGCCTTGTTCAACCTGTGCATTTAATCACCACTCTCAAAAGGCTATTAGCTGCAATAATGCAATGCAAAGTCTAAAGTGGGGAACAAAACCACTGTTTCCCAAGGGAACAGTGCAGAAGCTCCTTAGATGATTTTGGTTCCCTGTTTTCAGAGAACACCTTGCAGAGGTATCATCAGAAATAAAGCTGGCCTAATAGTACAGACTAATTTGCAAATAAAAGCACTAAATACTGTTTATCTGTAGTTACTCTTTTAGTTACTGTTGGGGAGCCATCATATATATCAACTTAGGAACTAACAGAAAAGGTCACTAATTTGGAGAAGTTTGGGAATTCTTGCTCCATTTATAATTCATTCAAAATATCAGTCAAAAATTGCCCCATTAATATACTTTTCTCCTACTTTCCTCCTGTTAAAGTAATTCCCTTCCTACCAGGATCTTCTGACAACCCTAGAAGACCATGTAATGCTATCATGAGCAAAGTTAATAGTGAGCAAAAAATAGGCCAAATAATTAGAGAAAATAGTTCATTTGAGGTTTTAAGCTGAAGATCAATTATTAATGGATTCAAGCAAGAAAGACAGCATCAGTGCACTAACTCGGAAAGAGAGGTATGTTTCTGACCCATTAGATGTGTCAATAGCCTCTGCAGTGATGGGTTTATAATAGCTGATGTATCCTATTAGTAGAGACATGAATGATAAACAGAATGATACCAAGTGCATAGTTCAACCAGCACTGATAAAATTAGCGCAACCTTGAATATACAGAAGTCTGTGAAGTTGTGACTTGCTGTATGCAGATGGCAACAGACACAGTTCCAATGGTTAGACCCAGCTACTCCACATGGATTCTGGTCCCGGCACATTTATCCAGGGACTCTGTTGCACTCAGCCAGTGCAAGGCAGAGGAATAAGCTCCAGGAGCACCCATAAGCTCAAGTCAGTGTAGAGGGGTATTATCCTATTTGTAGAGCAGAGAGAGACAGGTGAGAGGTCAGCTCTGTTCCTGTAGTGGCATTCGAGTTGGTGTATGAGTAAGTGGCTCCTGGATGTGTGTTTTCCAAGGGCGGATTCCTGGCAGTATGTCTTTTTCTCTTTACCAGAACAAGGCCTTGAACAAGTGTTCAATACATGCTTCAAAAGCTGTCTTTTCTCCCAGACTTGTTGAGAGAACTTTGAGTGTTGAATGGTTGTGGTGTGTATTTCTGTATTTAAACAAGGATTGTTTAAAGTTTGCTACTTGCCTGAACTCACTGTCTGGCTTTCCATTTACCAGCATGTGGTCAGCTTATAGGAAAGGGACTCACAGTGCTCTTAGAGTGCTTTTTAGACATTTTGTTGTGTATTGTAACTCCATAACCCCAAAATGAGGGACACTCCTTAAGTCTGGATTAAACCAGTGACCAATACAGACACCACAGCTACACAGGCTGCTTTCCCTGGTTTCTGGGAAAGGATGGGCTTGGAGAGAGATGCAGGGGAGACCAGTAGTGGTATCTTTTTTCCACTAATTAAAAAAAACCCCAAACAACCTACATCAGCTTACAAGGAGGATTTAAAGGCTAAGCAACAGCCCCCGCCTGTCCCCCATCCCATGTCTTCTGGCCGCCTTCATCTGGGAGTGTGACCTAGAGCCTATTCCCACTTACTACACCTGTGATTAATAAAGACAAGAATGAGAAGGGAGATGGCCATACTACTATAATGAAAACTCAGAGGTCCCCACAGAGCTGCACCAATTGCATTTTCATTTCCACTGGTGCTGCTAAACACCCCACAGTGGAAGAAGCAGAGACAACCAGAAAACTACAGCCCTGTCATTCTGAAAATAAAGCCTGTCGAATAATACTGAGTGTGCCTGTATTTAACTGCCATAGCCCTAATTTCTTACATGCAGGCAGACACCATAAAGCATGGCTCAGCACTAACTCATCACATCAGATTCCTCATACCAGGCAAAGATGTTAAATGAAAGTGAAAATCCATCCATTTTTTATTGCGCATGGCAGTGAGCACACAAAGGTTTATAACCAGCCTCTGGACTGGAACTCATTTCTAAAGGAAGGGTTTTGAAATGCTGAGCCAATGTGTTCATCCAGAGCTAAATGCAAATACAAGGACTACATCACTACTGCACAAGGAAATGAGTTCACAGGGAGGTGAAACTGCTCTCCCACAAACCACTGATCCCCAATCCCTTTTCCAGGTTTGCTAAAATTAGTCTCCCACACTCATTGGCAGAAAACCTGAACAACAGCGAGTAGCTTGATCCAAATGCAGGTCATTGTTGCACTGATTTTGGGCCTCATGATTTGTGAGTAGTTAAACCTGGCTCTGCTATTGTACAAGCATCCGTGCTAACACACCTGTGCTGTTCAGCTCCTGGTACAGAACTGGTTTTTTCAGCTCTGTAAACACCTACCCGTAGACCTCCCAACACCATTCCAAAAGCATAAGCCCTTTTAGAAAGCTATTTCACTGTCTGAGATAAAATACCTCCCCCCTTTCATGAACAAACTTCCTTCACCTAAGCAAGCCCACCCCCAAACCAGAAAGACCCACAACAGAATCAGCCCATGGGCTGCCATGACCCCTATTTCTAGAGATTAACTGGGGCAGTGGGAGGCAGATGTCCCTGAACACACCTGGGGACATGCTGTGAAAGGTAGGAGCAGATGGGGCTTTGCTCTCTTCCCAGGCAAAGTTAAAGAGTTACATCTAGGGGGAAGAGGCTCTAGGATAAAAAACAAATAATCCAGAAATGGGGGGGAAGGAAGAATATAAAATGCTCTGGTTTTAATCAGGAAAAGCAATTTAGTTGCAGTTTTCTGCATAATTCTGTTGAAGAAATAAATTATGCAGAAGAATGTGCTTTTCTCCTGAGGCTAAAAAAAGAACAAGTGGGGCTCAGGGAAATGCCTGGGACTTACATGTGCTTGCCGTTTAGCTGCATTTTTTGACAATTCCTTGTAGGTTGAATGGTTTATCCTGTAAGCTTCAGCTCTGAAATTGACTCCTAACAAGAGTGTGCAGCAGGAGTGTCCTCTCATGTGGGAGAAATTATTTTTTTTTTCTGTGGTGTGGGACCATCTCAGAAAGGCCTTTCCTGGTAATTCTGGGGCTGTCAGAGTCCCTCGCATCTCTGGTGGGGCAGCTCTGCCCCGTGGGGCCACGCTGAGCCCCAGATGGGGCAGCTCAGGCTGGGACCTGCCCTGGCTCAGACTCTCCTCCCTCCCTGACCTGCTCACTTGGGTAGATGTGATTGTTCCTTGGGAGTAACTTGCAGGATATGAGAACCCTGTCAGAAACAGATTAAGATTTAGGCAAGGTTGTTTTTCAATTGCTATGCTAAAGAAAAACAAATCCTGCAGTTTTTATTTCTTTAATGTTTTGTGCAGGAGTTCCCAAACCCATGTAATGAAGCAGTGCTTTTCTTGAAAAAGAAAAAAATCCAGGCCCAGGAGACTGAAATTTTGGACTCCTTAATGGGAAGAACCTGATTTTTAAAATCACTTCTTTTCCACTGAAATGCTTAGGTTTGGGACTTAGGAGCTCAAAGCACTTAGATATATTTGAAAGCTTTTATTCTAAGCTTTAAAATATTAATTCAGAAATCCTTGAGTGGAAGAGTATCATCACAAACCATTCTAGCAAAGTTTTGTCCATTTTTTGTTTTAGTTGATTAAACATAAGTACAAAAACTTGTCTTGTGCATATGGTAGGCTTTGTGGGAAAGAAAAACATATTGAGAGGCAAAACACAGTATTTATCCTCCAAATTTTGGCTTTTCTCAGTATAGATCCAGCTTCAGACAATTACAAAGTCCCTCCTGCTTAGTCTCAAGTGGTCTTTAGGAATCGGAAACAGCATCTGTTAATTTTTAGCGGTGGACTCTTAAGTGGCTTGGCTTGGGCTTTTCAGCCAGCTGTTACCACTGCACAAGCTGTGGCTTTAGAGGGGAGGAGGAGGCACCATCAGTGACTTGGGGACCTGGAGATAAGAGGTGCAGAGGAGGACACGGGGACAGGAATGGAGACAAGTCCTGAGGCTCTGGAGTGCAAGGGTGTCTGGCTGAGGAGAAACTGGAGTTTCTGTAAGGATTTTTTTCCCCTGTGGCATTCCTGCCCTGGAGCTTGTCTGGGAGCCTGAAAAATTGTCTGGGACTCTGTTATTGCCCTGCAGAGGACATATGTCCCCACCCTGCAACACAGGGTCCGCTCCCCCTCTCTCCTTTGTGCCACCGTCTCACTGGTAGCTTTCTGGGGCTGATGTTGCTTTGGAGTCTGGTAGGGAAACGAATAGCAGTCACCCTCCGTGCACCAGAGGGGAGAAATGCTCCTGAGTTTGGAAACTTAAACCCTGGCTGAAGCCTTCAGAAACGAGCAGGAGCTTCCCACAGAGAGGTTTGCTGCTGGCGTCTCCTGCCGCACGTGGAGGACAGGGAGGGGTGCCTGCCTCGTGGCCAGATGAGGATGGGTGGACGGCAGGCAATTCAGATCCCATTTCCACCAGTTTGTTCAAAACTTTGGGCAGGTCTCTCCATTTCTGTGAAGGATGCGATGATTCCCTGAAACAGTTGTACCCACAGTACTGCCAAGTTAACTGGGATTTATAACACATGAAAGTCTTCAAGCCACAGGTGCTGTGGAAGCTCCTAAATCTCATTTTTTGTTTGTGGCTACACTGGTGATGTTTTCTGTGGGTCAGGGGCTTATTTAAATGACTCTGTGATTGTAAGGAGATATATAATTTTATGTAATCACCTGTTTACAGTGAGTTTGATTTGATGATGCCTCACAACTGCTTGATGACAAAGAAGACATGCATGATTACAGTTCATAGACATCTCACAGCTGGAGAAGAGAATATTTTTTCTTAGTGATATTACTGTGGAAACCATAATGTACAAGCTGCCTTCCTGCCCTGATGGCTGCAGTTTTGCAAATAGCTGTGTTCTGCAGTAAAACCCCAATATTTCTAACCAGGGAAAGATCTGTATTTTCTATAGCAGATGACTCTAATTTTTCTTTTCTATTCTGTATCTGTGTGTAGTGACTGATCATGGAAAACACATAAGGTGCAACCAGGATGAATGGCAATGCATTGGAGACTGGCCTCTCTTTGAAATAATGGCCTGTTGTGTGAGCATGCTGGTCAAAAAAAAAAAAGAGGCGGAAACCTTTTTTGCTCAAAACTGGACCTCTGTTCTGTGGAGAACAGTTTACACTCCTTCTTCATCTATAAGCTGATAAAATGCATATAAAATCACTGATGGAAAATCAGTATTTTCTAAAGGAAAAGTGAAAAATAGATTAAGAAAATTCCTTTTTTTTTTTTTTTATGCCGAGATTTTGAAATGCCAAATCCAATGCTCCATGTCCAGAGAGTCTGTTCTTATTCTTGGGAAAGTCTTCTGTTTTGCAGGCTCGTGTATCTTTAGTTCAAGTAATGAAGATCACTTTTACACATCAGTTACAACACGGAAATGAGTTCCATGACAGGTGAACACGCTGAAGGTCATTTGCTTTGTCAGACCATTGAAAGCGGTTGCTGTTAGCCGTGCCCGTCTCTGCGGATCTGACAGAAAACGGTGTTTCACGCCATGGTACAGGGGGACTGCAGGAGGCTCTGAAAGGGTTCGTTTATGGGACAGCACCTCAGCTGAGTAATTTTTGGTAGTGGGTACATGCACAAAGACATTATTGGTGCTGAATCAGCTTACTTTTAGGGCAATTTTCCCCTTGTCCTTCCCCCATCCCCAGCCTGGTTGATTTGCCTAATGGAAGCTGACAGTAAACCTCAGCCCTGATTGTCAGATTTCTCTAGAAACCTCAAGGGAAAGAAAGGAAGGCAGACATTTGAGGAACAAAAATAGCACACATAATGAGCTCCCTTATTTAGCCCAACTGCTTTTTTAATAACCTTCCTTTTCTTTCTCTCTTGCACACAGACACACCAAACACACGGCATCTTCAAACAATAGGAGGTGCTTTTGGCATTGGGGTTCACAGAAAATAGATGGATGTGACTGCTGTTCCCCTGCATTATTGCTTGGTCCCTCTGTGGAGATGCAGCTTGGGAAAGCCTTTCAGGAACAGTCTAAAAAGTGATCTCTTCTTTCTTAGTACTTTTGTTTAACTCATCTAAATTCTCATCCCAGACATGGGAGTCTCTCATTTGATTCAGACTGTGCAGTAATGGCGTCTCCCTTCAGCCTGTGCTTAGGTTGGCACTCTGATGGTGAGCTTTGGGCAACAGTGACAGCTCAGGACAGTCAGTGTTTTTTACCTCCAGCCGGGGAAAATGTTTTTCCCAAGTAAACCTGAAAACCATCTTTAAAGCAGGAAAAGAGAGTCAGACAAAGCATGTAAAGGAAGTTATCCTTCATAAACTCTTTAGAAGTTGGACATGACAGTCTTTTGCTTTTATGCCTGAGATAGTCTGTGTATGATGTTATATTCTATGAAATAGTCTTCTTGAAGTGGGTTGTGTTTTTTTAACTGTTCCAGAAGTGTAGCTGACAAGCAAAGAAAGAAAACCTTATTTATTGACTTTCCTTGGAAAAATATAACAAAATATAAGATGGAAAATATGACGGAGTCATACAGATAGTCAGAAGATATGATGGAAAATATAGGACTTTGATTTATTTCAGGATATATCTCTTCTACCTCCAGGTCCTTAGAGAGGACAGAACTTTTACAAATAACCCAGTTCTGGCGGTGACAAGCCGTACTTTTAGCATCACCCCTTTATTGAGCAGGCTTTCTTTACCTTACTCCTCACTTGCTCTGGGGTCTTATTTTATGGTAACCAGTTGACAGTGAGATGAATTACTGAGGGCAAGACATGGCACATCTTTTATAGCATTGTTTGTCCAGAGAGGTCTCAAAACTATAAAGTACTTGAGCTGTGTATTATGTTGCCCAGTGGAGAAACGCAGCTTCTTCAGGGGTGGCGCAGAGCAGCTGTCCAGCCAAACTAACTCACACCAGACAAGTATTTAGGCTCACATGCTGGTCAGCAACTGAAACGTGCCAAGGGTATGGAACAGTATTAGTAGTTATTATTTTGCTATTACTACAAGTAATACTAAAAGAAAATGTCATTGTCAGTTTTACTTACAACAAAGAAGAACTTAAAAGGAAGAGTAAACTCGTCTATTAATTATCTAAATACTTTCAAATGAGACTGATCTTAAGAAGCAACTTGCCTTTTATCCCTTGGTTGTTCAGCTCCTAAGTAACACTGCCGACTTTGGCTGTGCATTGGGAGATAAATGATGTCTGAATGTCATCAAAATGTTAGACAGCTCCAAATAAATCCCAATAAGTTGTCTGGGTAAAGGGAATGCAGAGGTGAAGTATAGTACATTTTGTGTTGCCTCAGAAATTTAAATTCATTTACAGTATATGTCTTATATTTGTCTATATTCCAGAACTGTATTATCTTTATTTTTGTGGATTCCTATTGTTTTCCAGTGCTTTTAGTCTGTAAATTCAACCCCAGATGGATGTTTTGTTTTAGATATATCAAATCAGCTCCTTCTGAATCAGGACTGGAGCCTGAGTTGCTTTTCAGACACGTATCTAGGGTAATATACCCAGCTCAAAACCAGGCTGGGGTGAAGCAAAATGCCAGTTTGGAAGTGTTTATATGCCTGTATTGGAGAGAGCGATTTATCCATTTCACAAGAGCTGTTATTATTAGTTATAAAGTAGGAGGTGTGTGCAGATGCTGTGGAATTTTCTGCTGCATTGGGCCTGTGCTGCTGTGTGCTTTGGGAAGCTTGTCTGTCTTACCCATTCACCATCCCAGGCTTGGAAAGGATGTCCAAAAGAAGTAGAGCAGGACAAGCTTTTCACAGCCCATTTTATATCTCACTCCTTTGCAAGTGTGGGTTTTTGTTGTTTTGTTTTGTTTTTAAAAACAGATTTTCCCATCTCTGTCCCAGTCTGCATATTCTTCTTCCCTGCCCGGTCCACTGTCTTCCCTTGCAGTCCGTCCTGCACAGACGAAATTATAAAATAGCTCCCGAGCTACTTCACTAGACAGGTTCTGACTTACTTCCATTGAAACTAAACTTTCTTCTTGCAATGATATGTAAAAAAAGACCCAACCACCTCCCCACCACCTCCAAACCCCAGGTGGGCAGAGTGCACATTAGATCTTCTCATCATTTTGCACTGCTGTAGCTCCTGCTGTTTTTATTGACAAGTCTTGCAAGTTTGTTATTGAAAGTGGAAGAATACAGTCTCTATTTGTCTAGCTGAGATGAAGAAGCAGCCCTTCTCATCTTCTTAGCTCGTGTTAGCCCCTCTCATCCTCTTTGCCTGGGTGTTGTTTCAGTCCTTGTTAAATGCATTAAACCCTGGGAGATGGTCCATTTTAAAGGGTCTGAATGCATTGCTTTCTACTGATCTAGGAGATATAATTACTAGAACAAATGTCACTCATGTAAGCTTCTTTAAAGAGCAGAAATCTATCTGTAAGTCACTAATGTGGCCCAACAGGGATGATTTTACTGCAGAGTATTAGGAGGAAAAAGCCTTCTTTGGAATCCACAAAATAAATAAATATCAAAATTGATTGTTATATCGTTTCAGAAGTTGACACAAAGATTGATGGGTAATAAGCATGTGTCCTTAATTTGCATTGCAAAATTTTCAGTGAAAATTACAGGCAACCATCGAAATAGTCAGTTCATTATTTTGTTAGCCTTCCTTTTTCCTATTGTCTACCCATAGGTAAGAAACTATATATCAATAAAGGAATACTGAGAAACTCCGCTGAAGTCAAGCAAGATAACAGATTGCAGTAGGTATCCATGGTTCCCTGGATTGGTGCCAGGGTTAGTGCCTCACACTAGCTCAGAAAGTCAATGGACAATTTATTCCGTACTAAAAATATTTCCCCTCATTTCTTTATTTTTTTAGCAGTATATATACACATACACAAAGTGAATTTCAAATTCAACAGATGGATGAGATTATACAGAAAAGACAGGCTGCTAAAGAAAGCAAAAAAGCTATTGTCTTTGATTTATGGATTTGTTCCAGTCCGAGAAGCTCAGAGCGTTCTTCGATAAGGGCCATAAGTGATTAGAAAGTAATGAACTATGGAAAAGGGTCGGAAGATGTTGAGATTAGATCTTCATGACTGAACAGGAGCTAGTGATGAACCAATCAGCATGAAATGCTGCCTCAGTGTCAGCTTCTCAAAACTGTTGATTTATTCCTGTTATCTTTACATTTTGCTTCCAAAGAGCAAGACACGAGAAATTAAGTAGCCAAAGATAGGGACATTTTCACTTAATGTTTCATTAGCTTCTGTATGTTTCTGGTTTACTTAAAGCCTGTGCAGATGACCATCTTTTCCTTGTTCACCTTCTCAGAGATTCATGTTTAAAAGAAGATTCATAAAACATTTCCATGTGGGGAAAAAAAATTCTTTGGTTAAATTCAAAGTCTCTTTTGATCTCCCTGAGATTTAATCATTGAAAACTCTCTGTGAAAGGGAAAACCTTTAGACCAAAGAAATAGTATTGCAGGTCTCAAAAGTCTTCAGGATTTTTTTCCTTGTCAAGTATAGAAGATCTTGTATTAAAACCTGTTTCTGTTTATTTCAATATCCACACAGTTGAAAGTTTCTTATTCCACTTGTAATTCTACCAAGAAGGTTTCATGCAAAGGTAGTTCTTAGTAGCAGTAATGTTCTTATCACTGTGATGATCTTGGGATATAAGTGATGCAGGATTTAGAAGTAGTGCCTTTCAGTTAATCAGCTACTGCTCTCGTCTAACAAAAGATAATGCCAAGCAGCCTGTGATGTTTCAGATTATAATTCTCTGTGATTAATATATGGAAACCCTAAAAGTATCCTTGGGGTATGGAGTTAAATGTTACATAGTGACATCAGAAGACACTGTCCAAGTCCTCATTACATTTCTTTTATTTTTAACTAAGGATAGAGAAAAATTATTATCCCTATTTTATACTGGGGACACAGTTATACTGCAGTGTACTTGCTGTTTACTCAGGAAATTTGTACAGGAGAGAGCAGTTGCATCTAGATTGCCTGAATCTCAGTGCTGTTGCCACAAGCCATCTTCTCGTGGTTTTATTTCTGGTATTATTTTAAGCACTATTTATAAAAAAAATAACTTAGGACATCTGAACACCTAATTTCAATAGCTTTGGTGCAACTTGGTAGCCAAATTCTGTAGGCAGCTTTGACAATCTCAGCATATCTGCAGGACGACATTTTAATAGAATGGTTTTTTGCAGGAGTTAAGTGAAGGACAGTATAGAATATTAATGAATATTCCACAGATCCTTTGTAATACCTAGCCATATTCTAGCTCTGTAAAATCCTTAGACTAGTAAAATTTTGAAGTTCTTTCATGTCATTTGGTTGAATACCAACATTTATTAAACAATAAACTCATTGACTCCGTGGCAACTGCATATATTCAGTGAGTCTTTTAGCAGATTTTGATGCTGAACAGTCAGACCACATCCTGACGGATGTACTAGAGGTAACGTGTTTGCTGTATTAAGGAGCCTTCAAATTGATAGTCCTTGAAATGTTTCATAAGAACAAATCTTCCCCTCTTTCTCCTCTTCTAGGCCCAAACCCAGGGCTCTCGGAACTACCACTTGTTTTCTTTGCCCTGTAATACTTTGTGCTTGGCAGGTCTTATTTCATCCATTCAGCTTTACTTTGATTCAACTACAAAGGGCAGTGCATGTTCTTTCCAAGGCAGGAGTGGTATCCATCTGTTTAAATAAGAAAAGACTATCTGTGTTCTTTATTGAAAAAACTATGAAGTGAGAGCTTATGGTTTTCTTGTCTTGCACTTGAAAAGTGAAACTGCTCAATTTATCTGAAAAAAATATTTCAAAAAGAATATTAAGGCTAGCTAGGTCCTAAGCCGTATCCAGCCATGTAGATTTGATTTCACTCTGTCATGCAATCATTCAGAAGAGCTGAACACAAACACGGGTTTTGCTGTTTGCCATTCTAGGCCGTGGTCTCAGAAGATAGCCATCTGGATGAAATATGCATTTTGATGCTCGGTCAGGTGTCGCAGGACCTATTTGTGTTTGTTCTTCCTGTAGGCAGCTTTGTTCCATCAGATTAAGCTGGGATTCTTTCCAGTTGAGGCACCTTGGTGCAAGCAGCTATTATTATTGTCTAATGTTAGCAGTGTGCTGGGGACTTTAACTCAGAACAGAGCTCTCTGTGTTCTTCTCACATGGCTATAAAATGATCATGCAGTTTTATGGGCTGTTTTTGCCTACCAGACCCCAGCAGTGCTTGTGCAGAAGGAATTACTCAGGAGTACTGGGTATTGGCCAATGGATGAAACAGGACATGGAACTAGATGCATAAAACTTGTCCTAACTCTTGGCCAAAGATCCACTGCACAGATTTGGAGGGAACCTGTAGGAAATTCACCAACCAAAGTGTATTAAATCTCAGTGGATTGATCTGAGCTTTCTGGTTTGTAGTGGATCCTTGAAGACATGGAAAATAGCTTCAGGTATGAGTTGCAAATGGGTTGACAAAGAGTTCAGTTTGTATAATCATTAAGTTACTTCAAACCCAAACCAAAAAGCCCAACACCTCTCTGGCCCCCCAAATTGTCATCTACGATCTACTGTCTAGACAGGTTTGTGACTGGATTAAATTGAAAAGGTTGTTTGGAGTAATGATTTTAATTCCCACCCTCAGAGGAGAACTTGGCCAGATTTGAGTGGGAATTTGTTTTCTGTAAAACACTGGGCATGTTTGGATTTGGTCTCTCATGACTGTGAACTGCTGCATGATAGAATTGTTCTCCATGAGACACTGGGCTGTCAGGACACCACAGGTCTTCCTGTGAGCTGTGTATCTCACGCAGTTAAAATAGCTGAAACTTCACCTTTTTATGCAATGCAAAGCAAGCATCCTAGAATTTGAGGTGACTGAAGAGTGTTTCCCTGCAGGAAAATAACAGGTGCTTTGAAGGATTGTATTTATTCTGATCTCACCACCTGACTGTGGTGAATTCTGACTTCTCCACCACCCCAGACACAACTCCTGACAATGACTTGCAGCCACAGGGCAGGCCAGTCGCGTACATCGGATGTGCAGAGGAGGAGAGGACTCTTGCAGCACACAAGTGAGAATCTGCCTGAGCTGACAGTGCAACACAGCAACAACTTTGTAATTAACATCTGTTCCCTGCCTCATAGATAGGGGCAAGTCTACCATCGCAATAAACCACTCAGTAAAATGCTGAGCAACCTTCCCATCCAGCTACCTCAGAAAGCCTCAAGGGTGTTGGCAGGATCCTGGGACATTGGGTGCAGGGGTGTTAGGTCAAGCAGGGCCTCCAAAATGCCCTAAGATACCCTGTCAGGTAGGCCCTACAGGGAGAGCAAGAATATCATTATTTACTGCTATTTGGTTTACTTCAGGCTCTTATGAGACAAATTAACAACATCACAGCCCCAAATCAGCCATCTTTAATCTTTTAAGGCTACCCTTCCCCCAATGGCACAATGCAAAAAGCTTTGGTAATTATGCAGCAGCCCATCTTCAACAGCACAGCTCTGCCTCCCCAACCAGTGCTGCCAGGCTTTCTCCTCCCTTGTCACCCAGCCAGGCTTCCTTTATAAGTCCTCTTAATTGGCTCGTTAGTGTAACCTGAGGCTACCTGTCCTGCTTGGCTGATTCACTAATGAGGCTCAGCTGCCTTTTCTCAGACCCAGACAGACTGGAGAGGGATCTGTAAAACCTGGTCATGGGAATTTCAGAGCTGTTCCCTCCAGTCCCCTGGTAGCCCGGCCTCTCTGGCAGCAGTGTCACTGGTGACTTTTGCTCAGGCATACAGGTCACGTGCTCCCAACAGGCGTTACTCCCCTGTTCGGGCAGGGACTCTGTCCCTAAAAACCCATCTGTTGTTAGTACATCCTAATATACAGAGCACTGCCAGTGGTTATTGCTGCTGTGCCTGTAAAACCAAAGAAATGGCCTTTGTGCTAATTCACAGGATATAAATGCTACCTACGAAATGTTTCCCTGGACATCTGCAAGAACAGAAGTAAGTTCAAAGTAATTGTATATTGGGGTTTCTAGGACTGAGAGTTACCAAGACTGGCATTAGGCCTATCAAGCTTTTGGTACCTGTGATACCTTTCTTGTGAATGCTCTTGCTCCAGGCTTTCTGTACAGTACACGTATCTTCTGGAAGGTAGTCAGGTGGCACAGCCTGCTGAGCAACCCTAAGGAGATTGGACTAGCTGAGCTCATTGCCCAGCAAAGTAGGGATGGTGACTTCAGGGGCAGCAATACCTTCCAGACCTACCTGATGGACAGTAACACTCCAGAGTGCTGGCAGGACAAAGGTTTGACCTTTCCCTTCACGAGGCACAAGCAAAATGGGCCAGGTAGCTCTATTACTGTATTTTACATGCTCCCTGGAGTCTTGAGGGCTATGTAGTGAGGAGCTCACTTGAGATGAGACAAGCCAGGGTTCCACATGTCTTTCTCTCCTACCTCTGGTCTTTGGAGGGCGGCTCTTATGTTCATTCAAGACCAACAGTGAAGAGGTTGGCAGAGTCCTGGTAGCTTGCAGCTGTGTAAGCCAAACCTGTAGGAAGAATTTGAGCAAGCAGACTCATAGCAGTTGTAACAAAACACTTTTAATTTTTTCCTCCCAATTTTTTGTTGGAAAAAGCAGCTTTATCACACCAATACAGTCTTAAATAGCTCGCAGTGTTAATTGCTACAGTTTAAAAAGATGAAGTGAGAGGTTACGTGCTTGGACTAACAGCAAGAATTTTTCCTGGTAGATTAACAGACATCAGTTAGAAAAAAATGAGGCAAATTTCCTTTTGTGCTAGCTGATCATGGGAAGCACCAATGTGCCGCAGCTATGGAAATGGCAATGTGATGTTGGGGTTTGTCAGATGAAGGTCTTCTTCAAAGGGAAGGGAAGTTCCTTTGCAAGCTGTCTGTGTGCGAAACAGTACTAGTCCAGTGAGTCATATCCAGGAAAGGTGAACTTGAACCAAACGATTGAGGGAAAGTGGAACCTACTGTAAGAGAGAGGACTTGAAGTATTTGGCTTGTTTAGTCTAGCAAATCACAGACCAAGAGATGATCTGATTGCTGCCTGAAAATATCATAGGGGAGTGAAGAGCAGAGAGAGCGAGAGAGAGGAATGCACTAAGAGGAAAACATATACATTAACTTAGGCTGGAAGCAAGAGAGCATTTAACCATTAAAGCAACAAGATTCTGGAACAGAGTAGCATTCATGTCAAAATAACAGGAGCAAAAATACTGTCTGTTTAGAGATGCAGCTTGAAGCATGTAGGAAGGAGATTATGTGATGTAGCGGCCTCTGCTATCAGGGCACAGGACTCAGTGACCCATTCAGTCTCTGCCAGCCCAGCGATCCTATGTTCCCACATAGCCGTGGCTATCATCATCCAAGAGGAAATGTGCACTGGCTGAAAAATTGTTTCTCTTAAGATGCCTTCTGGTTTCTCACTGACCTGTGACCAGACGCACCTTTGAACCAGGGGGCAAAGAGCGCTTGCTAGAGAAAGGAAGTTTTTTCAAAGCCTTGATGTGTCTGTTCTATAAATTGGCAGTTCCTACAAAGGACCGGAATTTAGGGAGGTGCAAAGAAGCATTGAATGTTTGGATGCAGAATTAAGCTACTTAATGAAGAGGCTTGGAAGGAGTATAAATTCTCATGCTCAAGTGTATAGGTGAAACTCTGCTAAATGGGGATTAGGCTGAAGCCTTGAGTAGATGTTGTGGGGTACCATTATCCCTTGTTTACCTCCTGTAAGACTTAGAGCTTCTTCACTGAAGCACCTGATCCTGGGCATTGGCAGAGAGAAGGTTTTGGATTAGATGTCTTGAGCAGCATGGAAGTCCTCGAGGTGCTGTTATTTCCAACTCTTTTCCCCTGTAGCAACCTGGAAGTTATACAGGGCATTTCATCAGCTTTTGCATTCCAAGGGATGATCCTGTATTGCTCTTAAGGAAGCTAGAGCCTATCATTTGACAAAAAGTAATTCTTTCTTTTCCTGTCTGCCCTCTGGGGCAGAGACTTTCATTCTCACCGTTACAGAAATATATACCAGCCACATCTGCCTGATTCAACAAAAGCTGTTCAGGCAGAAGACCCTTCATGCCACAGCTCACAGAAAGGGGAGCAGGGGTCAGCCTGAGTATTGATACCAGAAGTGATCTGACCGTGGCCTTCAAATGTATAGCTAATAAAAGCCTGACCCTGCGCTCCCACAAGCAAGTAACAAAACCCTTGCTGACATTAGCGGTGTAGGGGCAAGCTCCTGGCATGCTCTCAGAACAGCTCTTACAGTGCTGCTGGTCACCGAGGTGTGGGCTCTGCCACTGCTGCTGTGGGTCCCTGCCTGCATTGACCACTGCACAGGGCAGCTGCCTGCCTGCCATCCACCATCCAGAAGAGCTGCTCTGCTAAATGGCGTGCAGAGCTGGGCTAAAGGCATGTTCATTTCCCTTGGATTTTATTTTTGGAATTTCTGAGCAGATCCAGTGCCCCAAAGGCTAAAGCTGCTGCTGCCTTTTGGGAAACTCCAGTGAAAAGTAATATCTCATCTCCAGGAGAAGACAACAGTCACACAGTACAGCACATCAAGCACTGACTTTCATCATTTCAGCAAACACCACTAAATCACACAGCACGTCATTTAAAACAAACACTCTATAAGGGCTTGTAAAATAACAATACAAAGCAGCTCTTAAATTTCCCTGGTGTCAAACCAAGCCAGTTGCACTGGCAGGACTCCAGCTTCTAAGGTACACACAGCGTGAAAGTGTCTCACTGCAGACAAGCCTGGAAGTACAATCCCAGCGTTTCGTTCCTCCTTACATCATAAGGGGACAAGTTTCCATGGACAAGAGGGACTGTTGTAGACAAGAGTCATACTAAAATAATGAAATTATTAACTGCATGGGCGGGTCCCAATTTCAAGGTAAATGGCATGGTCTTCACCTCTACCAATCTCTCTGGTCAATTTTCTGAAAAGTCCGGGTAACAGGGAAGGTGGAAATCCATAAGGAAATTGCATGAGTGATTCACAGCAGTTGGCGTTGCCTTTTCTTTTCAGGAAGTATTGAACTCCAATATCAGTGTTTGGCTGTAGAGAGAAGTGCTGTTGGCTGAAAATGCTGTGTTTTGGATATAAGCCCCACTGCCTCACCTAGTTTCTAATGTGGATTAATTGCAGTCATTTTCAGCTGCATAAAATACCCTACATTTCTATCCTAATCTGTTCTCCAGTATTGCTCCTAGATCTTGTGTGACTGACACCTTTGTCTGATAGATGAAGTGCTTAGTCCACACATAGAAATCACTTCACCCATCACCTGAAACCAAAGGAACAATGGCATTATTAAATTGCAACAAATTTACTGCCCTTGTGACTATATATGGTAAAATTTCCTTTGAGTTCAGTGGGAGTGCTATTAGGATGTCACTGTACGCTTTGGAAACTGCTGTTCCATGCTCTAGTTTAATGTGTCCCAGCCACAGACAGATCTCACTCCTTTTCTCCTACTTACTCTCCACTGCTACTGTTAAGACGACTTTGGAGATCTTGCTAAGCGGGGATTAACTCTTTTGTGAACACCTGCAGCACCTGCTGCTGAAGAGGGAGTGGATGGTGATCTGTGAGCATCAGAGCATGCACATCCATAGTTACTCAATCAGATTTGATGGTTTGCATTTATTATTATTAGAAAGTTCCTCTTTCTGGAATGATGCTGAACAATTTGGTGTTCCAGACCAGTTCTGTTGTCTGGTAAGCTGTAGCTATGTTGAAATGGATTTTGTCATTGGCATGCTGGGATATTAGATGGGCACAGACTGCTTTGGAATAGCAGCATTTGAAAAATCCTCTTGTCTATGTATTACTTGGTGGCATTTTTTATTCATTCTTGTTCTTTATAGGTGGTGGAGTAGCACTGAGTAGCCTCAGGCATGGGTGAGGAGTGTATGGGAACAGATCGTGAAAAGTCTGAATGAAAAAGCAGCCCTCCCAAAACAGCATGGCTTGGGAATTCTGCTTTTCTTAAGGGATAGAGAAAGAGTAAATATGTGATTTCTAGATTGTTTACCTACAGCAATTAGTCCTGCATTGGTATAAGCTTAATCACTTCTTTTCAGTGACTCTTCAGTAAGTTTTGCTATTTTCCAATACAGTTTGATGGGTGGAATGGACTTACCCCATGTTAATCAAGGAGAAGAACCATCACAGTGCAGTCACTGATAAGCAATTATAATGTAAAATAACAGCAATGAACTCAAATTGCCCCTCACTGCCCATCACTGCTCTGCTTTTTATAGTAATAATATAGTCCATTAAAACCTACAATCACTGTAATGTTTATGCATTATTGGGGAGATAAATTGCATAATTCTCATTTTGCAATTTAAATGTAATTATGAGCTTACTAATGACTAAAACCTGAATTTGCTAGACTATCAGTTTTTCTAACACTTGCCAAAATTATAGGTAATTACTTAGAGCTTACAATAATTATAAGTCCATCTTTTAAATAAATAATGTGCACTTTCATGGTACAAAACAGCTAGTAATCAAACGACCTCTGGCTTTTATAGCAAGCCCATGCAATTAGTCTTATTGTGTAGGTCTATAGAAATGTACCCATTACAAGAGTCTGTTAAGTTGGCAGGCTTGATATTGATGGCTGTTGCATTTTATGGTACCAGACAATGATTTACACACAACGGCCTTTAGAAATGTGGGTGAGGACAAAATCTGACTGCATTTTCTGAGCCATGGGATGCAAATCCAGAAAAGTAATTACAGGTGAGAGGAGTTTGAAGTTACGTTCTGTTGTCTTTTGGACTGTCAGATATTCTGCCGAGGGGATTTCTCAAGTCCATTCATCTTTTGCATCCTGCAACTCAGATCATTAGCCCAAGAAAGAACCAGCAACCTGTCCTGGGGGTTCAGCGTTGTATTAGACCAATTACTTTTATTGTGGTAGCACCTATCAGGTTGCCTCACTGCTGCCCTACGGCAGGTGCTGCAGAAGCACAGTATAAATGTTTCTTCCTCCAGAGTCTCAAAATTTAATGGGATGTCAGTAGGAGATAGATACCTAACTTGTGAAGCCCATAGGTGTCTGCTTGGCAGATGCATCCAGCCCAAATTGCCTTAACTTCTGTGCTTAGCACTACCTGATCGTGAAGCTTTCTTGAGAGCCTGGAGCCTATGTACAGAGACCAGAAGGCACAGGACTGACTTGGCTGGCTTAATCTGAGCCCATGTGCCAAAAACTTTTGTGAATTCAGCCCTGTTTCCCGGCAATGCACCATACTCTCTCACTTTGCAGTTTTAAAGTCCAAATAAAAGGTCTTTATTAGGTAAAAGCAAAGCTGATAACAGCAGTGATTCTGGTAGTTGCTGTTTTCTCTGCAAACCTGTCTCCTAGGCAGAGTTTTATGATATTATTTTCTTTGAAGAAACAAAACAAAAGATGAAAATAAAACAACTCTACAGAAGGCAAAATCAAACCTTAAAATCAGTGTCAGTGCTTTTAGGGTCAATGTATGGATCTCAGCAGTGGAACTACTGGAGTGTGGTGCGCTATAAATATAGTGCCATCTTTATAGCATAAGTAAGTGAAGTGTTTTTGTCAAACTCTTGTCAAGAATCTGCCCTTCGCCTGCCCCGTCACAATATACTGCACCCCTCTGCTCCCTTAGCCCCAACACCTGTAACCAGGCAGTAGCGTGTAATGGTTGCCCTCTGACGAGACATTGCCATCCATTCTGATCCCACCTGCAGCACCAAAATGTGACAATGAGCAAATCACTTAACCTCTTTGAACCCCAGTTTACCTGTCTTTAAAGTGAAAATTATGGTAACAGTTACCTAGCACACCAGGGTGATGGGAGGATTAATTAATGTTTATAAAGACTTCGAGGTCTTCAGATGAAAATTGCTACAGTATATAAGTGCAAAGTAATTATGATTATCGTTACTTTCATTTGCATGTATAGACTGTAATTAGCTGTGGATTGTATTGCATTGACTGTGAATAATTTAAAAGCTCTCTTCATGAAGGTGTCACTTTAAATGTTTTTACATTTTGCATTTTATAATACCAAGGTTTAGCTGCTTTTTCCCTTTCCCTACCCTCTGATAGTGATATATCCTATAGTGTTGGTTTATCGGAGCCCTGAATGTAAAGTAGTCTATTTCTCATCCCAGTTTCCTTCATTTTAGAACAGAATAGAATAGAATTCTTGCTGATTAAGGAGCTTATTTAACACTGCAGGATGTTGCCCTGGCAGGTCCCTCCTGTGCAAACCGCAGGAGGGAGCCTCGGGCTCGGCACCCCACTGGTACTCACGAGCTGTTCTTAGGGCACCTCCAAACTGCCCCAGGCACAGCAATGCTGTAGATGTGATGGGGGTTATGTGTATCCATAGCTCTTGTGACAGCTCTGTTGAGTATCCACTCCATATTTACTTTGTGAGTCCACTCCTTATTGAACGTAGAAGGATCCTCATTTTCTCGTCTTCTCTGCATGCCTTGCAGCGTAAAGGAGTAAGGAAGAAGGAATAGTGGCTAGAGACTCATTCTCTGGGCTTGTGTCCTTTCAAATCCTTCCCAAG
Source organism: Fregata magnificens (assembly GCA_013389945.1). Classification (NCBI taxonomy): domain Eukaryota; kingdom Metazoa; phylum Chordata; class Aves; order Suliformes; family Fregatidae; genus Fregata; species Fregata magnificens. Next base: position 253,932 of record WAAD01017605.1, read on the forward strand.
TGTCTCTTTAAGCCTTGTTTTGCAAACCCATGTATCACGTGTGACAGCTACTCACCTTTTCTAGACATATTCTCAAGCTGAATGCAAGAAATAGTCCTTGTAATAATTCCTGTTCCCTTGGAGCTGAATGGATTTGGGGAAAAGAGAGGCATTCCCCAGGTTGTTTCAAGATTCGGCTGCAATTACAGCCAGGTTTATTCTGCTCAGAACTGGAGCAGTTCAGTTAGGAACGTGGCTACCACGGAGATCCCTCTATAGTCTGGGGAAGGAGGACAGGCCAGACCTTAGCAAGTACTGCTTACTTGCATGGGTTATATGGGGAGCCATGTTGCTCTAATTTAAGTGTCTCACTTAAATGCTTAAAAAAAGCTAAGCATCCATTCTCTTGCTCTGCACCTTCTGAAAACATGGACATCTAAATTCCTTAAGTGCCTAAAAACTCCATTTTGTCTGATCTGTGCACACGTCCACTTACTGTTGGAAATGGGAGCAGGAGCTAAAGTGCTGTTTAGTAGATGTTGCCCTGACACTCAAGAATTTGTCTTCTAAGAACGTAACAAGCAGTAGGTTTTTATGATCTGTGAATCCCAGGAAGTCAAAGCCAGTTTGTTTGTTTAGTGACCCCAAACCCGAGGCCCTGTCTTTGGAGCTTATTTGAGATTTTTATTCTATGCTGTGAAAGCAGAAGTAATTGTGCTTCTTTAAGCAAACACTGAAAACCATACTTAAATTAACATCTCTTAATTAGGCAAAGGAGAAATTGTTGTTTGTATTGCATGTCAGAATTATGCATGCGTTGACAGAAGGCAGGAGCTGTAGCTCCTCTGTTACTTGGGCCTGATTCAGCACGTGCGCTGTGCTGTCCATGCAGTGGGAGCCTCCTCAAGCCCTCTTTCATGTTGGTGGTCACTCTGCATCCAGCCAAGCCTCATGCATAAGACATGCCTGCTGCTCAGTCCGCTTAATGTAGCAGCTAAGAACCAGTAGAATATGTCCAATCAAGTGGCATATTCTCATAGAAGTTTCCTATTACTTAGTTTCATAGTCTGGCCTCCTGACTTTAGCTGAAGATGGTGGAACACTGTAGTAGTCACTTAGCAGCACACTGCAGGATGGCTTTCTGTGATGACTTTGGGGCAATACAGAAGACCACTTAAATTTGTTGTGAGGGAAATGCTCTTGTTTTCCAATGCTTGAGCTAAATTTACAGTTGACAATGCTATCCATCACTTCAAAGTACCTTGAAAAAACTCATACTGCCTACAGTAGTATCTGAAACTCATAATCTTCTAAATGTGTTTGTCCCTCTGAGGAAGGGAGGCACACTGCTGTCATCCCATCGTTAACAGTGGAGAGCAGAAGCGTAAGGAGCCTATGGAAGAGCACGTACTTAAGACAGAGCAGGGCTGAGGGGAGAGGAGGCATCTTTAAAACACTTAATAAGGGGAAGAGAGTAATTTGTCCTTGTTGTCTGTGGTAGATAGAACAAGGATGTTTAGGCTTTATATTGCAGCCAAGGAGATGCAGATTGCCTGCTGCGAAAAGCTTTCCATGAAATATATGGTGAGGACTGGAACAGGCGGCCTTGAGAGGCCCTGCAGCCGGGGCGAGTGAGTGTGTCTGAAACATAACACCGGGATATAGGCAAAAAAGTAAGGGGATAGATTATATGTTGTCTTGAAGACCCTTCTGGCCCTGTAATACAAGACTGACTGGAGCACTTATGCTTTGAGTCCCAGGTTAGCTTCTAATCCTGGGACTTGCCCTTTTCACATGCTGAAAAATGCATAGTTTATATATCAAATCTGGGTAGAGATTTGTCATAGGGTGATTCATACAGGCTAAATTCAGGCATCTAAATGAAAGGAGCATGGAGCGCAGCAGTTTGGGCCAGGTAGCTCAGAAATGTTTGAAGATTTTTTTTTCTTTTTATGTTTTGAATAGCAGTTATGGGGTTGGGATTCTCCATCTGGTTCTGCTGCCATCAATGTGAGCTACTACTGAGCACAGCAGTGAGCTCCCCAACAGCAAAATTAGCTGGGGTCAAGCTGGGGACTGTCTCTTCCTCCATTATAACAGCAGTCTGGATACCCCTAATCTTTTAACCTCCAATGAAAGAGAGAATCTACAATGAAAAGCGTTTCTGCTTCTTTAGGCTTTTCCTGGAGCTATGACTCAGCTTTAGAAAGTGATAACTGAAGCCCAAATCTTGTTCATTTATTTGAAATGACTACAGGAAATCAAGTTATCCTGCAGGTCTGTTCATACCGATATGCTCTTAGTTTCTCTTCCTCTGCGGCAAAGTGCAGAGATAACCTTGTAGGAAATGTTTGGATATCTCCCAGTAATAAGGTGGGCGTGTGTCCAGCGTGCAGCGTTGGCTAAATCTATTTAGCACGCTCAAGTGTAGAGATTGAAAGAAATCAAGAGTTGTTTACTGTATCTGTAAATGTGAATCAATGGCTTGTTAGTCCATGCCAGCCTCATTAAAATTAACTGTATCTGAAAGAATGAATGATTTTATGGTGATAGATAATCCACCTAGAGTACGATGTTATTAGAGAAGATATAGAACCTGGAAACGCAGTGGCAATAGTTCATTTGAGAAGAGAAGACTGTTGTCAGCAGAATGCTTTTGCAGGTAATTATGCATGTTGAATTACTGTGAAGAGAAAGGGCATGAGCATCAGCTGACCTAACCTGGCATAGTTCTGGTGACTTCAGTGGAGACACAGGGATTTACATCTGCTGAGGTTCAGGGTCTGATCCAAAGCCAGAGATGAAGTCCATGAAGAGACTTCTGGTGATTTCAGTGGGTCAAGATTACTAGTACATAAATTCACACTGCTCAGCCACCTAAGCCTCACCACACAAACAGTATTGCCTTAAGCGTGAATATTGCTCTTCTGAACAGTTAAGGCTGCAGCGAACAACTTAGAACAGCTGAGCGCCTCATCTTCCTGGATGTGCTTTATTCACAGCATGTTCTTAATCCTACTGATATTTAGGTAAATCAGGGCCAAAAGAATTAGAATAAAAGGTGGGTCCAAGAAGGAAGATCTTCCTTAATTCCCTCTATTAGAGTTCCTTATTGGCTCATCCCATGGAGAAGTTAAGATTCCCTACATAAAATTGTGTAAAAATGGCCACACCAGATTAGACATTCTCCTCTCCAAAAACATGACCTGGTTTGGAGAGTGAGACATGAGTAGTACATTTGGACTTTCTTTTTCCCCGTGCTTTTTATCAGTGGGGTTTCGGGATGCTGGCTTGGGCTGTGGTTGGGAAGGCAGTGCAGTGCCATTCCTGACCATTCCAATTCCTCTCCTGTACAGCAGGAGACATGTTGTTCCACTATATTTTGTAAAGGGAGGCAGGGAGCAGTTCCTGGCATTAGGTATGAGATAAGAAGAATATGTACAAGCACATTTTTTTAATTTGTACTCTCCCAAGCAGACTAAATGAGAGTAACTCTTTGGGGCATCAGTATTCAGATCACATCTTCTTGCAAACAGGTCTGTTGTTGCTGTAATTAGGCTTAGTTTACAAAATCCTTCACTAGCATTTTATAACCTGGCTGGTGATTTTTTAAGTGCCCAGTTACCTTGAAAACAAAATCATTAAAGTCTCTCATGTTAGAGGCCTGAGCAACTGTAACTTAAAAATCTCTGATAAGAGTGGTTAGCCTCAGTCAGACCCAAAATCTAATCAGACAGCTAGCTGTGATTTATCATCTGACAGATAATAAAGGATGCTTAAGAAGGAGTGTAGGAGAGAAGTCAATTTAGGATGACCCTTTCCCTGGTACATCCTCGCACCTCCAGGCAATTGGTGGTTTTAAGTGATTCTGGCTGCTGGAACAGGCGGTGCAGCCGCAGCAGCACCGTGCTGGACCTGAACTGGTTCCTGCAGACAAGAGAGTTTAACGTGACATCCACATTGATACGGCTGCCCTGCTCCGTGCATGTAAATTAGTATCTCCACTCACTAGTTGCAGTCTGAGAAGATATATAGGTACAAGTGTGGCTTGTAATTAGAAGTGACAACCCGTGGGTCTCCTCTCCACCTCCAAAACCTGCTACAATCCCTTCACCGAAAGCCACTGCAACAGTGGAACTGTCCCTTTAATTAGAAGTGTATTAATAAATCCATCTTGTTCTCTAATCCCCACACACATAGTACAGTGATTCATTAGCACAGGAAGAGGCAATTTAGATTTCCTCAGATAATAGCAGCTGTCACTAATCAAATTAAAGGAGGAAGTGCAAATCTAAGTTGGGCAAACTGGTCTGGCAGGGAGGAAGGTGACAGGCTGGTGTGAAAGACCTTCGTCCCAGCTGAAAGGAGGATGGGGGCTGCTGGCACAGATAATTCCCAGGGGCATCAGCAGCTCCTCTCTCCTCTCCAAAAGAATCACCCCCAGTGCAGGGACAGACTGTGGCCCCACTGCAGTCCCCATGTCTAGAGCCTGAGAGAGCGCTCTTGCTGGTATGCACAACTTCACTAGGGCTTTGAAATGTGCAGAAATAGCTGGTGCACACAGTGCTTTGTGCAAAACCTCCTCTGTTAACACAGAAACATTGGGTTTTGAACCATGAATATGTTTTTCAGAAACGATCAGGCTTCACTGGCCAAGGGATGTGCTCGTGTCCTCAGTGGAAGCCCCTCAGGGATGCTACTACGCTCCTGGGCAACCAGAAAAAAAGGAGGAAAAAAGTTGTACTTAGCTTTTCTGAGTGAAGAATGCAATGTTGGGTTTTGTTTTGTTTGTTTGTTTGTTTGTTTTAATATGTTGATGGTTCAGCTGGTACTTGTGCTAAGCAACATGAGCTGCTATGGATGTCAGTACTCATCAGCGATCCAGACCATCCAGGCTGGATGCACCAGCAGCAGCTCTAGCTCAGGGTCTTCTCTCTGACAGGCATCAGAAGCAGATACCTTAGACTGTAAGTGTTGAAACCCCTGACAGACAGGCAAGGAACAAACGCCTCACAGGAGCCCACGCTGAAAGAAAATATTAAGATCCCTTCCCCCATTTTGACAGCCATCAACTTTAGACAGCCATGATAGGCATATGTATTTACAATGCCTTTTCAAATCTTTTTTGCTTTTCCTTCAGGAACATCCCATGGCAATGAGTTCTGTAGGCTAATCACAGTATAAATATATTTCTTTTTGCTGGCTTTGAATTTTTCTCTTTTCAACTTCTCTGAAAGCTCCTCACTGGTGTGCTGTGGCAAGAACAAAAGGTCTCACCGTCCCTTCTCCAACCTACTTGTGATGTTATCTACATTTATCGCAGCCGTTCTTGTTTGTCCCCTTTGTGAAGCAAAGGCTTACCGACTGGTCTTTGTATACGAAGAGGTATTTTGTTAGTTGGTTTAGCTCCATGTGAAGAATGGGAGACTCAGGGCCACAGCCACCCACTGCAAGGCGGGGCGGGGAGGGGGGGGCACGGCGCACGTTGTGCAAGGCTCTGACCCCGGGGTGGAAATTTGCAAGCTTACTGCAAAAAAAGGATTCTCTGAGTATCTTCCTGGTTCAAATTTTGATAAAATTGATGAAATCTCTGTTGTTTTGGTAGTGGTGTAAGCAATTAAACATATCGGATAAGAGGAGAAACATGAGGCAGCCTGTCCTCAAGCCTTGCTGCATCTCATGCTGTGTGATTTCAGCCATTCCACACTCGTGCCACGTGTTCTTCCCTGTAGCAGAGCAATTTTGTAGGTTTGCCTAACGTCCAACCTTGCCTGTGTGTAGTGAAAGCAGGAGATCAAAGGAATGAAAGTGCTCCCTTCACTAGCACTTCAATCAGTGATATGAGCAATTAAAATATGAATTAATCTAAGGAAGATGAAAATGCAGATTTTGAATAGGAGCCGTTGGAGTCACCTTGAACTTGTGCTTAGTGCTGTTTAGTCTGGGTGATTAAAGACATTTACACTCTATTAAAAACCTTGCTGTTCTAATGTGAAAAACACCTTGTCAGCTGGGTGTCCTGCGTGCCTGCCATAAGGAGTAACCTTTCTATTGACTGGCTCGTCTATTAATTCAGAATAACTTAATAGTGTCACTGTGAAGAAAAACAAACAGCCCAATTTTATGTAGTGAGGAGAGGCAGTGGGAGCCTGTTTCTTCCCAGCACAGTTATGACGATAGCGAAGACAATAGCAATTATCTTTGCCTTTGTCCTGAGCTGATTGCCTCAGGCTCAGGCAGTATTGTCAGACTGTTTGGCTGCCGCAGTTTGTCCTTTAGGAAGGAGGAACGTGAGCGCAGTGGGTGGGAATTAATGTCTTGGGGTCACCACTTGTGAAACCGTCTGAGCAACTGTCCACGCAGTGCTGGTGATGCCGCCTGTGCAATGGTGCATGTTCCCTGGTGGGCCTGGAAATGCAAGACCATGCGCTGTGGCCCCACATCAGGGGCAGGGGGAGCCACCATCCCACCCTGCCCGTGACCCCAGCTTCCCTTGGGGTGAGCACAGGCAATCCTTCTACATTGCTTTCCCCATCCATAGCGAGGCCACAGATGATCAACCCTTTGCAGAGCACTGCAGGATGTCCAGATGAAAAATGGTTGTGGAAAACCCAGGCAGAGCCACTGGGGGCTTCCACCATCTTGCAAAGTGGGGACCCCCCCTGTGGCACTGCACAGGACACCCTTCGTATCAGGCAAGGCCAGTGGAATTCTTGGCGTTGGGCTAGTAAGACCATTGGTGAATTTGTCACAGCTTTATCTGGAGACAGATACTGCACTACCCCTGGGACAGCATTCACAAACCAAGCTCTGACTCTGTTTGCAGATGGAAAAGCAAGATGGACTATGTGGAAATCCCTGCTGCTTTTTTCCCCGCTCTGAATGTCGAGCCCTATTTCTGGGTCAAACTCCTAGGGGGGAATGGGGTTGAGCTATTCAGAGAAAGGAAAGGGGGTAGTAGGAAAAGAGGAATGAGTGATTGCAGAAGATGGTGTTTATACATCCTTGACCATAATAATCTACCTTCAAAAAGGGAGCTACTGGGTCAGGTCCAACCCTTGGGAAGAATGGGAGACTGCTCCTTCCCAGAGTGTGCTGGGGGTGTTTGCGAGAGACCTTTGGGCCAGGACTGGGGCAGAGCTGAGCATGGGGGGAGCCCAGCGTGCAGCAGGGAGCTGGTGACTGTGGGGTAAGGGACAACGCCAGGCCTTGGCAGTGGCACGCAGAAAGACTTCCTAGATATCCAGACCACCTGCACGCCATTGTCTGCATGCTAGCAAGCTGCTGAGCACCGCACTGAAAGCAAGCCTTAAGGAAAGGGATCTGTCCCCCAGGAACACAGTGGGAACCTTTATCTTATCCACACAGTCACAAGTATTGTAAAAAGAAAAGCTGTTAGTTCTGTTTCCTATTTAAAGAAAACCTCATTGGGGTTGTTAAAGCCCTTCCATGGTGTCCTGATAAAGTAGGTCTGGGCAGATCTACCTGAGAGATCTGACTGCCTCGGTTTCTGTCATAGCACTGTTTCTCAGCCAGTTTACGATACAATTTTAAAGAAATTTTCATTATATGCAGAAAATTCCGTGTGACTGTGAAAAGTAGAATATTTTGTAAATTGAGGTAAACTTCAGTCTTTTTATCATCTCACAAAATAAGGACGGTTGTGCTAGGTGGCCCTATGGGCAGAGGGCTCATTACTGCTGCTGCTCGACCATCCTAATGTGGGTGAAAACGTTTCTAGCGGCTGTCAGGAACTCCCCGTTCTGGAATGCCAAATTAAACTTTTGTCAGAAGGAAACATATTCACACAGCAGCCAGGGAGGTTTAATATTTCCCACCTATCCTAATAAGAAAACTTATTGGAAACAATAATGCACTGGGAGAAGTAACGCTGTTTATGCCAATAAGCTACATGTAAAAATGTTTAATTGCTTTCCCTCAGCTCTATTACCGATTATTTTTAACTGTAACAGCCAGTAAAGATCCAATGCAGTTTCCACTGACATATGAAAGCTTCTTTTTAACTGTAGTTGGTGCTGAATTTGTTCCTAAATAAACCTCTAGTCATCACTTGAAAGGACTGTGCTAAGTATATTATAATGGCACTCATAATAAACACATTTCCCTGAACTAATGCTATAGGATAAAATACATCAGGTTTCTGTGTTAACCACCTAGCCAAGAGAGGTAAATGGAAATGAAACATTGCTTCTGTCATTTATACATGGGAGTGAGAGACACACTTTCTCATTACAGGTACTTTAGGGCTGTGTTTAAATAAAACACCTTCTGTTGGCTTGCTCTTGAACTCTGTCCCCTTCGTCCAATTAAGCAGAACTCTGTGAAAGAGAAACGTAGCTCAGAGCTCGCCCTGCAAACTGTAGGGCACTGTAAAGACTCAGATCTAATCCTACCATCATGAGGGGTTTGAAAAGTTTAAATCAATTGTCTGTGGAAAATCAATTATGAAGCAGACCAGTTTGCCTTTACGGCGAATGGAACTGATTCATCTGTGGAGTGCCTTCCTGTTCAGAAAGAATTATATTTGAGGTCTACAGCAGCAAATATTGGGAGAGAAACCGAACGACTTCCTACTTAATGATAAGCGTAGTACCAGCCAGAGCTGCTTTCAGACCACTGAGCTCAATGCTTCAGCTGGTGATAGCAGTTCTTTTACTGTCACGTCTCTTGTGCTGACATGCTTCAGGCATTCTAGTAAATTCACTGATCCTTCTTCATACCGTTATTTTTGTGAAAACATGGATTTGGTTGACAGTGCAAGTTACTGCAGCATATACAATAGCCCATCAAAATCCCACCTAGTAGTGATTTCACTTGAGTCCTTATTTAATAATTTAAAAATGTTGTTGAGCATTCACAAATTGTCACTGACATCAAGGGATGTTAGGTATCGCTAACGGGAAAACTCTCATTAACTTTAGTAACTTCAGAGTTAGACCTTAGATCCAGGTAAGAGTTAACACATCTCTGGATATGAGCACAGGACCTGCTTATTACAGAATATTGCAAAATACTGATGCTGTCAAAGGTTTCCACACAGCTTGATTCTAGCTTTACCTCTCGTAGGAGAAGAGGTGACAAATACAGTGTTCAGTGCAGGGAATTGCAGTAATATAAGGGAAAAGGAATAAGGAAGCATTTCCAGATATATAACCCTTTTGGATTATACCTTTCCAGATATAAAGATAACAATTTCATTGTGAGAGTGGTCAGACATGAGCAGAGGACCAGAGAGGTTATGGGGTGTCTACAAGTGGAATATTTAAAACAGACAAGGTCCTTGGCAATCTGATCTAGTTGGGATGGCTTTGAGCAGGAGGTTGGCCTAAAGACCTCTGAAGGTGCCTTCCAACCTAATTATTCAGCGATTCTGTTTCTTGCCTGGTCCCACATCCATCCTGCAGACATCCAGTGGTGAGAGAATGTATGACAAATAACTATCATTATAAGCATTTCCTGGTTGGTGGTGTGCATTTAACACTCTCTAGTGCTTGAAGATCATTCAGAACAAGTAAGAATCCTCAGTGAAACAAGTTAGTGTCAACAGTAAGTAATTTGGTTTTCCTATGCATCAGAATAGATGCTCCAAGGGAGCAGAGGCAGTGCAGTACTTCAAATTATTAAATCACAGGTTTGAATTGTGTATTTTTTTTCACTGAAAACCCAACATTGACACAGTGTCTGGCCATAGCTGAGTGTCTTGACATTACAAATAAAAGATGGAAATCTGAATTGCTGTGAAAGACTAGCTTCACTCTAAGCATCTACCGGTCACCTCATCAGCTCCATTGAACTGTGCCCCATCTTAGAGAAGAGAAGAACTGTGTAAACCCAACAACAGAAAGCAGATTCTGGTCTCTTCTTTCACTAGTTTTGCTTCCTTCCTCCATTATTTCTTTTTTTTTTCCTTCTGGGGATATTTTTCAGAATTGTGTGATATTTGATACGACAAAAGTGAGCAATAAAGCAAAAATTGTTGCAGAGTCATTTTAGTTATGGAGTGTCATTAAAGTTGTCATTTAGTTGCTGTCATTTAATTGACAGAGCTTGAATTATGAGAAATTGTCAATGGATTTCTACTGCTGGGGATGGGGTATGGAATTTAACATCATACAGTGATAGGGAAAAGGAAGCACTTTAGCTTGTCTCCATTGCACAGGAAACATTGTCTTGCCATAAAGTTACGCTGAGGCTGCAGGTACTCCTTGGCTGTCCAAAGTGCCAAAAAGGGGAAGAAAACAGTTTATTTGTTGGGTTAAATCAGGCACAGACCGTGCAAGTTGAGGTACTGGTCAAACAGCAGCAGGATAACTCTTCAGGAATCCTTTTAATAAAAAATCAGTTCAGGTGGTTATGGAACTGAAGAACTTGATCCTATTTCTTGTCCTTATTACAACCTCAATAGTGATGGAGAAAGAGGAAAGGCAGAAGAGGAGGAAACCACTTTCGAATGGTCAAGCAGCAGCAGTAATGAGAGATCTGCCCAGAGAAACACCTAGCACATGTATTTACATGTAGCCAGACTGAAAAACAGAGAAGACAGCTTATCATGTAAGTAACCTGGTCAGACAGCGGGAGGAGTGGAATAAGTGGCGATTCATAGAGGATATTACAGTTTTTACTTTCCAGCATCTTCCATTTTATTGTTGTATAAAGTAGTATTGAGATGATTTTAAAACAATGCAGTTCTCACACTAAAACTTATCACAAGTGATTTGCTCTGAGGTTCTTCAGGGCAGCACCACAAAAATCCCACAGAAGCCCCTCCTCCCTTGCCACCTTTTTTTGTAGAGCTGTAGAGCAAAAGTTGTAATTACAAGTTCGTACAAGTTAAATTGATTGCCCACTGGTCTGTTTTTAATTAGAATCAGGCAAGCTTGGTAATCTTCTAACATGTCCAGGAAAGCTGGATGAGTGTGTAAATGCACCCATGCATTTTATTGATTTGAGTTAAAAATTCAACCAGCTCCTGAAATGAAACCCATAAAACTCAAAGCACGTTCTGAGATCTGAGATTCACTTTCACGCATAGAGTACCAATGTTTCTAAACTTCTTGTCCTCTGGATATAGAAGAAAGATAAGAATATTTAACAGTTAATACCCAGTATCTTACTGATTTTAGAGAAACAATTATTTTAGAATAGAGTGAGAGACAAGGTTTTATATTTGCATATTTCATAGCAGGGATGTGACAGTCACCACCACGCAAGCAACTCTGAGACACAGAGGGTGAAATCCATTCCTCTTCCAGCTCAGAACACAATCTGTCCTGCTGAATTTGAAGCCCGGCACAGGAATAAATGTCATCTAGTGGCTTCAGCAGCGTTTGCAATGTAGCTCGCATTTTCTGTCATAGTTACTGGAAAATAACAAGGTATCTCAGAAATCATGGCATAGTATTGATTGGAAAATGCTGGAGGAGGGTTGAGTTTAAATGCAAGCAGTGTATATCAAAGGAGTTGCTGATGGTTATAGCGCATGCTGGTAGCATGGAAGGGGCTTCCATGCAGGGTACTACCTCTGAGGAAATAACTCCCAGCCCTCTCTGAGAGCTCAGACGGAGCCAAAGAATTACACATGCAGTGCAAGAGTTTCCAATAATGCATGCTTTAAACCAGCCCCAGTCTGGGCTTGATTCTGTCCTCTCTCCAGAGGATGCTGTGATGGACATCAGGCAAGGCTGGGCCTGACTCGCATGCAGGTATACGAGATCACAGCTGTCAGAAGTGTCAAGTCATATCTAGCTTGAAGTTCCTCAGAGTCAAGCTTTCCGCTGTCATGCCCCAAAATACTTCACTGAGACATGTAAGTACCTAAATACAGATTTAGATGCCTATCTTTTAAGCACCTAAGATCAAAAATCAGGCTGAAGGTTTGATCTCCTGTGACTTGTGTTTCCTCTCTGCTATGATGAGTAAAACCTCCCTATGTAGCAGCTGTGGTCCCTGGAGGAGAAGCTGTCTTCTCCATCTCTAAAACTCAATTGAAGTGGTGCCAGACCTGGTCAGCAGCACAGAGCCCAGGATCTTGTGGGGTTAAACTTTATAGCGAGGGATAAGAAACAGGAAATTCAGACTGGCATGGGCATCTCATTCACTTAGCTTGTCTGAGACCAAACAACCCTTAACCCTCAGGGTTGAGGACAGATTGCTGGTGGCTTTGTGATGTGATAGCATAGAGGAGGGTAGGAGAGAGCAGTTCTTAGAGGGTAAAATTTGGGGGACAGCGATGTTCTGCTGGTGGCCTCTTGTCTGGGAGGGCCTTTTTGCAGTGTGCAGAGCCCGCGATCAAGGCCCCTGCTCCACAATCCTGGCGCTGTGCCTCCTCATGGCGACATTGTAAGTCCACTCACAGCACCAGTGTTGTTTTCTAAATATGAAGTGACGCTCCATTAGCCATTACTACTGCTCTCTCCTTCCCCAGCTCCTGGGGAAAGCCTAACATGATCTCCCTTGTATCTCCTTCATGTTCCCAACTTCTCGGCAGAGGATTTCCTCTGTTTCTGTGTCGTATCTGCTTGGAGGAATTGTTTTCTTCTTGCCCACTTTCTTATGCCTCCTTGTAAGTGCACTTGCCACTCTGCTCTGCCATATCACACCTGCTGGGTTGGCTTTCTTCTTCCCTTTTAATACTGGAAAAGCGTCTTACCCTCATTAACCTCCTGGTCGGTAAAACAAGAGCCACAGCACAGGGACGTTTATATGAAGCTGACTTACTATCCAAGACTGGAATAACAAGTGTTTCTATGGGATGAGACCATGGTAAGAAGCATGAGGGACAGGCACTAATTGCCCTTTAAGCAACTCAAGCCTAATACTCTCCTGCTGTTAATTCTTCATTTTCCTGAGCTCCACAGTCATGGTAGTAGTGTGGTTTGGGGAGGTTGGGGCTATATTGGCTTAAAAATGGTAAACGCTTTAATAAACCAATCTGTACAGCCAGTGTTGAAGTACAACAAAGAAGAGACAGGCAGACAGTCGTGTTGGGACAAAGGGCTGCTGTTCGGTCAGGGAGGCAGCTCTGTTTCATCTGCAAGCTAAAGTCCCTGTTGCTCAGGTATCTCCTCTTGCCTAATTAAATTGTCTGTGTGCTTAGGTGGAGAAAGATGCAAAGTGCAGAAACAGTGTACAGTGTGCTTACATAACCTAAGTGATTTCTGCAGCAATCATTGCAGGAGTTAGCTAATGGCAGGGTACGGGGGCCTCCCGCTGAGTTTCCATTACCTTGTAATTTTCAGCTTGTTCACTGTTGCAAGAAAGCCCCTCTGTCTTGTAATTCCTCCAGCATTCATGTCTCATCTTCTCCAGGCTTGAAGTACATAAGATGCTTTCTGCTGGGGGATTTATTGAGATAAGTTATTGAAGTCAAGCAGTGAGGCAAGCATCCAATATTATGCTATTCATCTCTGAATTTATGTTCCCATTTTCTTTTGAAGGTCTAATGTAATCACAAACAATTTGTTTTGTATATGTTTAAAAATTCATAATTTTCTTGTACAATGGAAAAAACAGCACTTGTAGCTCATTAGTGGTGGGATTCACAAAACATCTGGCTTTTCCTTTTGATGTAATTTCTGTGTGACTAAAATTCTGCCTTCATTTTGAGCAGTTCAAATGAGGAGGTACAATCACTCCGCCAGAAACCCATTAAATGTGCCCATGAGTCAGCCTGTGTAATCTTCCAAGTGCGTTTGGGAGAATTATAATCTTTTTTTTTTTTTCCTCTGGCATATTCTGATCAGCTTCCTGGGGTGTGGGAGAACCCCCTTCTGCTGACCCTCTCATGGGGAGAGCCTCTGCCCTATTACTCTTACTTTTTGCTTCTCTGTTAAACTCACTAGAGCTCTGTGTGCTTGGTGCTGTACAAGCACTTCAGAGAAGAGTGCCTGTTAATGAGCTTCCAGCTTACAAAAAGTGAAAGGCAGTAGGATTGTCCCTACCCTACAGCTGTTGATGTTAGCAGAGCTGTTAAGGGCCTAATTTACAAGTATGCCAAGCACATAAAAACTCCACTAGGTAGCAACTCAGTTCAGGGGAGCTTAGTGCATCTGGAATAAACCAGACCCTGAGCAATCTGGCCAGTCTCACTTGGGATGTCTGTAGTTGAGCTGGGAATTAACTAAGCCACCTTCTTCCCACTCCTTAACTACAAGCCAGGCACTTATTTTTGAGGAGCTGACATTTGACTGTAAGCTGAATGTTTGGAAAGAATAAAAAGACCCCAGGAGCCACAGCAGATGAAGAGTCAAGTGCTGATCACAAGCAACACTACTGGTGTAAAGCATCAGCAAGGTCTTTAGGGCTTACTCCAAAGCACACTGGAGTCAGAAAGAGTCTCTTCTAAATGTCAGGTCAGGAACTTACTACTGCTGTGTCAGATGTTAGAACTGTTGCTGCTGTTTACTGCTAACATAATAGTGATTTTCTTCCAGGGCAACAAATCACACTGCCCAGGTTGATAGGGAGGAAAATGTGACCAGACAGCAAAATTGACAAATTTACAGAAATGGTGAAACATCCTGGGTCTGCAAAATCATACATTATAGAATCATTGAATCATAGGATTGTTTAGGTTGGAAAAGACCTTTAAGATCATCGAATTCAACTGTTAACCTAACACTGCCAAGTCCACCACTAAACCATGTCCCTGAGCACCACATCTACATGCGTTTTAAATACCTCCAGGGATGGTGACTCAACCACTTCCCCAGGCAGCCTGTTCCAGTGCTTGACAACCCTTTTGGTGAAGAAATTTTTCCTAATACTCAATCTAAACCTCCCCTGGCACGACTTGGGGCCACTTCCTCTTGTCCTATCGCTTGTTACTTGGGAGAAGAGACCGACCCCCACCTGGCTACAACCTCCTTTCAGGTAGCTGTAGAAAGCGATAGATTAAGCAGGATGTATTTTCCTTTGCACAGGGTTAACAATGTTCTTGAGCTATCCAGTCGCTCCTGAGAAGAAAGGTGGAAAGCCATAAGCTCAATGAAGCCACATGTAAAGCTTCAGAGGAGGGTTGTCTGCCTAAGTGACTCCGCAGCAGCTCATAGCCCCTGATTCCACCTCCTGCCATGTCAGTCAGCCTGTGCAGGTTTGTGCATTTATCAAGCGTAATCCACTTCCAGCCTAGTGGAAACCAGAAATTCAATGAAGATCTGCACCTGCCTGGGATGGCTGTTACAAGGCTCAAGCTACAACTGAGCTCTTTCCATAAAGGTTTCTGTTTCCAAATAGATGTGCAAAACATGGTGGGAGCTGTCCTGTCACTGGGAGATGCTCACACTCTCCCTGAGATTACCTTCATCCTGCAACCGTATTGCTTTGATTTGCATTACAGTTCATGTGTCTTTGGCTGTGTAAATGTAGTACTGCCAAGGCACAGCTATATACTGGTGGTGGTGGATCATCTCTGCCTCCAGTTTATACCTATTTCTCTCATTACTTATTGGCCTCCTATATATATCCTGTTAGTCTGGCAGGTTGCAGTTTACATTCCTGAGGGAAAACCTCACTTCCAAGGTGCATCCACTGGGTCCAGTATCCTGAAAACAGGTTTCACTGGCATGGCCCATCACTTGCGCAGTCTCCAGCTGTTTGATATCCCTCATGGCAATCATGTCAGACAGAAGAAATTACTTTCCCAGAGGACTCCGTCTTTGCTGTGGGGCAAAAGTGATTTACAGGCAGTAAAAAGTCGAGCTGAAATCAAGCTGAGCACAGGCTGCTGGTGGGGGCTGGCACAGGAGTCAAGTGCCAGGACCCCAGAGCCACTCAGGTCAAGAACAGTGTGGACATGGTTAATGAGATTTGGGTTTCTGGTTCCTATGGTCCCATTTTAATGTCTCTCTTGAAATATTCCAGCTAGTCAAGGGCATCTCTCACCATCCTATGTTTGGCCTGGCTGCCTGTCCGTGCTCTGTATTACTTTCAAATTATGACCAAGGGGTTGTGTTAGAAGCGCGTGCTGTGGAGAAGTCATTTCTTCCAGCTGCCCACAGCTGCCCCTGCCAAACCATTTGCTGGCCTCGGGAGAAGGTCAGTTCAGACAACCACGCAGCAAGGCTGGTAAAAGCCACAGAGCTCTGTTGACCTCAGTCCAGCTGTGGTTGTGGACACAGCTGAGGATGGGTCTCCTCATCCCCCAGCCAGTTCCCAACATTTGGGAGGTTATGTTTTGCTGTATTTAGATGTGCTTGAAAGGGTACCAACTACAAAGCTAAGAAACAACAACTTTAGCTGTGAACTTGGACCGTAATTTGGGAGCTGAGTTTATTCTCTTGTCATTAAATATGTCTGGAGGAGGCTATTTATTCTACTTAAAAGATTTCTATGTGCATATCACACTCGTGTGCTCTAGCAAATCTTTCCTAATTTTTCTTTCCTTGCCGTTAGCCACCAGCTACTCATGCACTCAAACAAAATTTTTCCAAAAACTTTAAATATCTGTATAATGTAGTGTTATCCAGCAATGCGTCCAGTCAGTCAAAACTCTAGGGTATTTGTGAGGCCAGAATAAAATTCTCCCAGTAGTGGAGCTTGCAGACACCCACCAGAAACTACCACGCGTCATAAGGTCACCTTTATAGACACTACAATTACAAGTGGATTCAATGACATAGGGTTAACCTGTAGTTAATATTCGTGTATAAAAAAATGTCAGGAGACATCATAATCAGTTCACCAGTGAAAAAATCAACTTTAACTTTTATTAAAAACCCAGGCTGCATTATGTTTATACTAACCTGGCGATTTAAAAACACCTCCTGCTTTAAAAAAGCAACCCTGTGTTCTGGTCTAAAATTTTGCTTTTCGTAATTTCTTTTTCATGAGGCATGGTATTGTTGACTCTTTTGTTACTTAGGAAACCTTCTGAAGTAGTGTTTCTCTGCCTACCCCTGGAATTTGTACTCTGGGGAATTTCCTAAAGGTTCAGGAATGCAAAAGTTGTTCTATCAAAACAGGGCTTTGAGAACAGTAAAAATGCGTGCACCAAGTTTAATCCTGATGGAAACAGATGTCCCAGTTCTACTGAGGGCAACAGAGTTGCTTCACTTATATTTACTCAGAGCTTTCTTTAGTAATTTTTTTTATAGATCAAGACTATTATTTCAAGGATATGATAAAACATCTGATCTGAAAGTTCATATAGTTATTTCTGGCTTATGTTATGCATATTTTGGGATTCTCTGAATGCACTGCAGTTTTATTAGCCGAAATCTATTATGTTTTAAACAAAGTATAGCTGGGAAAACTTCTGCTTCTATGTCAAGGGCTTCTAGTATTGGCCAGACCATACTCTGAGATCATTTAGAAAATCCTCGTTTGTGACTTGGCACAGAGCAGGTCATGTGCACTCCTAAGTCCTTTGATTTGAATGTAGCCAGTATGTCCTTCAGCCTGTTTGCATTTGTCACACTGGAGTCCTAGTCAGTCTTTGCTGCAAAAACTTGCGGAGTTTGAAACCCAAACCCATTTTCCCCCTAAGTCTGGGTCTCATCAGAGCTCAGACCTCAGCACTTCACTGCTTCCTCTGTAAACAGCAAAATGTGCTTCCTTGAAATGGCTGCCACAGGTACAGGCACAGGACAAATCATACACACGCAGGCGTGCAAAATCTCATGTACATCTTCTCCTGGAAAGGGGAGTGGAGAGAGATTTCCACGCAGCAGATGGTGAGGACGTTGCATTGTGTATCACCAGGGAGAGCAAACGACAGCTAGCTGTGAAATATAACAACCCTAAAAGGCAGAAAAATAAGAAAACTACTAGTACACTACATTCTCTGTGTGTGGTATACTTCAGATATCATTGTTTAATATTCAGGTCTTCGTTATTTTGCTCCAACATGTAATGAACATTCATACGCCCTCTCGTAGGCGGCAGACTCCCAGGATACACAGAGCTGTTAGGTTCAAGCCTCCAGAAGTCCTGTGTGGTATATAATACATCTGTGAAATGTTTACAGCATATGGTGTGTGTGGAGTCAGACTGGATGATCACCATAGTCTCTTCTGGCCCTCAGGCCTATCAATCCCTGTCCACTCACGGCATGGTAGCCGGTCTGTGCCTTGGCACAGCTCTCGGTGCGGAAAGGGGAGGCCAGGGCTGGCTTTGCAGTTGAATTAGCAGTTTTGCACAGCTAGCTTTCCTGATCCCCAGTTCAGCAGCAAATACAAGGGTGAGCTTGCCCCAATGAGGACATCGTGCCGTGTAGCTCACACACTAGGTGACAGGGGAGGGTTTGGACCTACGCTTCCTTCTCCCAGGGACAGTCCTGAAGCAGAGATTTTCTGTAGTGTCATGTTTTTCAGTGCTGTTTTCACATGTACAGCTTAGGCTATTTGTAAAATAAGCCCTCCGTCTCTTACACAACTAACCTGCTTCATCTCCCCACCTTTGGTTCTGGTTTTGTCTGGGGGTTACCCGAGGACTTAGTTTAAAGGATCAGTATTTGTAAAGGGAGACAAATTGCCTGAGGTGTTACTGAATCTATGTCAAATGTTTAACATAAGGATTGTCATTCATTTATTTATTTATCCACTTATTTTTTGCACCTTCCTGTAAACACATGGCCGTAATCACTATGAGGCACACTGCTGTTTGAAACACCACCCTGGTAAAACATGACAGCTCTTGTCTTTCCCCAGTGCTTTCAGAGCTTCAGATGGAAGAAGATAGAGAATTAAAACGTGATCTCATTATCCTCTATTGTGCATTAACAAAACCCTGGCACTAACACAGCGAATACAGATGGACGTGAAAATAATTGCTTGGTGCAAGTCGGATTTGGATTTTTCCTCTCACTTTATTATCTAGATGCTGAGGGGAATATTAGTGAATTATGGCATGGGAAAGTAGGTCAACATCAAACCTGGAATGGAGGGCAAATGTGGTCGAAAAGTACAACACTGACCCGCTTGTAGATGGGCAATTGAAAGACATACTGAAATTACAAGCAGAGTGATCCAACATCTCTTCCTCTGCTTGCGCTTTTGAAGAGCTTGGCAGTGAAGCAGTTGTGTAGGCATATGTCCTTTATAAAGAAAAAAAAAAAAAAAAAGGGAGGAAGAAACCCTGTATTGATTCAGACAGAAAAGTCAAATGTTTCTGTTGCTGCAACTGTGACAATAAATTAAAAAATATTTCAGGAGCTTCTGCCTCTCAACATGACCTGCCAAGGGGATATGCCTCCTGGAGGAGACCCTCCTCCAGGGGTGGCAGAGAGCAGTGGGAGAGGATTAATGACTGCACTGCTGAACCATGCACAATGCACAACATTAGGAGGGCTTTGCTATAATGAAACCTTCAGCCTTCGGCTGCCTTGCAGACTGTCTGAATAGCAGCTGCCAACACTGTGGAGAACGTCAGCACAATAGAAAAAGGGTCAGACCGAAAAAGTGGAGCTGGAGTTAAAAAGTAGTAAAGAGATAAGGGGAAAATAAGTGTGTAAGAGAAGAGTTGGGTTTTTTCCCTTTGGTAACAGTTGATTCATTGTTGGGAAAGGCATCATTCTGGGAGGTGAGGTTTGCATGCTGGGATTTCAGTGATTTCACCCAGGGACTGGCCAGCCGGTTGCACAGCCTGCCTTTAATGGCTATGGGGAAGTGCCATAGCTAATCCATCTTACTTTTTGTCTTATCTTTATTTCTGGGCCTACAGTGATGAAGTGAAGCCTCATCATGCAAGGTGTCATACCAACACAGACTAAACACGCTCCTCCTGCTCCAGGATGGTTACAGTTTCAGTGTAAGAAAGGAGGCAAAGCTTATGTAAAGCGAAGGAAAGCACGAGGAAGAAATGAGGTGAAGTGCTAGTGTCCTCCTTAATGTCAAGACCTATGGGAAGGCTAGACTTAAAACACATCAAACTCAACACTTTCTCTGAACTCCACTCTTTTACAGTTAAAATGGATTAAAAAAGGAGAAAAGTGTCGTTTCTTCTCACAGGTGATGTAAGGAGTGTTGACTCAGTTGACTCTGCAATTTGGAACAGTGTTGGTCTGATTTAGCCCTGAGGAGCAAATAAATACCAGTAAGAACATAAGGGAAGTTTTGGACTAAGCTGTTATGAACCACTTCAGCCTAGTCAGGAAACTGGAAAGGAATTTTCCCATGGCAAACCTGATAAATGCTCAGACGGAGCCATAGTCTTT
Source organism: Fregata magnificens (assembly GCA_013389945.1). Taxonomy (NCBI): domain Eukaryota; kingdom Metazoa; phylum Chordata; class Aves; order Suliformes; family Fregatidae; genus Fregata; species Fregata magnificens. The sequence goes on from WAAD01017605.1 coordinate 274,084, forward strand.
GAGATCCAAAGTCTGTTTCATTACAGGTGCATTGACATGCAAAACTCCAGGGAGATTAGAATTTCTGAACAAAAGAAAAACCAAAGAATTAAATGTTAGGAGGCATGGCTGTTACATTGGCTAATCACATCTTGTTTAACTTTTTTAACACTTGTCACAAGTAACTCCAGCCACCATGGCAAGTATGTCATGTAACTTAAAAAAATGTGGGAAAAATACTGCACACAGATTTCTCTAAAGAGAGAGGCAAAGCCTGGGCAGCCTTTGGTTTCACAGCTTCATGCAATCAGGGAACATACGAATTTTCCTGACCTTAAATGCAATGGCTTTCATTGGTCTGATATTTAAGGGAATAACCTTTAACACAACACGACTGCTGTAGTGCCCTGATAATATATCTACCTGCAGAATCTCCTGAGTTTTTAGGTTCGTATACAATTTGCTTTGTAAGAGTCGCAGTTTTGTCTGACTTTTAAAGGTGTGCTTTTGCCCTTGAGTAGGCACTGCGGTACTGCCTCTGAGCCAGAGCCCTCTGTGACCCTGGACACATGTCTTACGTTCTTTATCACCTTAGCTCCTTGCCCTATGGGATGGGAGTACCATCATACATCTAGAAAGTGTTTGGTTTATCCTGTGGATTTGGTTTCAAATGGCTTGTAGTGAAGCCAGCTAAAGTGCAGGTTACCAGTGTGTTGTTCAAGTGTTACTTTAATGTTAGTACTCTTTTTTTCTTCACGTGGGTAATTGATGCTGGAACAAGTGCTAATCTGAAATGAAGCCATATAAACCTGGGACAGCTTCCTGGACAGCAGCAGTGTTGCTTCAGCTTTCCGCTTACACAACTGAGATCAGGATATGACTTGTTCTGTGCTCCAGAGAGGAGTGTGATCAGATGAAGAGCGGATTGCATTGGTTTACTTTGGTTTGGATCAGATCAGATGGGTTTTCCTCCCAGCCGTTTCTAACAAAGGCAGCTCTATACGCTTACATCACACGGCAAGTTGGAATTTGATTTTATGGACTTGACATGATTTCATTCAACACATGGATTTGCATAAAATGGCTAATGGTTTATGCTGTGATAATACAAAAGTCAATAACAATGTCAGGGGAAAAAAGGACGGAGCAGTGTAGAATGAGAATGCCAACCAGGAATCTCGTGACCTAGAGAGATGAGGCTGGAAGAAAGCCGGTGCACATTAACAAAAGAGTTCCTCACTGCTGGCACAGAGCAGAAACCCCAGATAACACAGCAGAAAGGCACTACCTGCAACACAAGCAGTGGCTACGTGCCACCCCAAGGAAAGGGTGTAACACGTGGGGGGACAGGGAACCGTTTAGAAAAGAAAAGAAGGCTGTTTTATCTGAATAATAAGGCAGAAAGCTTGGGCTTATTTATCTGCTTTTGAATTTTAATGATCAGTTCGAGTGATAATTACAGAATTTCTATATTTATATAAAACCAGCACATAAAATAGCACAATTTGATATTTATGAAGTGCCAGTTTTCCATAAATACAGAGATTTGTTAATGAGCGCTGGGAACTATTCATTAAAATTCAGAAGTACATAAATAATGAATAGGAATTGCTGTTTATTCATTAAAATGCTAAAAAAAAAAAAGAAAAATATCTCCTCACTTATTGTTGATGAATCCAGCCTGTTTTATAAGCGATTTGTTTTAATTAATGCCATTTGACACTATTAGTGCCAGAATAGCAAAGAGTCATTCGCACATTGCAGCCTATAAGTAGGACTGCATTAAAGCTATCCAAGGCTCCAGGATTAAACAAATTTGGGCCCAATATGACCATCCCTGACTGCTACAGCCATAGATACATCCCCGCTGGGGTAGGAAGGGTCAGTCAGTCAATGCCTGCATGATGCTGGGTCCCATATAGACCTGCTGCCTCTCCACGGGGTTTCTGCCCTGCTTCTGAAGGAGGATTTATCCTCCTCCAAAGGAGGGCTTTGCTGATGAAATTTCAACAGAACAGTAGATTTCAAAGGAAAGGCACAGTTTGAATATGGTACAGGTCATAGGGTTTGTGTCAAGCTATCTGCAAACTCAGCCAAAGATAAATATTGTTTATATTTGGGTCCTTAGTTTTGAAACTTCACTTCTATACCTTTGAACTGGCAGCTGGTCTCAGGAGATGAGAGCTTAGCCCAGATTTGAGGTCCTGGGCATGGCATTGCTCTTTGGGCCCCTCTGCCCTGGCTTTTGAAGGGTGGGGAACTTGTCTGCCATGGATCCATTGATGTGGAGTTGGGCAAGGACAATGTACTGGGGCCAAGGGTGTCAGCACCTTTCTGGCATGAGCCCTGGGTGCTTCAGGTGGTCCAGGGGCACATCTGTTGGAACAATGTTGGTAAGAAAATGGACAGATGTGTGAAAATCCCTTCACATCACACGCATATGCCTCTGGAGTAGCTACATGTCAGCGTGGTCAGCTTAGGCTTTGCATAATGGATGAGGAATGGTTTTGCTGTGTCTGGAAACCTGGATATTTATATCATGTAGCTGACCATCGGCTTAACATTCAGACCACTGAAAAATCTGGAGCAACATCATGTTGTAAGCTGGGCACAGGCTGTCAGGAAACAAACTTTCAGACAAAGCCCTCCGGGTTATAACATTGCCCTTTTCTTCCTTCCTACCTGCGACCGCCTATTTTGTTCCCTTTCATTGCTTTGTTCTTTACATACTTTTGCTTTTACACTCTTTGAAGTGTCCTCCACGCCATGGAGGCAGCTGCTCTGAATGATGATGAGTGTCTCTGGAAGCCTGGGCAGCATTTTGTTGGTTCAGGGCTCTTTGGGAGAGCTCACCCACTTCACCGCAGCTGGCACAGAAGCGTGGGGTCGGAGCCAAGGGGGTTTTTACCCGTTGGCTTTGGGGATGTTGGATCAGGCCCTGCAGGGAGCTGGCTATCTCATTTCTGGCTCTCGCTGCGGAGCACAAGGGGAGAAGTAATGCTGTCAGTTGTGTAACTGTCAAGAACACAAGGTAAAAGGTTGTCAGGGAGAACGTGGAATTGGAAATGAGGATTCAGGGGCCCCTTTAAAAGAGCTCTCGTCTTTTTTTGAAACCAAGACAGACAAAATGGAGCTTAGTGTATTAAAAAGGGTCTTAACGGCATTTGGGTTGTAAAAGGTCCCCTCTCCACCCTTCATTCCTTCTGTCTCCCCTTGACCTCTTGCCTTTCCCTGAAAGTTGGATTTAAAACAATAAAATGGGGGGTTTTATGTAGAATACCAAATTGACTCCTGTGGGGAAGAGAATTAATTCTACTCAGGAGCAGAAAACGAAACCCAGAAGCATCAAAGCGTAGACATAAATTCAATATCCCACTGAGCCCATCACTTAGGATACTTCACCCTTTCCTGCATGTCTATCTTTCAATCAAATGTAGATGTAGGGAAAGGGTTTATTTTAGTTTAGCCTGGTGTTACAAAAGCGGAAGGGAAAGAGCCGCAGCAGTTGCTGTCTGTTTGCCGTGTGAGGTTTATAATTTCACAAATGCCAAATGCATTAATCCAACCTGTCATGTTGCAGCTCTGTTTGTAGATCAAATGGGATTAAAAGATTTAGTTGAAGCTTTCCTGATACATTTAAATAATATGACTAGAAATGTAATATTCAGGAAAATGAATATTTTAGAGGTACAATTTGAAGCACCTGATATATTAACAGCTGCTATATTAAAAAGGAACAGAAAAGAGGTGGTCCCAATCCTGCAGAACATGTCAATAATGCACCAGGAAACTGGCTGGACTCCTACTCTAGCATCACTGGTTGGCTCACCTATGGAAATTCAAACAAGATGCTTTAGCGCAATTACTCATGCACAGGGCTCAACGTTAAGCATATGCTTACACACTTTGCTGGATAGGATCTTTAAAAATTGCTACAGTTCTATGCCTGTTTTTTCCTTTTATTTTTCCCAGCGTACCTACTGTATGATTACGCTATATGTGGGAGAACTGGCCTAATCTGTTGTCTTTTTTTACCCCGTGATGTCTGTTTAAAAAGAAACTGAAATATCTCTTTTAAGTGGTGTAATTTCCCAGAGGTGGGAAGCCTGGTGCACAAGTTTTGTTGAGCAGGAGCAATAGGGACTGTGTGACTGAATAAAGAGCTGTTATAAAGCATGTCTTCAGGGCTGACTTATTCTGCACCCAGAGTATGTGGTTGCAGTGTGGATAGACATATCCAGAGGTGCTCTGGCTTTGATCTTGTGTGCATGAGTGGGACAGCAGTGACTAAACTTCTGCTCTATGTATGGATTGTGGGCAGCCTGCGATGGTTCACTGCAATGAATTGCACCATCTTCACAGTTTGAAACTAAAATGGCAGCAAAATAATTGAAGATTTCAAGCAGGTTTTGAAGAAAATCAGGTTAATGATATGGGAAGAAAGAAAGAAATTTATATGGGAAGAAGGAAAGAAATGTGACATGGCTCTACCTGTAGTAGATACACTGGCTTTCAGTAGTACTTTTTGGTTAGGCAGCTGCAGAAGGATGAACTCATGCTGGAACAGCTTCAGAGATGGGCTGTTAAGGGTGATCAAGAAGATGAAGAGCTTCTGTCAAACAGAAAGCTTTGGTAGCGAGGCTGAGCAGAGATGATACGGTTGCTCTTTCTAAGCCCACAGGGAGGAAGGGAGTTTATGCTGCGATGGTGAAGAGCTGTTGAAGAGAACAAATAGGCATAGACTGGCCATCAATAAACTGGAAACCTCAAGCTGTCACAGGAAGTAAGTTCTGGAGCAGCCTCTATATAACAGGAGTGCAGGATGTGAACTTACCCAGTTTTATAACAAAACTTCTCTGTTTCTGGAAGGGTTTGGCAGACAGGGTTGCTTCCTGCAATTACAGGAGACTGGACCCACAGGCACATGATGCTGAAAGCATCGATGCTAAAGTTTTGGATCCCAAGTCCAGTTAACTCCGACTCTGGCCAGCTGAAGGTTAGTCGCATTGCCTGGGGCTCCAGTTTGCTAGAGGTGGCTGGAGGGTAAGTCAAGACAGACTGTAGGGTGGGGGAGGTTTCTACAGAGATAAGCACCAAGCTGGGAGCAGGGAGAAAAAAGAGGTTTATGTAGTGTTTCTGGATATTGTGAGAGCAGCAGTTATATACTGTGCTGAGAAAAGGAACTGCTGGCACCTTCATATTCATGGCTGTAGGTTATTCTTCAGTGTTGTCAGAAACATCTAAAGGTGTCAGCACAGTCCTCACCAGGGTCTGCGTGCAAGTGTTGCCAATTTAATGTCAATACTGATGTCTTTGAAAGAACCTTCCTTTTTTGGCTATTCACCCTGCCAGTCTACCCATTTGAGACAGTCCAGCAGAGAATGAATGAGCGTTAAAATGCTTGCTGGCTACTTTAATTTGAAGAAGGAACATATGAAGCTTGGGACAGAAAATCATTGCCATTTTAACATCTGCTTTTTCCTTTTTCAATATGCAGTGTAGTAGTTGATAGAAACATGGCAGGTATATTTTCCAAATCAACAGCTAGGTTAGCAGGGGGCCCTGATTCTCGGTCATTTTGAGGGTTTGGGTGATGGTTTTGCCCTCTTTCCCAGACTGTACCAACCTGTCTTCCACAGCACAGCCATTCATCATGTCATTTTATGTCTCATTGTGCTGTGTAATACTTTATAAACCTCCTGTCTTTTAAAGTATATCATACATATGCAATGGAAATTCCCTTCTAGCTTCTGTTCTTAACAAAACAGAGAAAATAAATCAGGAGCAATCTTATAGGCACCAACTCTTGCATGGCACAAAATAGTTCCATGTTGTATCTTCTGCTTTTTCCCACTTCTCTGAAATTCTCTTACCTACTGACATAGTGAGAACTACATGCTGTGAAAAATCACAGTGTCTATGTTATATATTTCTGACAAGCCCTGGTATTATCCAGGGAACAATCTGTTACTTATATATCGAGAGGTGAGACCATGTGCCTTTAACTCATGTTAACTCACCATGATTTCAAATATAAACACTTCTCAGAAGTGGGTAAGTAAAATTGAAGGCATTAGGATTCTGTCGTGTCCAGTTACAGTCAACCTTCACATTGCAGCCTACTTCTGAAAATAAGAAACAGTGGGTTTTTGATCCAATCATTTTTGGCTGAGCTAAGCAGCTGTTTTGTTGTTGTTGAAATGTTTCAAAGAAATGCCTTTTTTTCAAAATATTTTCCAGGAGTGAAATATCATCCCAGATCTTTGAAGAAACTGCTAGATCTTAAGTTAGGCCCAATTATAATAGTGTCTAGGTACCTCCAGATTTAGTTAAGCATTTAGGACAGAAGCTGCAAGTGCCTAGATGGATTTCTGGACACACTTAGGTGGCCAGTTCTCTTGTGAAGTTAGAGCCTGTTTTCGCAAGATGTATTGATGGGGGATGGAGTGGGATTTCCATGACTCAATTTTAGGCACCAAAATCAGCAAAGCTGAGGTGACAGGACTGCTGAGGACCATATCTGCCCCTGCCAAGGGTTGCAGTGAGGGTCTGGATGTGTCCCCAAAGCCAGCAGGAGCAGCCCTGCCTGGAGCCAGAGCTGCAGCTGGGGTCCCCTCCTCTGCCAGAGCCCACCTGGGGCAGGCTGCTCACTCCTGATGGTGATGTGGTCTCAGCTGCAAACGTTAACCTCTCCTGTATCCATCACTTGCATCACTTTAAAGGTCATGTTCCCTGGGCACCACTGTGGGGTCAAGGGCACGGACTGACGGGATCCCCTTAGACCTCATAAAACACCCAGGTTGTGTTTTGAAGATTAGTCACCCTGAACTCCTGTTATCATAAATGGAGAAAATTGCAAACTGAAACCCTCCACTGTGAACAGAGCTGTCCTAAGACAATTGGGCTCTTAAGCCCAGCACTTCAGTTGGATTTTGAAAGCAAGGAGGATGAATCCTCCCTGCTGTTGCCTCTGTGGATGTCAGCCTAAGCACCTTCATTTTTTTGAAAATCTATCTAGCATGTTTGCCATCTAGCCTATACATCTCTGATCACAGAAACACTCTTTCAGGAGAAAATCAACGTTTTGGGCCAGCAAGGCCTGGACCTGCCTATCTCTACTGATAAATCCTGCAGGGTTTGATGAACTGCACACACAGAGAAAGTTTCTGATGTGCGTATGTGCTTGCAGGAGTAAGACCCAAAGCAAATCAAGTTATGCATGACATCGACACACTTGCAAAAACAATTTTAATCAATTACAACTACAATTGCATGCTGTACAAGCCACAACTGGATTGTCTTATGTACCAGCCGATCATATTGGGCATGTAAGATTAAATTAAAGTTTTCTAATTGTGTTTAGGAACATACAAAATACTACAGTCTAAAGTGTAGCAAATTAATTCTTCAGGCGTAGCCTAATTGAATGGAAATTGATTTATCATGTTTGGACCAAATGAGCCAGCAAGGCATGACTAGTAACAGCGAGGTAAGGAGAACAATGTCTCTGTGTCAGTAACATTTAGAGAAAAGAGTATGTCCAAAAGAAATGAAGGGTGTTATGTTGAAAAGACTCTCTGAAGAGGGAAGAAATGATACATTCAGAGTCTCCATCGTTCATACGTACAAAGTGACTGAAAAGCCTTTGATTATTTCTGAAACTCCAGGATATACTTCGGTCAGCAAGGGAGGGAGAAAATTATTTTTTTAGACTCTGTAAATATTGTTATTCCATAAAAGGAGAATTTCTGCCTATCAAGCCATTATACTAATGCATTGTAGAAATGGATATAAAATTGCTCCTTTGTAAGAGTCATGCAGAATTTTTAGATAGCCAGGCAGGAGGGCCAGGGTGGAAGGCATCCACAGAAAAGGTCTCGTTCTCTATAGGAGATAGCCTATTTTAGAGTAGTTTCTGTATCTCTTTAAGTTCTTTATAGACCTGATTAAACTCCATAGCACTTTCCTATAGTAATGGCATAGAAAGCTTTTGAATTTATCTCCCTGATTCACCTTTTGCATAAGGTGAATATTCCCTTTCATTAACACACGTTCAGCCTCATTTTGGCTGCCACCCAGGGGAATGCACTGACTGATGATATAGAGGTGCAATAGCCCAGAAAGCACTTGCCAGGAAAAAAAAATGTGCTGGAGACTGTGGGTAGCTAGCAGGTATCATTTGTGGGTTATCTGGGCAGAGCAAAGGTGGAGATATGGTGCTTCTGCATGGGTATATGATTTTCTGCACCTGTCTTGCTTAGTCCCATGCCTTTTATTGGATGCTTCGCAGTGTGCAAAAGCACAAAACATTGTGGCTTAACAGAAGATGCATCATTTTGTGAAGTATAATATTGCAGTGGTCTGTTCAGAAAAGAAACGTGTTGCAACCAAAGCCTGGATCCAGACTGCGGGAGGGTGGGCATGTGGGCTTTGTGGTGACCTCTCCCTAGCTTAGAGAGAGGCAGGACAGAAGTGCTTGGAAATAACCTTTGTGAATTCAGGACAGCAGCCTTTTTTATTCAGTGGTTGCCTTTTTGGAAGCAAGCGTAATGTCAGCAATATTCTTAGAAATGAGTGGGCCTGCTACTGGGCCCCTCCAGAGGGTCAACTGTCACCTGCTCTGTGTATCTTCACTCTGTCTTAATGCCCATTTATGAGAGACTGAATGTTTTCCATTTACCCAAATATTATATCAGAAAAGAGAATTTTCGTACTGAACAAACTGATTCAGATTGCCTACTATACATGTTCAAGAGATGCTTAATATTGTTAATATGAGTAAAATTAAATTTGCTTATCACAATGAGAGGAAGAAGAATAAAGTTTATTAAATCTCACCACCAAAAGAGCTGACTTACTGAAAATAACAAGTCTTCATTAAGAAGAAGCTAATTTGCCATAAAGAATTGCTTTACTTATGTAAAGGGACCAATTGCTCTAATTGTGGGCAGCACACAAAATGTCTCCGGGAGAGGAGAAGAGCTGTGCTTTCTTGAATTTTAACTGCACAGGTTCTTGGAGTTCTGCTCTCCCCAAAGTGAGATGAAAGCTTTAATCATCTGGAAAATTAGAGGATGGCATTTGGGGTATAGACAAAAAAACTGAGGGGAGATACTGCTAGCTTCCCACGGAAGGTCCAGCCTTCAGATTAACTAAAAGGGATATTTCTCTCATGACTTACAGGGTGAACCTGCTTAAAAACTCACAATTGATTGGTATCTCTAATGGTTAATTTTGAGGCCAAACAACTATGAGACGGCAAAATCCTCAGTCTATAAAGGATGCATCCATGTTTTAGCAGAGCCTCGCAGTTAGTCACAGCTAGGCAGCCCGTCCAAAAGCCAGTGAGGGCATGAACGATGTGATGACTTTCTGTTTGCTCCCTTTCTGCCAAAGAGGACAAAACAGATCTAAGGCAAGGAATCTCGTTTTCTGGGCAGATTATTCTCACCGTAGATATTAAACAGCTGTGGAAAATTTGCCGACTCCCAAAGCTGGTTCTGATCTTGCAGCTCATGGTAGGTTCACCTTGTGAACCTGTCAAGCAAATATTGTGCAGCAAAGCAGAGGAAGGGGATGGAGAGGCATTACTTTCATTTCTTGATGTTTTTACCCCTATCTGTGGGTTTCCAGAGGAATTTTAGGCAAAGCAATCTTTTCTTCTGGCTTCATGAAGCACCAAAACATAGGATAAAGCAGGATGCAGTAAGATCTGGTGTGTCTTACAGGAAATACCTTTACAGAACAGTAGCACCTGTGTGCTGATGTCCTTTAAGTCTGGTTGTTAAGAGCATTGATATCCCAAACCGTCCATAGTTGCACTAAGAAAAAAAGTGGGATATTCCCCTTTCTAACTTTATCATCTAATGACCCTCTGCCTAGATGATGTATTTCCATCGAGTACAGGAAGAACCTGGCTGCGGAATGCAGCCAGATAAAACAGGGGGGACCTACTGCACACAGCAGTGCTGGTAGCTGACAGATGCAATGACATACTCTGACAAAATTTCAGTGACTGTATATACAGTGCCACACCCAATTAAAAAAAAATGCTCTTCAGTATTCAATGCACCATTTTCCTTTGCTCATAGGATAACAGCACTTAGCTACAGTATAGATTTGAGCAAGCGAACATTTAGAAGACACGCATTTACAATTTTCAGTCAGTGCTGTCAAACACATGGTATCAATTGGTAACATTGATTTATATTTTAGCTGTATGTGGCTAGAGCCCAAAACAGGACTAAGCTGCGCCGTGCCATGGCTTGGAAATGGGACATCTCCTCCCCAGCCAAAGCTGTGCTTTGTGTTTGTTGGGAAAGCAGTATCAGCGCAACTTTGCAAGCTGAAGACCCACCATTGGTGTGACTGTGCGTGGCTTCACTGAAGCCACTGGATCTGTTCTGTTTTATATCCATTGTGGATCATCCTCAGGGCCTTACAATGTTCCTCTGAGTGACTTTGAGCACATGCTCTCCTCCGGTGGAGGCAGGCCAGAATAGAAATTGAAAAGCAGGAGGAAAAGGCCAGAGACAGACACACTCTGGAGCAATCCAATGCTGTAAAAGTAAATCCCTGTGGAGGCTTCTGGGATTATTTAAAGGAGGTGGTAAATGACTCAGAATAAAAATATAACATAGTCCAGGATCACCAGCTGTGTTTTCCTTCGTACTGTCTAACAGTGATTGTGTGCTGTGTCTGACAATGAAAACAGTAAAACTCTTCTGCTGAAGTTCACAGGCTGCCAGATTTCTGGGCAATGAGACACTCTTCAAAGAGAAACTACCCTTCAGACAGGGGAGAGACCTCCTGCCCTGTTTCTTCTAAACAGCCTGTGTTGTGGTCGGTGAGTCCCAGTCTCATGGATTAACTGACTTTGTAAGGAGATTCACATTAGTGATGTTTTTATAAAAGCTTAATAATAGCTGTTACAGAAGTGATTAATACATGTTATATCAGATGGTTATATGCATATCAGTAGTTGATAACGTAAGGCGTTCATAAGCAACCTATGCATCTGCTGGTCTCATAATAATCTGTACAAATTGATTAACTACTTATCCAAACATCCTTTAACTAACCCTTTAGAAGCTATTTGTAAATACACCCCTAATACAAAACACTCTCACTCAGCTGTTTTCCTGACCTTGGGCACAGAGCAAGAGGAATCAAGTGCATTAATTCCTCGGAAGTCCAGCTAATGATAACCGTAAGATTGAATTTGCATGTGGATCCATGCATGATTCAGTAAGGTTTCCCTGGGACCAGTAGCTGGCTGTATGTGCGATTGCTCCTGGCCCACACGCATCACTGCACACCAGCACGGGGCTGCTCTGGTGCAGAAAATAGGGCAGGATGCTCCCAGTAGCACAGTGTCCTTCCCCAGGCGCTTCTGCAGAGATGGAGCCTTTGGCAGTTCCCTGTATTTTACAATGATCTGTTTTATTACCTGATTCAGGCTGAGCAGGAGCAAGCTTGGAGCACGTGCATGTAACACTGAAGGGAGCATATGCAGAGCTAAATCTTCCACTTTTGTAAATCAGTCCAGCTCCACTGCTTCCTTGAGCTGCGGGAACTCCCATCATTCACAACAGCTGACAATCTGTTCCAGCAAACCTGAAGGCTCTTGAAGGTGTGGTTTCTATTCACAGTTTACTTTTCTCTTTGCTGAGACAACTAAACGTTCCACTTTTCCATAGGATGGTGTTCATGCCTAGTAGAGATACTGAGCAGCAGGTTCTGGTGTGAGCATGGAGCTAATTTCTTCTAGATACCATGAACCATGCAGTAATAATGGCTGGAATTTGCCAAAATGTGCAGCGTAGATATGGTGACTGTATTGTGAAAAAAGTACAAGGTAGAAGAAAAAGGAAGGGAAAGTATTTTCATTACGAAGGACGCTATTTAAAAAAAACCCCACGTCTTAGTTAAAAGAAGACTATCCACAAATTTTAGCCATCTCTATAAATTGCTCCTTGCGAAGCAGCAGGAGGATTTCACTGACAACAAATGAGTTTCATCAGACACACAGAAATGTTATCATTTCAAGTTTTTAATAGCTCTGCTGATGCAGGTGGTTCATTTAAAAACAGGCCATAACAAAGCTGTTTCAAAAACATTTGAAATAATTTTAATAGTGATTACTGCAAGAAATCACATTTATTACTCACTTGAACTCTTTTCAGAAATCTGTCCATGTTTTCTGGTGAGATGCTTCAATAGTGTGAACAGAGTAGTCTCCATGATGTCACTTGTAGATCTTGCCCATCAAGGATAATTCTGCCTCACTTCTCTTTTCCCTCTTACACGTGGTCTCAAACCAGGCCCTACACAGGCTTAACTAAATAAACCAGGTTTGTCTTGACTCCTTGACATCTGTTTCCCCTCTTGCAAGAATATCTACACAGTAGCAAACCATCTATGATCAGGCAAGATTTATTGTTTCACTGATTCCTGGAACTGAAAATATTAATGATGTAAAATATTGATTTGAAAAAACAAACCTCCGAGTTGTTCAATGAGCCTCTCATTCAGGCACAATGCTGAGGTGTCCATCCATTTTCCATTTTCATATTTATTGGTAAGTGAAAAATCAGGCATGTCAAGCTGTTCAATTTCTAAAGTGAAGTACTTCTCTCCCTCAGATGCACATGAATAATTCTCATTAACCTTCAAGGGATTAATGCAGTTTCTTGCAAATGGCTGCAATATACAGTATTTAATATTTATGCTTTCCATATGGCTAGTGCTGTCATACATTCTTGTCAAACATGCTGCACAGTTAATGATATTTTAACTAAATGTGGTCTGGAAGACCTGGATGTTTGAGGGACAGTTGTGCCCATCTCCATTTTTATGGATGCTATTTGAGCCTCATAACAAAATTCCTAAAGAGATTAAATCAGCCACTCTACTGAAACATAATGTTCAGCTGCCCTTAAAGCAGAGCTAAATAACGTTGTCAGATGACACACTGAGACCTAGCCAGCTATATACTATCCATGCAGACCTCAAAGTGCCTAAAAGACATAGGATAGAAGATGAGATGGGAAGAGTTTCCAGGTTGCAAAACAGAACAACAGAGGGGAAAAGTAACCTGGTCAAGGGCCCAGCAAGCCAGTGCCAGAGACTGGGAGAAAACAACGGTCTGATCTGTCCTCTGGTTAGACCAACAGTAGTCTGATCTGTCCTCCGGTTAGACCATGCTGTCCACAAGATACCCATGCACTACGCTGTGTGTGTCTCTTTGATTCACCTGAACTGGTGTTAATTGTCTGATGAAGGGGTGAAGGTTGCCGTGGGTCCATATCCATCACTGGGACTGAGTGGGAAGATTGCTTTACATTCATACTGAGCCCATGGGCTAAGGCTGTATCAGTCTGTATTCAGCACGTTAGATCAGACTGACAGATGCCAAATACAGTGTGTATGTATCAGTGATGAAGCAGTTTTAAACATTTTCTGAGCATTTTTTCCCCCTAAAATTGTTTGATACCTTTTTAAAAAAATGCAGACATAGATTTTATCTGAACAAGTTTCTTGGAACTATTCAAAATAAACTAGGAACTTTATTGCAGTCTTCCCATTTCAAGTTTTCCTGTAATCTGCTGCATGTTCCCTCACTGAGAGACATCTCGCTTTGTTTTCCGTCCCTTCTTTGCCACCCCTTGCCCCAGAAATGAACATATTCAGAATTTCTTTTCAATGTCAAGGCAAATGTCAAGATCTTCACTGTTGATTTTGAGTAGGTCTGCTCAGCAGCCTTGCACGTCAGCTTTTCACTGAAGAAACCAGACGCAGCTGGGAAACATTCTTTGGCTACTTCCTTTATTTACATGTCCAGGCATTGCTGTATAAGGAGAGATGGTCACAGACTGCAGGCAGGAGACTTCCTACTCCTGGGGTCTCAGCCCAAACACTTCTGCCTGGTTCCCGTGGAACAGTTCTGCCCAGTAGCTCAGTCTGGTAAAGTGATCAAAAGAGAAAGCAAAACAGTTCGATATGGCTTCCTACTTAATAATGGGCTAAAAATCCTCTATCAGTCAGACCCATAGTGTTTCTTCCAAAACTAAAACCTTACTCTCATGCTAAAGGGAAAGGACCTGTAAAACGTTGATGGTAATTCTGCCACGGCAGTGGTTTGTGGAGCAGGGTCATGGGTTGTGATGACGCTTTACAGTACAGACAGAGAGGACAACCTGCTGCAAAGAGATAAGTGCAAACTGGCACAACAGGATCGTCATCGCAAGTGTGGATGTCTCCTGTTTTATAATTACCAAACGATTCATCTTTCAAATCTAAGCAGAAGGAGAAAACAAATAGATGGGAATAGGCAAGAGGACGAAGAGCTATCTTGAGATGAGATCTTTAAAAGAGGCTGAAGAGTGAGTGAGAGTCAGGGCTGTGGACTTGTATTGCTGACACAATTGGATGCTGATGGTTTCTGGCCTGCTCAAAGCATCTGGAGTGGTTTTTTTTCTTAGTTATAATTATAGACACTCTTATATTTTAAGGTCATCCAGTGCTAAGCGGGGTCATCACAGCTCATTAAAGCAAAATTAGGTTCCCCGTATTTGCCCTTCTTGCACCAAACAAAAAAACCTAACTGTAATGGTACAGTATGTGGCCTATGAGTGTGCCCATAATTAAAAGGTTGAGCTACTCTTGTAAACAAATTACCATGAACAAAGGGGTTTACAAATGCTGGCTAATTAGTTTGGATTCCCTAAAGCTTTTAGCTGTTTTTTTAATTCAATAACACAGTGTAAATTCTCTAGCCTGAAAAGTCTAATAGGAATTGGCAGAAAACTAAATAATTGATATTGTCAGCGATGGCAGCAGCAAGCCCTCGAATGTTATTGTCTGCCAGTAAGCAGGACTGCTGTGATTTCCTGAGAGGATAAAGAACTGGTTTTAATGAATAAACAATATAAATGGTAGACAGCTGGCTTTCAACAGCAGCTCAGGGGGCAACGTTTCAAGTTGAGAGTGTGGCCCAGTGAAAAAACCCTCAGATAGGGACTGATGAGAGACATGCTGGTCACCTCTCTGTGCTGAGGGCCAAAATCCCTTTTGCTTTATTCTCCATAGACATCCCATTGAAGTCTTCAGGCTCATTTCCAAGGTTGGAGGGAACAGGAGCCAGCTCTGCACCTGAGCAGATATCAGAAGGCATGGTGGGGAAGGGGGAGGATGCCTCAACCCACACGAGCTGCAGCTGCTGAGAGGGTGTCAGAGGAACAGATTTAATGGGGAGCAGCGGTGTGCTAACAAGCAGTCCAACATATTGTGTATATTCTAGCAGCTCCCCAGGCTTATGTATTATGAAGGTCATGTGAGCGCTTCCTGAGGAACCCTTACCAGTCATAGAATCATAGAATCATAGAATGCTTTGGGTTGGAAGGGACCTTTAGAGGTCATCTAGTCCAACCCCCCTGCAGTGAGCTGGGACACCTTTAACTAGAGCAGGTTGCTCAGAGCCCCATCCAGCCTGACCTTGAATGTTTCCAGGGATGGGGCCTCCAGTGCCTCTCTGGGCAACCCGTTCCAGCGCTTCACCACCCTCATTGTAAAAAATTTCTTCCTAATATCTGGTCTAAATCTACCCTCCTTTAGTTTAAAGCCATTACCCCTTGTCCTGTCACAACAGGCCTTGCTAAAAAGATTGTCCCCATCTTTCCTGTAGTCCCCCTTGAAGTACTGAAAGGCCGCAATAAGGTCTCCCCGCAGCCTTCTCTTCTCCAGGCTGAACAACCCCAGCTCTCTCAGCCTGTCGTTGTAGGAGAGGTGCTCCAGCCCTCTGATCATTTTTGTGGCTCTCCTCTGGACTCGCTCCAACAGTTCCATGTCCTTCCTGTATTGACGGCTCCAGAGCTGGATGCAGTACTCTAGGTGAGGTCGCACCAGAGCAGAGTAGAGCAGCAGAATCACCTCCCTCGACCTGCTGGCCACGCTTCTTTTGATGCAGCCCAGGATACGGTTGGCCTTCTGGGCTGCGAGCGCACATTGTCGGCTCATGTCCAGCTTTTCGTCCACCAGTACCCCCAAGTCCTTCTCCACAGGGCTGCTCTCAATCCCTTCATCCCCCATCCTGTATTGATACTGGGGGTTGCCCCGACCCAGGTGCGGGACCTTGCACTTGGCCTTGTTGAACCTCATGAGGTTCACACAGGCCCACCTCTCCAGCTTGTCCAGGTCCCTCTGGGTGGCATCCTGTCCTTCTGGCAAGTCAACTGCACCAGTCAGCTTGGTGTCATCCGCAAACTCGCTGAGGGCGCACATGATCTCGCTGTCTATGTCATTGATGAAAATATTAAACAGCACGTGTCCCAGTACAGACCTCTGAGGGACACCACTTGTCACTGATC
>WAAD01017614.1:1985-12503 GCA_013389945.1 Fregata magnificens
ACATGAACCTGTTCATCTTTTTTGTTTATACTACTATTTTTTGTATGCCCAGCAATCAAAGGAGGAGGCCGTAGCATTCAAAAAAATCTTAGAGGTTAAAGTTGTGGGTTTTTGACAAATGTAATGCTTTATTCCTGAACGTTATATTGAATACATAGACTGAAGGAGTTTCTTCATAGCAGACTGAAGATGATCATTCTGACTCTGTGACAAAGCACACATCCGTGCGGGCTCATTTTTACGCCTTACAGATGGATGGGATAATCAGGTACTTGAGTATTTTACATTTTCTATAGCCGACTTTGTAGAAAGACTTAATCCCACATTGCCTAAGAGTCCATCACAGTTCGTGGGGTACAGAACAGGACGGGGCGGGGCTAGAAATGACAGAAACTGAACTTCTAGAGAGCCAGCATTTTAGACAGCAGTATGAAATCTGGACATAATGCTTTTAAGCATCGCATTCAGGTCATGTTTTGATACCTTTTATTATTCATATTTGGTATTTACTGGTGAACTTATTAATGTTTACATTTTACAATGTATGTTTGAGGATAACAGTAGTGTTTCTTCCAAGGAGTAGAGTGAAAGGCTTTGACCTTTACATATCTGATATAAAATTATGTATGTGGGTTAATTCTTTCTGTGATAAACAGTTGTTTAGTGTAAGATTGTTGTTTAGTTCGGTCGTTTAGTTCAGAGTCGGTGAGTGGTATCTACTGTTCTTAAGAGCGTTTTTCTTGGCCTAAACCTATGTACCGTAAAGAGCACAAAAGTGGGGTTTTTTTAATGTATTTAATGACAGCAGAAAGTATATGGTGGATGCTGGATAGAAGTTTAATTCATTTACAGCTTCATCATTATATTACAGAATGATTAAGTTCTGTAACTTTGTATTACACAATTTTAAATCGGTGTTGAGGTTTAACAGTCTGGGAGTCCACCTAATGACATTTCTTTTTAATTAGGGGAAAAAAAGGTCATACCTTTTGGAACACTAAAAGCTGTGAGGGACATGTTTTTCAAGATGTGAGGGAGGGAATAGTGTTTGGAAAAACCGTGACTGTAGTGGGTGATTACCAGCTAAGGTACAAATACGGGAAAGTGTGTAGGACTTGACGCAGTCTTCTGTGTGTGAGCCCCGCTTTTTGTGATAGCTAGGTGGCGAAACCCAGTTGTCAAACTTCGCAGGATGGTCACAGGCAGCCTTGTCCAATGTGAAGTGTCAAGATGAGTTACCACTTTTCTTTGGTTGGCTTACTGCATTAGCATTTTGAATGTTTCTTTCTTTATATTAATTGTTTGTCTCTGCTTCTCTTGGCAGCGTATGGACAATGAAACGTAGCTAAGAAGGAGGACTGTGGAAACAAGGTCTGTCAAGGAGAGGAAGAGCCTTGAGACTTAACCCCACAGTGTTAAGGTTAATGGATTACTACCCATATGTAGTTAAATTTCAAACAGTTTAAAAAAAATAAGTTTGTCAGACTTTTTGCTTGAGCAGTGGTTTTAAAATTCAGTAGCTTACGATACCGCTGGGAGAGTGTGTGCTCCTGCTTGGCCCTTTGCTGGTTCTGTCCAGTGCTGCTTAGAGGTTTGTGACTGAGGCTGGACTTACGTATTGTTCTGTAGTTTGAAATTCCCACCAATGCTTCTGCTCCTTCCAGAATTGTCGTCTGTCTGTATAGCTGTGGATGTCGAAGCTTCTTGTAACTGTCCAAGCTGGATGGTGAATAGGCAAAGGAGGGGGTTCAAGGTGTTAGGAGGGCCCTGGTGGTTTAAAAAAAAAAAGTAATATTGTGATGGGTGGAAGGAGGAAGGAATCGACAAGAAAAGGCCATGCAATGTGTTGCAGGTGTGATGTGGGGACTGTGGAGGATAGGACGTAGAAGTTGGGGTTAGGGAAGGGAAAATAAAGGAATGTGCCTGCTAGACAAAGAGAAGCCTGGGAGGAAGTGGTATTATATGCAATGCTCTTACTTTGTATATGTTGTTTGAATAATTTAGGATCTTTTTGTATATATCTTGTGTATGTATTCATCCAACAGAAGATAAGACTCGGGTAGAACTTTTTTTTTTTTCCTCTGTTTCTTTCCTACAACCATGGTTCCCCAGTAACTGAAATTGTGTGTTAAAGCAAGCAGTTGGTTGGTATTCTTGATGTGAGATTTTACTAGGAAGTGGCATTTTAAATCTTCTGAAATGCAAGAATAAAATTTCACCTGAATCCTCAGCAGTTCGAGGCAGAGTTCCTAGATTCTTTTCAGTGCACTTTCCCAGTAAATATTTAAGAGAATTTGTGTTGGCTGTTGTATTGTTATCATGGAGGTGTCATGGTTTTAAAAATGCTTCCTGTCATATCACGCTAAAATTTGTATCTCAGTACTTCCACAGATCCCTGCTCTGTGTAGTCTGTACTTCTGCCCTGCCTGGCTCCCTCCCCTGAGCTGGCAGCAAACCGCCTTGTTACCCAGACTGATGAAGCCTCTAGGATGGGAGGCAGTGCTCTACAGACAGGTGCTGCTTACTCATTTTCAAAGCAGATGAGTTCCCAAGTGGTGGTAGGAAGCAAGTGAGAGAGACACACACTACCACCAGTAAGCCTTGCAAATGTTTTGACTTAAATGTTGAATTGAACGATAAAAGTCGGTGGTCATATTTTATTACTTGTCCTGAAAACTCTGAATGATGTCTCCCATCATCATTGTGAAGTTGCACGATCCCTGTTCTTTTAAAGGTACTCTTTGGTAGACATGATCGTCTTTCATGCTGTCCTTAGTGAAGTTTATGTACATCTTGCCTTTTGCCACGTTTCCAGTAAGGGCTTTGAGCTGTTTTCTTGAAAACAGTCCTTGCTTGTCAAATGATTACAAATCTGTCGCTGCAGCAACACTAATAGGGTGAATGACCTTTCCCAGCATTTGTGATAGGATGCCACTCCACAGTGCCAGGAATAGGAAAGGTGTCGTGTGCTGTAAAGCTGTTCACTACCTGGGAGCACAACACTGAGGTAGTGCAGCTGTTCTTGACAGTGTTTGGATTTCTCCTCTGCCTGCTCCTGTGGTGCTGCCTGTGATGTACAAACACATCACGGTTGCTTGAGCAAGCAGCGAGTTTCACAAATGCGTGGAAGGGTTGCTCTGAAATGTCAGATTTGTTTACTGCGTTTTTCAATTTGAATGACAGACTAAGAGCTGCTAAAAGCCAGGGGCAGTTAGAAGCGATTCATGTCTTGATCATCATCTGTATTTTTCTTTCTTCAGGTTTCAAATGCTCACAATTAAAGGTAACAAAATTGAGAGAGAAAATACAGAAGAAAGCCAGCAGGGTACTCTCAAGGTAAAGGTAAGTTTCCTTGACATAGTATTCAAAGTCTGTGTCGACGCTTCAGACAGAATGCTAGAGGTGTTGGTAACTTTTGAACCAGGGCCCTGTTTGGCTTTTATTTGACAGCTGAGGCAGAGAAACTGTTCCATAGTGCATGCCAAGTTGTGTGGAACAGTCAGTAATGGAAACCAGAAGACAGTTTTCTCCTGCTTTTCAGTGTAAGAATAAGAAACTCTGCATGCTATCAGATCTGTCCGGGCAGTGAGGGTTTCTGTAATAACGCTATTGAGAAAGTCTACTGGGGCAGTATGTATATTGTTGTAAATGTATGAAGTAAATGTTGTCTTTGGTTTTTCTAATTTGTTCCTGAAAAATGTACAAGTCTTAGTGGACCTACCTGAAATTGAGGCAAAAAATTATCTAAAATACACTGTTTATAATTAGGGCGACAACTAGCATTTCCAGAGATGGGTAAATGAGAAAAATGTGTTTCTGTATTATATATATATTTTTTTTATTTATATGTATATATATATTTTATATATATATATTCTATATTATATCAGCAGAATGAATGTTAGGCAAATCAGTTTCAGTTGCAACAAAACCAGCCCCAAATGGCCATTATGCTCCATCTACTAGACTAGTTCAGCTTTTTGACAAGTATCTATTGCTTTGTGTTATCTGTGAGTAAAATGTGTTGTTACGACCATCAGCTCTGTAGCATTTACAGCATACGGAAGTCTTAAAGTACTCGAACAAGCTTTTGAGAGGCTGGTCCTTGCTACACAATACAGTATTGACATCTGTCCTTCCTGACTAGCAAACTGGGCTTTTTTTAAAAAGCACGTATGTTACCTGTCTCTTCAAGTATGGGGAACAATCATGGTGTTTTCAAATTTATCATAATGCCAGCTGTATGTGCAAAACAGATCGTTTGCCTAATCATGGCCTTTGTCATGAACTTATACCGCCACGCCCAACAGCTCTGACTGTACTCGGAGCCTGCACGATTCTGTCCTTCACGGGTGTTTACTGCTTGCGTTGTTATGCTATGGTCTTAAGTCATACAGAGTTAAAGAAACACGGGTTAGTGTCACTGGGTGGAATGGTTAGTAAATAGAGTGTACAACCCTTGCAGTGGCTGAAATGAGTGCACAGTAAGTATGTCCATTAATAACTCGTCTTTCTGCTGTTTGTAGCTTCTTCCGAGCGGTTTGTGTAATGCTTCCAACTAGTCAAGCCCAGCTGAGATCATGGCGAAGACCATGGTAAGTCAGCATGTTACTTTGTGCCTCCTTCAAGCGGGACAACTGCAGTTATGCACAGACAGCAATATGATGGCATTAAACAAATGTGTTCTTGTTCCTCTCTCATTTCTTTTTATTGTTTAGGTCACCAAAGGTGAAAAGTCATTAGATGACAGTGTAACTAAAATTATCTATTGGGCTAGAACACACTTTGACCCCATTCTGTGTCATTAGTATGTTAACCCTTTGTGTGTGTGTACCTTCTATCAAACTAACTGCTCTACAGAAATGAGGGGGTTGTTTTAGACTCCAATAATTACTGATCTCAGTGGGGCAAGACACTCCTCATTCAAACAAGGATATTTAATTTTTAACTAATTAAAACCTCTTTCTATAGAGCTAGGCTAAAGTGATTGTAGTTTGACGGTGCAAACTCTTACTTGGCTTCTGAAACTGCAGAACTGCGTGTCCTTGGCTGGACGTGCTCAAGGGGCAGTGCAAGGAGCAGGTTTTACCCTTGGCGCGCTCTCCCAGTTACCAAGAGCATGAGGTCATCGTTGACATCCCAGCATTACCTGAGTGGAGGACTGGCATCATCAGTAGCAAGAAAAGGGACCTAACACTATTCCTTTACATGTAGAGGAATGAGATGTCTAAAAAAGGCAGTATCACACCACCTAAACAAGCCCCTCCAGCCTATCACGTAGACAGGAAGTGTTTCCAATACAGATTAGACATGATTCAGAAAGTTACGCTTAGGTTTATTTCGTAGTTACACATAGCCTACAGTGTTCTTTCACCATTAAACATTGATATGTTTTATTTGTGAATAGAAATATATGTCTGCAGAAATAAAGCAAGGCAAGAACCCCATGATAAAAGAGCTAGCACCTTCTGACTGCGTAGTTTAAAATTTCCCCTATGAGTCTCTGCACTGTGTTGCTTAGACAACTACTTTAACTATTAATACCAAATGACTGTGAGAGAATTTCTGTGGTCCTGCGAGGAGCAAAAACTGTCAACGGAAGGTTGGTCCGATAATGAAATTTAGTCTATGAGCTATTTGCGTACTAAGTTCTTTCTATATGAAAATACACCTATTCTATATGCATATAGAATATTCTATTCTATATACGTATTCTATATGAAAATATATTCAAGTTCTTGAAGTTTTCAAGCACAGCAAATAAATGCTTGTGGCTGGTTTGGGGGCTTGTAAAGGTTCAGCTGAAAATACATCAACTCTGAGGTCAACACATTCTTTAAAATTCGCGTTTGCCCAATCATGTCACTGAACTAGGTAACTCTGGTACTTGCCAATTCAGTAGCTAAGTTTGAGTTGTAGTATACTGGAGTAAGTGAAGTAATCTTCCTGTGTGTTTTGGCTTCCCACACACAGGCAGATGTAAGGTAAGTGTTTTTCAGTGAGGTATTTTTAAAGTTCCCCATGAAGGTTGTTTCTGGGGTTTGCAGTAGGAGATAAAACAGCAATCTGTGAATCTGTCTGTATTGAAACCCGCCGTGCGGGTCTTGACTTAACTTTGTATCATTCTCCCTTCTCAGCCTGAGTAGATAGGACAGAAGAATATGGCTAATAGTACAAAGAGGAAAAGGTTTCAGACTTCTTCCTTTGTCTCTTAGGTTGCTTCAGGACTGGCTGAAGAATAGAAGTTAGTCATGTCAAGAAAAACAGAAGTCCACAAAAGCATGGCATACCGCTCTCTTCTGAGCGAAAAGTAAGTGCGAGAAAAAGTACAAGTAACATTTGTAGGCAGATGTTTGTTAGTGGCAGGCTACGGACACAGGTAACAGAGTTCTTTATGGTGAGAATGAGACAGTGTTTCCCATCATCTTCGTGCCTCCATGTCCTTAATGTGTTCCCCAGCCTTTCTAACTATCAGACTGAACCTTTTTCTGATGCAAAGTAGCAGAAAGTAAAGCAATTTTAGTCGTCGTGAACGCCTTTGAGCAGCTCTGATGCCTTAGGGATGTCTTTCATTCCTGAAAGAAACAAGCAGCTTGTTAGACGAAAAGACCAACTTATTTCTGTGTATAAAACAAAACTGTCTGGTACACAAAGCATGCCTCATTTAATAATACATTTATTTTCTCTAACAGCCTGACTTTCAGAGTGTCTCAAGTGGCTAGTGAACCTTTCTTCCTTAACAAATGCTCAGCAAGTCAGTGCTCACAGTACTGGCAAGGTCAAAGCCGTATCATTAAGCTGTAAACCATTTTGTTCAGCAAGGGGCAGATGTCAGAACTGGCGTGATTCACCGTCTCCAGTAAAGACAAAACCAAGGACAACAGCTTTTTTTTGTACTTAGGAAAACAACCCAGAACAGGAGGTTATCAGACACCTCAATAAAAAAGTTTTATCTAATACAACTAGGATCAGCATTAAAAGGAACATTTAAGTACCTTCATTTGCGTATCCTGAAGGACTGAGCGTGACAAACAATCATTGCTTGAGAGACAGTACATGTGCAGGCTGCTTACTGTCAGCATAAACCCCACACTAGTCAGACAGATACCTATCGATCAGCATTACTATCCAGTAGTGAGTGCAGATACAAAGATCTGGCTGATGGTACGTGAACACAGAAACAGTACTTGTGAAACTTGGCGTAAAGGTGAAATTGGCACTTCTCAAACTTAGCAAGTTTATCTTGCAGCATAGTAATAATGTTGTTTCAGCTGAAACTTGCACCAGTGATTGATAGCGAGCTTGGGAAACTTAAAATGCAAACAGTTCTCATTTGTTCAATGATACTGATCTCTTCAAAAGCAGAGTACACTCATCTTTTTCATTTTTTTATAATGGAAGGTATGACTAACTTTTCAAGTAAGCTAGTGGAGAGGGGGTTTGGGCTTTATTTTTGTAATTAATTGCTTTATTACCGTTTAATTCCTTGACATTTCACTAGGTTGCAATGCAACTGGATGAGTTTTCCACTGTTTGCCAGTGACCTCTAACTTTTATTTTCTTAATCCTACTCCAGGTAACGTATCCTTTTAGAACATGTTAGATATTTTACCCTTCATCTACTCAGGCTGCTCCTTTTCTTGGTTGTGTGTCCCCCCCCAAAGCTACTTTCCCAGCACTTGTTTATCTGTGCTGCTCCGCCACACTGTCTGCAGACAGCGTCATCAGGTTCCATTGTTCAGAACACGTGGTTGTGGACTGGCCATGTTGATCTTCCTCAAGCCTTTAGCTTGTGTTCAGACTTGGCAACAGTACCGTGGGCCCTGTAACATAAATGGCTTCTGCAGTCCTATTTTCTATTTTTACTTTGAATCACGCCTTAAAAAGTCACCACTCTTCTGCATTTCCTGGGTTAGTCACTGCCCCGTCTCAATGTACGTTTCAGGGACGTGGTGCTTGCTTAGTATGTTTTTAGTAATAGTTTGGAGTTGTTAATACTGATGATTCAGAGGAATACTGCCCACCCAAAACACTCCGTCACCCGAGAGCACAGCACGGAAAAAGTTCCTACCTACTTAACTCCCCAGTACAGTGACGCCTGGAAGACTGCCTTGTGCGTGAGGGCAGAGGCTGGTGTTCGAGCAACGCCACTTGTTTTGTTAAAGGTAATTATGTGTCAGAGAAAACAATGAAAGGTGATTGTATTTATACTCCACCCAACAATTACTGCCTTCTTGCAATAGACAGTACAGTTCCTTGACTTTAATCAGTCACTTTGCTTTTTGCAGCCGAGTTAAATAAACACTGTGGCTTTCTCTCAGATGTCAATTTTGGCTAATACTTTCTTTGAAGTTAAATTGAATGCTTAGGAATTTCAGAGACTGTATAGTCAATCTCTAGGTAAACTTACGTGTTTCCATATCTCTCCAGTCCTCTCAATTACAATAGTTTGTGATTTATTGACAGGTGATGTAACCTTGTAGTCATCAGACAAGAGGCCCAGAATAGGATACTGATTCCTGTACCTGTATTAAAAAAGAGTTGCAAGCCTGTAAACTGAACTCTGCTTACCTGTATCCAGATCACTAACTCTGATCTTGCCACATCGTCCTTCCAGTCATTAATCCCCAGACATTTTCACTAGTAACTAAAAAGCTAAAACAGTCATGTAAATGTCGCTGTTACATGCTGGCCACCCCTCCAACTGCTGTGACAATGCCTAGTATTGAATCCTCCCCAGACAGAAAAACCTCTCTTGACGTTTTTCCCCTTTAAGTTGAACAGGCAGTATTAAGACATTTTCAGGAGGCTATACAATGGAAAATCAGAAGGATGTATTTTTAAGAAAGGTGAATAACGACATTACTTCTTAGTGATGATAGCTGTTACACCAGGGGACTGACTGCCTGATAATTTCTCATGCTTCAATCTGAAGAGGTCCTGAGAAAACCAAAAGTAAAAATTCAAATGAAATGATGATTTCTGAAGTATTAGTTCACTAAAGTCACAACAAAATATTTGCAGAAATGCCTCTCAAAGAGCAGTCTGAAAAAGTCTGTCCTTCCAAAAGGCTGGCAAAGGAATACCATTCAGGTAAAAAAGAAAAATCCTAACCCTGATTCCTGAACCAGGGGAGTACAAGTGACTTCCCAGTAAGTTTCCACCTGCACATTAAGTGGAGGCTTAAATATAAGAATTCTTAGAAGAGAAATAAGTTGTATTATTTTACCTCTTGCTGTTGTTTAATTAAAGCATCTTTCTCCTCCAACATCGACATCAGTTCCTGCAACCTTATTTGCAGGTCACTGTTACTTCCTTCTCTCTTCGATATATCTTGCTGGAATTGGCATAACTGAGTCTATAAAACATATGTTAAAGAATAGTTAGGTGTTCGGTGCTCCTTGCAGGTGACCTTTCAGTACGTATCTAGGACTCCAGATGTATTTTTTTCATTAAATTACAAACAGTAAGATTTGAATTGGTGTAATGTAAAAAATGCTGTGGACATACATGCACGTACACAAAATCCAATGATTTCCAAGTAAGAATGTTGAGCTGCACAGTAAATATAGAAACTGCTAATTGATACTGGTAGAATTCAGTCCAATTTAATACCTTTATAACTTAATAAAGCTAGTACAACACTAACAAGTTGAACTGGCTTCCAGGGTGGTAAAAATATTACTACAGTGCTTTCAATGAGAGACCTTTCCTATCTGTAGTTTTGACTGGGACTTTCTCTTGGGTGTCTTTTGGCTAGTTTCTTACGTTATCAGGACACACAAAATATCCCTTTAGGAAAGGCTGCTAATCTGATTAATCCCTAATTTTTACATCTAAGGAATTGTCGTTTTTTAAAATCACAGTTTTATGTTCTACCATGAGGGTTTCTGAGCCATCATTAGTGTCTATGTATAAAGTAATTGCAGAACCAAAAGATATCTAAAAAGTACATACAGTAGATCTTTCCTGTTCCTTAATTAAAAAAGAAGCCGTTTGCCTGTAGTCATACAAGGTAAGGAATACACACATGCCAAGTTAATCAACTTACCCTGAGACCACGGATCTCACGATCTTTATCCTCTCTCAAGTTATTGATCATCTCTACGTAACGGCTAGAGAGTTCATCGGTGGTGGTCTGTAGTGTTGGATTAGAGCAGGTCTACAGAAAATTAAATAATTTTTTATTTTAAAAAGAGAGTTTTCATCATTAAATTTCATACGTTAATGCATCTGTATCTGTGAACAACAGCTATTGAACACAGAACAAGCGAGCCTGTTACCTGTAGTCTAAGGCTCTGGATCTCTTGCTCCAAGGCACGCTTGCAGTACTCCAGTTCCTTCAGCTGACAGTCCTTTTCTCCCTCGCTGAGCCGGAGAGAGAGGAGCTGTTCTTCCAGAGAGCGACACTTTGCGGTACTCTCTCTGAGTCCTTGCTGGAAAGCACAGAAGTGGAATGAATGCATGGTGTTCCTTAACGAAGTGGCAGGATCTCTCTCTCTCTCTCTCCCCCCCCCC
>WAAD01017614.1:12512-28484 GCA_013389945.1 Fregata magnificens
GAGTACTCAGAAGTCAGCATACTGGCTCATTTTTGGCTGACTGTAGTTACACTGAAAATATGTTTTTACATTTACCTGCTGCTGACGGTTATTCTCTCTCAGAGAAGTCAACATAGTTTCATATTCTTTTACTTGAGAATCTTTAAAAGCCAAATCCTTCTTAAGTAAGACACTGTCAGTTTCTAACTTCTGTAAGAAAGATAAAAGTGTTTATGGTCAATAGCTGCAATTTTTCAGTAAACTTTTCCCATGTTCAAAGTGCAACATACTGAATAATTACTAAGTGATGTTTTAGAACTGAGAAAACACTCAATTTTCTTGAAACTGTTGTTTTAACTATGTAGCACACAGTTGCTCACCACTGCGAGTATCTGTGCTTTTGTTTTGTGTGGTAAGCACCGGGATCCTGGACACTGCTCTTTCAGACTGTCCCAGAAAGCCTTTTTCATAGTTATTAAACAGAAACGAACAGAAAACCCAAACCTAAGACCACTTCACTGCACAGACTCCTTGTTCTGTGGTAAAGATGGCAGTTAAAACTCCCTCTCTCCTCCCTAAATTTTGCACTTTACAAGAGAATGCTGTGATGTTTCCAGTGGTGCTGAGTATTTGGGCTGGTGTGGGAAATGTTTCTGCTTTCCTAACAGCAATTACCTACTGTCTGTACCAGCAGCTGTAGAGCTCCAGCTTCCAAGCTGGGCTGCCTGTACCCTGGAGCACCACTGGAGTTGTTAAAGCCACCAGCTGACAACAGCTTCCCCACGAAATACAACTTTGTCAGGAGTGAAGGGAACTGAGGTCTCCCGATTCCCAGAACAGCCCTAGTAAATAGGCACTTGGTGTATGCTCCTTGTCCATGTTAAAAGTGAAAACACGGTTCCATACGTTTACACCAATGTAGGTATATCTGTGTTGTATATACCAATTCAGAGCTTTAAATCTAACTTCACTCAGCAGGGTCTTTTCTGCCTTTGAAAGTCTTTGGCTTTTTTAGGCTTCAACAAACTGAACACTTGAAAACCACTGCTAGAAAGAAATCTAACCTCATCCACCGTACAAGTCTTGCAAGTCCATTAATAAACCAGCCATTTTCATCAAAGCACCTGGACTTCATAATTTAAATTTCATTGTAACGGACTTCCTGCTCACAGCTAAAAACAAGTGTATGAGGCCATGGGAACTGAACAAAATATGGCTTACCCCCAAGTCATCCTGCAAATGGCAAAGCTCTTCACGTAAATTTTTGAAAGTGGAAAGCACAAGTCTCAAAGATTTATCTGATGTCACTCTCATCTAGGAGGGGAAAAAAATGAACATGTATACAGCTGCTTAATTAGTCTGCTTTGTTTACAATGTGCTTGGCAGTGGGTAGAACAGAAAACCTCCATACAGCTGAAAGTAACTTTTTTACTGTTAGAACTACTGCACATCATTCCTGGAAGTGCCCACAGTTTCTACAAAGAAACACATTTTCATGCACTTTGTTCTGCAAATGGCAGTTTTCTAATTATTGCCTTGTAACACAGGACAACATTTTTAAAATGGAAGGAACAAGAGAGTAAAGAAAGAACTGCATTTGTACACCAATAAAGGGAAAAATAAATGTGTTTGTTAATAGCGCACGACCATTTTTTGAGCATTCAGAGCTTTGTGACTTTTACACTGATTTAAAGAAATAACTACCCTACCTGAGAAGCCACAGGGGAATGAGTCAGATTGTTGAGACCTGGCAAAGCACACTTTCAGCCCAAGGGCAAGAGAATTTAATTAAAATTTAAATAAAAAAAAAGCCATACAACCAACTCCTCCCTTCAAAAGGAAAAAAGATCCCAAAGATTAAAGGAGTCAGCTGGATGAAAAAGAAAGGCAGTAGTGCACAATAGCCTAACACTGATGTCTTTTTTTCTTTTAATGCATGTTAACAGCTGTGTATTGATTCATATTAAAACACTAATTGTTGCATTTTGTAATACATTTCTAATATTTGAAAGAGGAAAAAATGATTTTGAAAGAACACAACACACAAAATAATTCCTCAAATCTTTGACTCATCCAGAAGGGCTGAATATTCTGTGCAAAAAAGATGTATTTTTTTTCTTTACTATCTGGACAAAAATGAAATCCTCCTGTCTGTTTCTCTTCCTCTGGTACCTCCCCTTAACTTTATTTGTTGATCATTCAAATTGAAGCTATCAAGATCTCCCTCAATATGGTGATTAGCCCTCGTCGTACTTTTTATCCCTCTGGTGCTATTACGTGACTGAGGCTTCAAAAATAACATTTTCTAGTGTAAAAACTCGCCTGTTTGTTTTTTTTTAATTAAAGTGGAATTTCAGTTTTGACTTACGGTTTTGTGGGTTTTATTGTGAAATCTACTCTAAGAGTAGATTAAAAGAAGGAATTAAGTCAAAATGGTTGAATTTAGACTATAAAAATATCAGTAAATTCCCACTCAGCAATTACCTCGTGCTAGAGGGTGCTAAATCCTGTAGGTGTCATGTACTTCTACAGTGAAATTCTCCATGCTTTTAGTCTTGAGCCTCTGGGCATACCCAGCCCAGTCTTTATCATCTGGACAGTTTGACAGCTAGCTCAGAATCCTTCTCCGAGGTAAAAACATACCACACGTAACTGTCCGAGAGGCCTGAGGGGTCTGTAGCCTGAGAGCACACTTCATATGTATGCTGACAAAATCTGCTTCCCCAAAAGATGTTATAGCTGCATTTTTTTTAGGCATAGGTGTGAGAATGTAAAACCAGCTGGACTTACAGAAAACAGGAAATAGGTGTTTTAGCTCTTTCACACAGAGGTGAGCTGAACCAGCTTCCTGGGACAGTGCTCTAACACAAAATATTTTGGTGTCAGTGTCCATCCCATTGTAAAAGAATCAGAATAATGCAGGTTGGAAGGGACTTGGGAGGTTCACCTTGTCCAACCTTCCTGCTTAAAGCAGGATCGGCTGTGAAGTCAGACCAGGTTGCTCATTCACAACTTTCTTCAAATGAGGTACAAGTCTGATGAGCGGCTGAAAGAACTGGGGCTGTTTAGCTTGGAGAAGAGGAGGCTGAGGGGAGACCTTATCGCTCTCTACAACTACCTGAAAGGAGGTGGTAGTGAAGCGGGTGTTGGACTCTTCTCCCAAGAAACTAGCGATAGGACGAGAGGAAATGGCCTCAAGTTGCGTCAGGGGAGGTTTAGATTGGACATCAGGAAAAATTTCTTTACCGAAAGAGTGGTTAGGCATTGGAACAGGCTGCCCAGAGAGGTGGTGGAGTCGTCATCCCTGGAGGCGTTCAAAAAAGGTGTAGACGTGGCACTCCAGGGCCTAGTTTAGGAGGCATGGTGGTGTTAGTTGATGGTTGGACTTGATGATCTTAGAGGTCTTTTCCAACTTCAAGATTCTATGATTTTACCAGGAAGTGATTCTAAGCCTGATTCTAATCTAAGTGATTCTCCTGGGTAGGATCACCTTCACCCCAACCTCCGGGAGACCAGATCTAGACACACCTGCTGAGCAGTGCAGGTTGTTTTGGATCCTGTTCTAACATAACCTACATGTCAAATGGTTCTGGAGTCGACAGTGGGATTCATGCTACAGCACTGTTTTTAATGTTTTACCAAAGACGGGGCTAATTCCAATCAGCCATCTTCAAAGCACTTCATAAAGAGGTCAAGTGTTTTTCTAAAAAACATTCCAGATTGTATTACAGTGCTAGGAAGCAACAAAATGATCAACCATTATCAGAACCTTGCATTCGTGTCTGATTGCCTTACAGCCAAACCCATGTGGCTGGAAAAAGCAGGTTGAGATGGTTAGGTAGCTAAAGAACAAGATCAGAAGAAACACAAAAGCCTCTATAAATGGAACCAAACCAGAAATGGTTACGTTTTGTTAACTGAATGTCACAAGCATGCCTCAGAACTTAGTGCTGTTGTTAGAGGTTTTTAGCCAGAATAAACAAAAGGCGAGACCTCAGTTATACACATTCTATGTAGTCGGCAGTTGATAACGAACATTCAGTAAAGCGCCTACTATTTGCCTTTAGCTTTTAAAGTAAAACATGAATATACAACACAAACAAATAAAAAGATGAAAGATCTGTGTTCTCCTATAATTGGTCAAAAGCCAAGATGGTTTCCAGTGAAACTGCAAGAAAGCACCAGTAAAGCTAGGTTTAAAATACACAAGTAGTCTGTGGAACCAACTGCCACAACACATCACTTGGAGCCACCCATATGATTCCATACCCCATACACTAGAAAAAAACCGGAATAAGCAGAATAGAGAGTGAAGTATGTTATGTACAAAATCCCTGGTATGTGTAAGCCAACTTCCACACACCCCTTCCACCCCACTCACATACCTGAAGGAGATAACGAATCTGCTGCTTTGTTGCCTCAGACAGTCCTTTGGGAATTAAATCTTCAATATCTTCAGTCTAAGCAAAGAAGGGAGGAAAGGGGAGACATCTTGATTAAGAATTTTCCCTGTAGATCATAATGTGGTTTCTTCATTAATTACGCCGGTCTGCTATGAAAAACATGTTTAGTACAAGGCAAATAAGAATGAAAATAGATCAAAGTGTATCCAGAAAATTTCGAAAGTCATATATATGTGTGGCCTATAAAAACTGAGATGAAGTGATACATGAAGCACATATTCAAATCACTGAGTTCAACATTTATTTTAAAAGCAGTATTCAAAACAATCCTCTCTCAAGAAAATAACAGCTGATGCTAAAACTCCCAGCAGTTTATGATATGAGCAAATCTCGTGTTTCTGGACACAGAACAGACTGTCGGTAAACTAAGGGTGACCACTGTGTCACAGGAGACACTGCCAGTGAGTACATGGCATTGCTTCGTGTAATTTAACCCTAGACAAATATTTCTGCCATATACTCAATGACTTCAAAAATAAGAGAGGTGCTGATTCTGTCATGGCCTGATTCACAAAAATGAGTTTTCTGTAGACGTAGGAAGTCTGTTCTGTCAGCTTACATTCTTCTTGCTTTCTGTGAGAGGCAGTATTCTGCACTTCTTGCAGTGCATGGCAGCACATGTTGCTGAACAGCAGCTTTATTGGCAAGAGAGCGAAAGATCCTTTGCAAAAAACGTGTAGTGAAAATACATGTAGCTGTGTAAGTTTGTTTTACAATGAAACCACTATCGGCACAACAGGAAAGACTTTCAAAATTTGACTCTCGTACTGGAGTAATGCAAATTATCCAAGTTTCCTTCCTTTCGGTATTATCACATTTGCAAATACATGCCTAGCAGTAGGTTTCAGGCTCTGAATGTTATTAACAAGCAGGAATCATTAGCTAACGAAGACCAGCATCCTTCATTTAAACTGGCTTGGCTTAATTTGCTTGAAAATCCGCACCACTGTTACTAACACTACACGTCATGGAACAGCTTGCTAAGAGCATGCCTGACGCTTACCTGAGACGTGAATTCAATGTCATGGTTCCTGTAAAACAGACAAAATCCAAGGGACCAATTAACAGAAAGCTTGTTGAGAACTTTAAGAATTCATGCCCACATTCACCACTACAAAAAGATTATCTTTAAAATAGGGAGCAAGGAAGGTTCTTGTATCAGGTTAAGAGCTGTTACCTTCCTTTTAAGGTGCCAGGCAACATGAGTGGTTAAGTATGACCCCATGTAGAAATATCTGAGGAGACTGGAATACTAATAGCAGTACAGTTAACACAGGCTAACTATCTCCGTTTCTTTGGGCAGTCATCCCAATTACGTTCGCTTAACCCAATTACATTCTCAGTTGGCTGGGTAATGGTTTACCCAGAACTATGCTGCGATGTATTGACATGCCTGAAGTGTTTACTTAGCAGCGTCAGGTTGTGATGCTTAAATTCCACTTTTCCCCTGCTATGGGACCACTTTTCTTATTTCAGTGAACTCGGAAAGCACCGAATGAGACTGGGAGTGAGGGGGGAAGAATGAAGCAACGGTGATGGTGAGGGAAGGGTAAGGACATTGTGAAAACTCAGATTACTGGCTGCTGTGATTCTGCATTCCTGTAGGGCTCTGCAGAATACATGCTTAACATAAATTTGCATGTAGATACTGAGCTTTATGCCTTATGGTGGCCATTGGACATCTGGGTTGTTTTTTCAGGACATAACAGAATTGTATCATTAAATATATGTCAGAGCATGCTGTAAGTATACTTGTTTGCTGTATGTGCCAACAGGTGTGGGATACATAATTCTTATTGCATATTAGTCTAAACAATTTAAAAAAGCATCAAATTCAATGAATTTACTTGGCTTACAGCATTGTTATGTCCTCAGTTACTCAGCAGATTAGATTCACCTGTAAAATACATAGTCAGTTCTCGTCGTCAGGGCCAGGGGGGTGGGGCCAGGACACCAACCTGCAACCAGTACTGTCCTCTCAACTGTGCAATGCTAGCGTTTCTGGAACACCGAAAGGGTAGAACAGATATAATGCCAATACCTTCCTCCTATCTTTTCCACATGCTGTAGTAAACAACTGTACAAGTCATTGGTCTTGCGGTTCAGTTCAGCAAGGAGCTCACCAAAGTAGCGGCAGTCCAGCTGGTCGTTATTTTCCTGAGAGCAATTCACCTAGCAGAAGATATGCAAGAAGACCATAATGGAGTTCCCTTCTTCAGGATGAAAGCTGAACACGAAAGTGCTACAAGTACAATGGATTTGGTTTTGTCTGCTCTTACTAATTTGCAATTTGTTTACACTGTTCTTTTCCTTGGTATTGAGTCTTCCATGTATTCTGGGTTTTGGCAAACTACACAGAAATAAATGACTTCCTTTACAACAAGAAATACACATAGTATTATCTTCTACAGCAATATCATCATCATCATCATCATTCTAATATGGAAAGCGTTGAGAATTAAGAAATCTTTCATTAATACACATTTCCGTAGCTGTAGTGGATGAAACGCCTGTGGGCAGCACCCAGATAAAACCAGCTGGGTGCAAGATTCCTCACTGCAAAAACGGTATTTGTATTGCCACAGTTCAAATGTTTATGTATGTGAACAATAGAAGAATTTCAACAGCAAACCAAACTGAGCATACCTAAGCTGGTTCATGGGAGTATCTGGCTATGGAAAATTCCACATAGGTCTAACGGTGAGGTCACCAAGTATGTTTGTCTTGCCACCTATACACGTGCATAGGAAGGACTGCTACACTCCCTCCCCCAGTGGAAATAACAGTGTACACGTATAGCAGGCCTCCTGCAGCCCTTAACTCCAGAACTTCCCACCTGCTGTAAAATGAAGGGCGGAGGAAGCTAGTTTTGTGCTTTCAGTGAATTTACGTAAAATATTTCATCAAACTGAAATCTATTTGAAATCCTTATTGATCAGTTTAGATAGAAAGCAATCCTGAATTGATGTACATCCAGTTTATAAAGCAATGTGTCTTTTCTCCAAAACTAGAGGCATAAACCTTACATTACTCAATCTTTGTTGTACAAAGACTGACAGATGAAACCTGACTCAATCAGTGGGTAACACTCCCAGATAAAGAAAAAAAACAAACCAGCAAGACTTAACACATTTAAAGGACAACAGAATGATGATCAGTCAGTACAATTAAGTGCAGATCTATGCCAACATGAAATAGGATGACACCTAAAACAGCTTTTTTTTTTTTTTTTTCTTTCTTTCTTAGGAGCACATGACAAAGTCTTGGACAGTTCTAGACAACGTCTGCAATCACGGCACGCAAAGAAGTTACCTGCAACAGACACACAAACTCTGCTGTTCACTTACAACGGGTGTATGGTGCTTCATGACCTTACTAGGAGTTTGAACCAAAACTTTTGAGATTGGGGATGAGCAATTTTATGTATCTGTAAAGTTTTGTACTCTGCATACAAAACAAAAATACATTGTGAACAGTAAAACATTCAGCAAATGGTTCTTACCGGTTCACAGGTTTGAACTGTTACCCTCCTTACTGTATTTCCTCTGCAGTCATCGCTCACAGAGACTGGAATTATTTCACAGGGGCTACTGGTCTGCGTCTGCTGGCACTGGTGAGTGACTTGGGATTGCTCAGAGTGCTGGCAGGGCTGGAGAACATGGCACTGATCAGCTTGCTGGGGAATCTGACATTGGTGGGAAAATTGATATTGCTTCTCCTAGAAACAAGAATGAACTTTTTTAAGCTGCTGAACACATCTTAATGAGATAGAACCTTAATATGGATATATAAATGAATGAAATGTGTTTTTGCATGGAAAGACTGATGACAGTTTCAGATATTTTAATATTCCTAATAAATAAAATTGCTTTTTTTCCTAATTGAACATGAGTTTGGCTCACACTTTCATACTTCAAGTTTGTAATTCCCAAATTTTAGTAGCTACAAATGCGAAGCACAGAAGATACACATTTCCTGAGTTGTATGTTTCATTATGGCGTTACTCTTAACACTCAGGCAACGGGGACCTCCATTAGTTAATTTTAAACACATGCATATCCTGTTTCATTAAGTATTTCAGAGATAAAAAAGAGCTCTAGTTGAACTGAGTTTTCGTTATTTCAGTTAGAAAAAAAATTATTACAGGAAATGGCTCTATAAATGCTTTCAGCAATTCCAGATTCAGAGTGTACAATATATAAGGGACACATGTCTTGTTTTTATAATCAAGAAAAGTGCTATTTACAAAACCACCCACCAAAACAATAAACTAGAAACTAGTTTATGCTCCAGTCAAAACACTGAAAGTTACCGATTTCAGCAAACTTAATTATTTCTCTAGATCATGGCTTTTACAAATTTACTTCAAAAAAATATATATTTTGTATTCTACGTAGAAGTATATAAAGGCACATCCTAGGCTTCAGGTAATTCTGACTTAAAATTCACAATGCAGTTACGTTTAAAAGGTTGAACCAACATCTAGTTCTGCACCAAAATCAGAACACAGACACTGCATTACATCCGCATTACACAGTGGCACAAGAGGAGCAGAGTGAGGACCCAATACTGACACTATGGATCTGAGGTTTTACATCAGGTTCCGAATGCACTCTTTCAACAGATTTTAATTTCACCTGAAAGAAATGTAGTTTGCATGGTCCAAGACCATGGTGCAGTGTAAACCAAAGAGCGCTATGAAGTAGGAGACTGGGAAATTTTCTTCAAAACTACACTCCTGATTTGACGTAAATCTAGATATACCCTGGGTAACAAAAACCAGAAGAATTACAGTTTCCAGGACTAGACTCCACGCTTTATTATTCTATGGGAAGAAAGAAGCTATTATTCATCATTAGCTCAAATTTTTTTGCTTTCCACCTCAGGGTATGGATATCACACCTAATTTATCTATCTAAAATCCAGAATGGAATGAAAATTTCAGTTAAAAAACAAAGAAAAACCCCAAACCGATAAGATCAATCACTCTGAAATAGCTTTAATTTCAACATTTTTCCTGTTGAAAGTAACAGTATTGCAGAGCAATAAAAAAGGAAATAGTATTTTTGCTATTGACAAAACACCAATTCTAAGATAAAATTTCAGACAGCTTTACCAAATATATTTTTTCAAGAATGAGTAAAAAAAAGAAAAAGCTAAAATTTGTCTTTTCATTCTGTGTAAAAATTTGTATTGGTTATTCTGTTGTGGAGCTACTGCAAGAAACTAATTCTTAGTATTCAGACAAAGACTGACAGTGCTGGAGATACAACAGCAGTTTTCATTATTAGTCTGAAGTAATAAATTCTTAGTAAAAATACAGCAAACATTCCAACTTCTGCTCTCCTTACATACAGAAATCGTTTCATTTACTTTGAGAATGTGTCCTCAACAAGGCAATTCTCAGGTTGGTAGTAGTTCCACCCCCCCCCCCCCCCACCCCCCAAAAAAAGAAAAACAACCCAAGAACATTACTTTTCTGCTACCATCTCAATTTTCTTTTGCAATAGATAATATAAACAACCAACTTACTTGGTGGGGATTTAATAGCTCGTATTTTCTTATTGTCTTTTCATAGATGACGTTACTTCCAGGACAGAAATTCCCCCCTCTAAGAAATGGGGATAACGGCTCCTGTAAAACATTTTAATAAAAACATTCCTAAGTGTTGTCAAACAGAAAATTCAGAATTAGTGTAATTTTGACTAAAAAAAATGTAGTTTAAAGACACATATACTTTGAGAGAGTTCTTTAAGATATGTACATTTGAGTGTCTGTCCTTTTGAAAACGAAGTGACTGTTCTTCCATCTAGACGTCATTTGAAATAAGCATAGTAGAAACAGTTAGAAATTCATTTCCGCTAGCGATACTACTGAAGCTTATTAATAGAGATTTAACTGCTGAGAGGTGGGAAGCCTGACTGGCAATTCTGTAGTATTTTCAATCCCTAATAATTTCATCTCTCACAATCAAAGGTATGGGCCATGTGATTCCAAAATATTTAGCATCCCCTGATGGGGGTAGCTGAGCACTTTACCGAATCAGGATAATTAGGGAGGAAGAATTAAGCAAGCAGAACTCCAGGACTGAACAGTTTTCCTACCTGATCAGGATTCTCGATAATAATCCTTCGAAAAGTGCCCTGCAAGGACGAAAAGAACGTTTCAGTGATTACTGCACTTCAATCTCTAAAACCTTTTATGCTTAGAGCTCAGGCTCACATGGATTCCCAAATTAATCTGAATATGGTCATCAGCTATAAAGAGACAGATCCACCGGACAAAATCACCTGGAAGTGTTTTAAAGCCAGGGCCTTTCCACCCCAAAGGAAATAACCCACATACAGCCTGGCAGTACGCAATCTGGGCTCTCAGTTTTAAGAGTTTGTTTCTTATCAGTCACCTCTTTGCAGGTCTGAGGGAATTAATCCCTATTTTCTCTAAGTGCCAACAGAACAGGAAACAAACCAAAGCTGACATACTGGACTAGGTCTTCAAGGATCACATGTCCCTGTTCCACAGATGCTGTCTTTTACTTACGGTCTTTCATGTTACATATTAAGGTCAGCTGGTGTAAATGGATGTACATCTAAAACACTTTTTGTTTCACCACGGGAAGAAAATTTGTGTTTTGCTTAAATAGTGAAATGAAAGGGGCAGAAGAGCTGCCAACAAACCACATCAGGTTGCTATCCAATGCACCAAGCAGTGGCAATTGTTTCAAAACGTAGTCACAAAACTCCATAATTGACACCTATGAAAAAGATGCCCCCATGGAACATTTGCACATTCTTGAATGAATAACGAAATATGCCTTTTTAAATTACAGAAATCCATGAGTGGCAGCAGTTTTGTTTACTTTCAAATAGATTCTTTCACTCTTTTCCCCAGCTCTGTCTACAGGCAATTGCAGACACTGTCTTCCATTTTGCAGACCACGACCAGTTATAACAAATTGTACACATCGCTTGAAGTCTCCACGTCCAGTTCTTTATCCAAGTAAGCAAAATTTCCACAGAATCTAATCTAAGGATTGGGCAATTTGTTAGTTTACAGCATACTATTTATTCTCCCTCACAGTACAAACTTCCAATTTTCATAACAAATCATTGCTTCCCTTAACCCGTAGGCAGTGCTTGGGAAGCTTATATTGCCGCAGTTCAGTCTCAGAGACGTTCCTAACTGGGTAAGAGCAACTTTGAAGTAGGTCAGATTTCCAGCCGTGAACCATTGCATAAGTTTAGGAAGCCTGAAGCGGTTTTCCAAATCTCCCAAGAGTGAATCATAACAGCACCAGGAAAGAGAAATCAAGGTAGAAAAGAAGCTGTTTTAGCAGCAATCATAGTAATTAAGAAATCTCAAAATTATAACTGCTGCAGAAAACTTAGAAAGCTGCTTACTCCTCCTCCGACACACCATGTACTTCAGGTAGGGCTGTCAAGGAAGGGAACCCACCAATGCCACAGACCTCTCTGTATCGGGACATAACACCGAAAAGAGACAAAATGGAGGTCTAGCATATACAGCCCAATTCCTACGTCACTCTGACACCTACAGAATGTGAACGAAATGTAAAATACTTAGACAATTAATGCCCGCTGGTATTTCCTTCTCACCAGTTTCACAGCAGGCATACCCCTGACTCCCAGTACCTCCTCTGACCCAGGCGAGGCAGCTCCGAGCTTCGCGCTGAGCCTCGCACCACTGGCTGTCTGTCCTGGAGCACTCCAGTGCTACGACAATACGAGTACCGTGGGAGAGCAGTAATTGTTCTTATTCAGAGTTGACTGACATTGTATGGCAGATGAAAACAAGATGAGCATTGTGCATGAAATTAAAAGACACATTTTCAATTTACTGGAAAGTTGGACAAACCTGCCTGAATTAAATCATGCTGCCACAGGGCTGTGGAATATGTAACTCATACTGCCTAGTTTAGAGGGGATAACGTGTAAAATTATTTTATCTAGTTACCTATGCGTTCTCAGAGGAATACACTCAGAACTGAGAAAACTAGAGCATTTTAAGTTGAAATGTACTTTTATAATATTCAAAAGGACGATCTAATCATATGTGGAATATTACACAGAACCTAAGAATGTTTTGCTTGGATAAAATTATGCTTATTTTTAAGATACCCAAACTCTTTCATTTCCAAATAACCTTGATGCAGATACATTTCCCTCGCTCCATCACAAACACAGATTTGCCTGCCCTCCCTCCCATACCAGCCAAGCGAGCTGGACTTGCACAGGCTGGGAGGGGATGGAGAAGTCAGAAACCCTGTGACTCTGCCAGGCTGAACTACCCACACGCAGTCCCTTGCGCCGCACAAGGAGATGCCATCCCCAAGGCCTCTGGAGCTGTTCCCTCGGCAGTGCGAGTGTGCTGCAGGAGGCACGCTGCGGTGGAAGACAACCTTGGGTTATTACAGACTTTTCCATCGTTCCCAAGGGGCGTAGCCCAGACTACTCTCTGTAATCTCCTACAGTGCTTCGGAGATGCAACATTTTGTAACTGAGAGAAGGAAGGGGAGGGTGGGATTTTAACGGGGAGAGCCCACTGCTGTTGTGGATTTCAGTGGCATGACTGGTTTTGGGATTTGTAACAGCGTGATGCATAGTTCTGGGTCTACGTTTATAAGGATAGCGTCAAAAGGTATATGCTAACACTTTCATGATGATTTTTGCTAGTCGTTAAGATCTTGAAGTAAGGTTTTAAAATAAGTGTTTCATAGATTTATCCAGTTATTGTGTGCAAATTTTATAGAAAACCAATCAGTACACTAACCTTTATTTCAACAAGTTTCCCTTAGCTTCAGACAACCCAGCAATTAAGATGAGAATTTCATCTATGTGAACCTTTTATCCATAACATATTGTCTTGTTAATTACAAGCAATCCAGTCATCTAATCAGAATTTATGAGTTACATTTGGCAGCTGAAATACGGAAATGCCAGGCTACGTTTGAGGGCTGTTTCAAACAATACAGACAAATCTTACAAGCTGGTTAATATTACACCATTTTCACAACAGGAGGCGAGAGCCCTGAGCACTTCACAGAACCCAGCCCAGCCATGAAAAGATCTTACTCACAAAATTTCTCACGTGGATAAGACAACTCCTACAAAGGCTTTCAGGATTTTGCTCTCTGCACTGACAGCAGACATCTTGTGTGTGCCATTTTGTATATTATTTTTTCACGACCATGGTGAAAGGGTCCTTACGTGTAAGCCATACTGGAAGAAAATTTATTCTAAACAACATTATTCCTTTAGATCAAGCAGACAAGAACAAAATTTGCCGTGAATTACTCCAGATGAAGCTTGCCATGGCTGGGAGTAGCATTTGGCTTCTACATCAAGGATAAAACAAAGTTAGACCGAAAAAGTAAAGAAAACTGAATCCTAAACTACAAAAATATACAATCATGTGTATGATATGCTCGCACCAGTTTCAAGTTTTCCCTCCCTCTAGCTTATTAAAAACTCACATAAACACAACAGAACACACCAACCATGTGACTACATAATAAGACAGCGTATCAACAGTGATGTAGATGTTTGTTATCATTAATCTACAAAAGCTCTGCAGAAGTAAATTAAATATTGCTCAAAGATAGCCCTTTGCCTTATCAACAGTAAGAAGCTTGAACTACAGCTCTAGGCTGCCATTAACTGAAAATTCTAGTGTTAAGTTAAAACATCCATGCGAGTTAGGTATCGTTACGTTATTTGGTTTATGCAGCTATATGTGATCTGCTCAAAGGGCAACTAAATCAAGGAGAGAACTGTACTTCTCCATGTTGCAACTCTTTGGAAACTTCCTACATTCTTCCCAGCACTTCTTCCTGACAACTCCCATTCAGCACCAAGTATGCAATTTCTGTCCACTCCCAGCTGACTTCCTTGTTTGTTACCGTTTTCTTCTTTAATAACTTCCTAATAATCTTTATTAAGCACCTTCCCTCTCCGCCATTAAAATTGCAACCCACACAAAGCCTGATTTGAACTACACCCTCTTTTGTCTTTAAAGTCTAATCCAGCAAAACACTTCAGCAAGAAATTATTTTTCATCAGCAAAACTTAATGGATTCAGTGACTAAAACAGATGTTGAAAATTAAACCTACTTCATAGAGCAGAGGCAGCATTTGAGTCTATAATCAAATTGTTCACGTACTTATCTGAGCAGAGGAAGCCTGGGACTGCAGTATTTGTTCTAATGAATATTTAATTAATTGAACGCAATTCAGGCTATCATCTAGCCTAGTTGAGCAGATCACTTATCTGGGAGGTGAGAGACCAGTGTTTACACTCCTGCCCCACATCTTGCAAAAGAGGGATTAACGGCTTTGATACAGCGGGAATGTGCCTGTCATATCCAAGTCGTATAACACTCTTAATGAAGCGGCTCACCGTCCGGAATTCACAGAAGCCATCCTGCAGAGGCGGGCAGCCCTTAAACTACGCAAATCTGGCTTTGAAAGGA
This sequence comes from Fregata magnificens, assembly GCA_013389945.1. Lineage (NCBI taxonomy): Eukaryota > Metazoa > Chordata > Aves > Suliformes > Fregatidae > Fregata > Fregata magnificens. The sequence continues at coordinate 27,444 of WAAD01017614.1, forward strand.
GATCAGATTTCATATTGGTCTGAATCTCTATTTTTTTTTCATAGCTAATTATTTTTATACCACAGGAAAGAAAACTGAGTAACAGTTCAACTTGAAACAAATACACATTCCCATATTGAAGATACCAACCCTGCTTGATACGACAGTTTGAAGTATAAGAGAAAAGAATGGTTTTTCTGATCTCCTTTTCTGTTTTATAGTCAAAGCTGTTCTTAAGTCATTGGTTTCTAGTTTTGTTTTTAAGATTTGGCTAAGATATTAATTGCACATGTTAAAATTATATTAAATTCCATCAATTCTTTCAAGCCATTCCCTGAACATACACACAGCAGCAAACCTGCTGAACTACATTGTGAAGACTTTTAAAGCAAAGCTAAATGAATTCCATTACTTCCCTCCCTGCTTAGTCGCACACGTTATTACCATCATCGATTTAAACAGAACTACTAACCACGCACACCTCACATTATATTTACATGAGTAGCACCAAGCAAGCAGAAAAGTGTTTTGTGTACATCCCATCCGTGGGAACGGGAGCACCCAGAGCCTGTGGAAGCGGCAGCGCCCGGCTGCCGCTCGGGCTGGATTTTTACCGTTCCGTTGACAAAACGGGCAAAAAGACTGCAACAGAAGAAGGTATTTAGAAGTTCAAGTTTAAAAAAAGAAACACAAACTGGAGTTGCCAAACAGGAAACAAATATGGGATTGACCGATCCATTCAAAATCAAATGAAAAGGAGAGATGTAAGGAGAAACTCATTTTAAGAGTTCTAAATTAAAACGGGTCACTGAGGTACGAAGCTTTCCTTACTCGATTGAGACAGGGCTTACTTCGTTAGCGGCCCACTTCCAAGGGGAGATCCGCCCTGCTCTCACCTGCGCTGCGGAGGGCCGCCCGCCGGCTCATAACCCATCCACCACTGAAAGAGCAAATAAACTAGGGGTCTGGGGTGCACACGCTGCCAAAGGAGAAGCCCCAGCGTGGTTTAAAGACGGCCCGTCCCGCTGCCGGGCGGCCGCCGGAGCCCGCAGGCCGCGGCCG
>WAAD01017617.1:4998-43861 GCA_013389945.1 Fregata magnificens
CCAAATAACAAAGAAAAAAAAAAAATGTGTAGGTCTTACGCCACTCTTGTGTTTTCTTCTTCCTAGTGGAGCTTGCGTCCAGTCTAGCTTTTATTGTGGTGACTAGCAGACTTTTGGGGGAGATGTGGTATTGAATCGACTCAAACTGGGAGAGCTTTTACTCTTAGTCTTCCAGTTCTTTAGCAAGTGACCTACTAAACAAGGTATTTTACCTGGGAGATGGGTGGGCAGGGGTGAGCAGAGGAAATGAAGGATGAAACAGGCAGTTCTGTTGGCTATAAATTAAAGCAAGGCAGTCACAGCAAGTGGTTATGGGAAGCCTTTTTCTTTCAGGTGTGTATTAGAGCATACCTATTGGATTGGGTCTCTCTGGGAACTTATATATGAAAACACCCAATGTATAGAACCCTTTAAGGCTTAAATGGCGGATAGGTGGAGAGCTTCTTGAGGCTGGAGCTGTTTTGGTACACATAAAAGCAGAGCCTTGAACAGTTGATCAGTGTTAGAGTTTAGATGTCTCCCAGGTTTAAGCCACAAATGAGCACAAGTGTAGTTGTATCACCAAAAGAAATAGAAAGGTGACCGTTCCTTTCTATACAACATGCCACATGAGAAGTCCAATCTGAAAGTGATGTAGAAATTGCTGCTGCTGCTATTCATAGGGTATTTTTTTAAGTGATTCATGTTGAAATGCCCATTAAAGATAAGTATGATTTTAAGAATGAATTTGATTCAATGGCTAGAGGGTCTTCTGAGACAGAAATGGAAAGAATAAGTTCCAAGTGTAAGAGGGAGCACAGGACTTATGCAGGAAGAAAAAAAGAATGCAGAAAGACATAAAGAAATGATTAGGAGGTCAGCATGGGAGTACTGCAGAAAGCAAGTGAAATATGGTGTTAGGATTCCTTCCTGGGACAGCAGAAAATGACAAAGACGTGAAAGCTACAATCTAGAATCTGCATTATGCAGAATCTTTAAAATAGTAATAAAAAGGCTTTAAGAAAGAAGGGTAACTTTACTGTATAGCTGTATATGTACAGCCATATATACAGCTATATACACCTGTATATGCAGAATCAGGGCTAGACAAAATACCGACACCACAGGTGATGCAGCGCAGTACAGTTCTTTTTGTTGTTATATTTTCCCCTCCCTAATATGTGAGCATTTTCCTACAGTTCACGATATGATGTAACTTACTGTGTGTTTATACCATATTGATGGAATTTTATATTATTAAAATAATTATTAAAGTATTTATATATTTATAAGAGCTAGAAGGCATGTCCTATGATGAGTGGCTAAGGACCNTTCCTAGAGAGGTGGTCGATGCCCCAAGCCTGTCAGTGTTTAAGAGGCATTTGGACAATGTCCTTAGTAACATGCTTTAACTTTTGGTCAGCCCTGAAGTGGGCAGGCAGTTGGACTAGATGATCATTGTAGGTCCCTTCCAACTGAACTATTCTATTCTATTTTATTCTATTCTATTCTGTTCTATTCTATTCTATTCTATTCCATTTGATATCATTGTCATTAGTAGAATCAGAACTGGACAGATGCAGAGCACTTTTAAAAACCCAACCAATAAGTGTTGACTCTCAGAGACTTTTTATAATGTGGAAAACCAGGATTATTAAACTTGACTTGATCTGTGGAAATGACTAACTATTTAGAAATGCATAACTAAAAGTAATAGCAATGTATTCATAAAAGAAAGAATAACTGTCCTTTGGCAAATATGTGTTTTGCTTGAAATCTACAAATTGCATATCACTGAGAAGATAGGCAGTGTGGAAATAATGTACACAGTTTATCTGAATTTTAGGAAAGGATATGACGCAGTTCCATTTAATACATTCATGTCGAAGTCATAAAACATAATACAGCACCAGTTACAGAGGGACACAGGGGAAAAGTTCATGTTGGATAGGTTAATTCCATTGGCTCTCAAGTAGTTCAGATACTTCAGTGTGCAGAAATTTGTTAATGAGACAAGAGCCTAAAAATAATCATAGGAAGTGCAATTGAAAGTGAACAATATGTTAGGGTGATTTCAGTATGAATCACCTGATGAATACTTGAAGAAAAAAATAAAAACAAAAATAATTTCAGGGAGAAGTAGAGGTATTGACTTTATCTCATGTACATTACTTTTACCAGTGAACTCCAGCAAAACAAGTTCTGATCTGAACCATCCTGAGACCAGACTCAGACTCATGTTTTAGTTTTGTACAGTGTAAGATTATCTCTGTATCTACGTGTGTGTGTGTGTGCGTCTATCTTGGAAAACTGGCTATTGTGGTTATTTGTTTGATTGATCCACTTTGTAGTTTGTTGTTTCTGTGAGCCAGCTGGAGTAAGAGTTTCAGCAGAGATGTCGTGCACTGAGATTGTGCTGCTCTAGCCAATTTAGGCACTGTGAGGCTGGCTACAAAGCCACTGTCATCATAGCTGGCAGGTGTATCTTCAGTTGGAAATATATGCAAATATATGTAAATATGTAGGAGGTTATATTTGTCCAGCAAAAGTTTTCTTTTTATGAGACATGAGCTTTCATCATCAGAACAGATATTCCAGTGCAGATCTGAACAGCAGTGGGAAATCCCTCATAGAAGGGAGGAGCTGACAATTTCTAAAATGGTGGCACTGTGTGTTCTTTAGGTGGACAGGCAGTTGGAACAGCCTCACTGGAAATATCTTTGCAGATGCAGTAGTGACAGAAGAAGTTTTTTTAGATCTGTTACCATAGCATACATTTCTTGCATTTGACAGGTCTCTGGTACTCCAATCTCCTTCTTAGACATTTCCAATCTCATAGGCCATCTGTACATGTAATATAGATGACAAATAAACAGAAGATAATAAAGAGTCTTTGTAGCTACCTAAGAGCTAGCTGCACCATTGAGTCACCATTTTCTGTTTTTTGAGATCCACTGTATACATGTTCTTGACTGACTGGAGTAGCATGGTAAAAAAAATAGGTTCACATTTGTCTTACTTGTTCCTTCTGAAGCTACGGTTAACAGTGTGCTTTCCATCAGTCCCAACTTACAGATTATCCTGCCTTGTTCCCCATCTCTTCAATCACAGTAATCAAAGACTACATCTATGTGAGTGAATAAAACAGACCATAGTCCACTCATTTAATGCTGAGTTCAACAGTTGCATGACTTGAGTGCATACAGCTAAGCTTTACCTTCCAAAATAGGATCACCACATTCAGACTGCTTCTTGGGAATGGTCCCTAACCAGCACCTCTGCGCTGTGCCTGGACATTGATGAAAGGATGCTAAGTCACTCAAGTCAAAATCATGCCAGGGTTTCACTAAGAGTTTAGCAGTATGAATAATCACATGCCACTGCTTGGTCTGGTGTTCTGTCCCTAATTAGTTTATACTAGAGTGGCTATAACCAAAGAGGCAAAGCACCCTTTGTATTTACTTTCTCCTTATTCTATGGAGTATTACTCAGCCTCCCCTGTCACGAAAAGATGGGGAATGAGGGAAATGTAGGTGAAGAAGCTGGATGAGGGGATAAGGAGAAAAGGAACAAATCCCCTAATGAAAAGCTTTACATTTCAAATGAAGTCAAGTCTGGCACTTGTGCACATCGAAGTCTTTGTCCTTCCAGATCCCTTGGCACTGAACTCATTGAGGGAACAGAAAGAGAGACAGGAAGGAGAAATTTCAAGGATATTATATTTAGCAGTTTTCTCATCCTCTAGAACAGTAGTGATGTGTGCCTCTGCTGGTCAATTCAGATTATTGTCAAAGAACAAACAGGCTTCCTTTGATAATCAAGAACAACTAAAAATAAGTAATTAAACTTAAAATGGAGATCAGACTCATCCAATAAGATATGACTCCCTCCATGTAACTCATGCAATCACAAGCATCTATCCCATCCAAAGCATCCATAATACTGCATCCACACCAACCTTTCCCTATATAACTTTGTCTGCAACCTAAAGATACCTCCTTTTGGGTAGCTCCTTCATTCCTTCCTCCCTGCAATTCCTACCGTGTCATACCAAAGATATTGTTGAATTTCAGCAAGGAGCAATTTGAAAGTTCTGAGTAAAAGCAATTGGGATAGGATTCATCCCATCAATTTCATTTATAACTGATCAAGAGAAATAGTCACTTTTAGGGAATAATTCAGGCAATCTACTTTAAATACCTAGCTTAGGATGAGGTAAATCACATCGCAGGGTGCATGTTTTTGCCCATTGCCTATAAATGGAGTCTAGCTGTCTAGTTCATATGGAGACATGTTCAATATGGACATCTGCATTGAGTCAGATATCTGAACTGAAACAAAACCAGAAAAAGAGATTATGTATCCCTACAGTAACAGTTTCCAACCTGTCTTTCTCAGAGATTTGTATGTGAGAAAAAAATGTTACTTTATGAACTGAAAATGTGTTCTTCAGGCTGCATCCTTTGCAAAACAATGATCATGGAGAGTGGTGTAGGGAGGGGTCACTGTCTCGGAAGCAGCCTTTGGAGTAGCCCCATAAGAAGCTCCATATCAAGAGCTGTCTGAGTGAGTATTCTCCCATCAGTGCAGCTGGTCCTCTGCTCCCCTGCTGTCTTCCTGCTGTATCTCAGTATTTGGAGAATAGCTTTGGCTTCCTTATTGCCTGCTGCCCTGCTGAGCTGTGGAAACCTGAGAGAAAGCAAGAAACTGCTGTACTCCCTTGAGTCATTATAAGGCTATGAGACAGAATATCTCTCCTCCCTCATATAGACTTCCTGGGGAGAAAAAGTAGGATGAAATGAATACCAGTCATCAGCTAAAGCCATCTCATTATCTGACCAGACAGAAGTCAGGTTAAAACAGTTAAGGGCTGCCTGAACCTGATTCTCAAAGCATGGACTAGATGGGGATGACTGGCTAAATTGTACTGCCCTTGCAAACCCAGTATATCCAGTTCTGATCACAGATATTCTCAGCAAGTTCCTTCTCAAACCTGAACATACGTCTTCATACCAAATATTGCAGATACTGCAAACCAAACAAGCAGGCTTCATACCAATCAGGACCCTATCTGCTTAAAGGAATGCCTGTAGGTAACTGAAAAGTATTTTCTGCTCTCTCTGAGGTGGAAAAAAAAATCCCCAGCATATTCATTGCCTTTTCACTTTTTGGAAATAACGTTTGGCTGTCAGGATGAAAAGACTGGAGATTCTAACCAGAAGGCTGCAGGAAGTGATTATTCCCCTTTATTCAGCACTTACACTATTATATGTGGAACACTAAAACTCCAGTTTTGGGCTCTTCAGTACAAGAAAGCATTGAAATACTGGAGTCCAGTGGGGAACAACCAAGATGATTAAAGAGCTGGAGCACATGATGTACAAAGAGAGACTGAGAAAAAAGGGTTTGTTCACTGTGAGGAGGAGAAGGCTAAAGGGAGATCTTATTCCCATCTTCAGCTACTTATCATAGAATCATAGAATAGTTTGGGTTGGAAGGGACCTTTAAAGGTCATCTAGTCCAACCCCCCTGCAATCAGCAGGGACATCCTCAGCTAGATCAGGTTGCTCAGAGCCCCGTCCAACATGACCTTGAATGTTTCCAGAGATGGGGCATCTACAACTTCTCTGGGCAACCTGTTCCTCATTGTAAAAAATTTTTTCCTTATATCTAGTCTAAGTCTACCTTCTTTTAGTTTAAAACCATTACCCCTTGACCTATTGCAACAGGCCCTGCTAAAAAGTTTGTCCTCATCTTTCTTATAAGCCCCCTTTAAGTACTGAAAGGCTGCAATAAGGTCTCCCTGGAGCCTTCTCTTCCCCAAGCTGAACAACCTCAACACTCTCAGCCTTTCTTCATAGGAGAGGTGTTCCATTCCTCTGATCATTTTTGTGGCCCTCCTCTGGACCTGCTCCAACAGGTCCATGTCTTTCCTGTGCTGAGGGCTCCAGAGCTGGACGCAGTACTCCAGGTGGGGTCTCACCAGAGCGGAGTAGAGGGGCAGAATCACCTCCCTCGACCTGCTGGCCACGCTTCTTTTGATGCAGCCCAGGATATGGTTGGCCTTCTGGGCTGCAAGTGCATATTGCTGGCTTGTGTCCAGCTTTTCATCCACCAGTACCCCCAAGTGCTTCTCTGCAGGGCTGCTCTCAAGCCCTTCATCCCCCAGCCTGTATTGATACCAGGGGTTGTCCAACCCAGGTGCAGGACCTTGCACTTGGCCTTGTTGAACCTCATGAGGTTCACATGGGCCCATTTCTTGAGCTTGTCCAGGTCCCTCTGGATGGCATCCCACCTGTTATGTGGAGGGTAGAGAGAAAATCGAGGTGTGCAGTGACAGAATAGGAGGCAACAGACACAAGTTTTAACAAAGGAAATTCCATTTCGAAATAAGGAATTTTTCACCATGAGGGTGGTCAAACATTGGAACAGATTTCCCAGAGATGCTGTGGTATCTCCATCCTGGAAGATATTCAAAACTGGACTGACAGGACAGGACCCTCAGAATGTGCTTTAAGCTGGCCCTTTTTTTTGAGCAAGGATTGGACCAGATAGCCTCCAGGGGTGCCTTCCAATCTCAGCTACTCCATGATTCCATGGCACCAGTGCAATGTAAGATGGCATGTGAGATGCTCTAAGACCAAAGAAAGGCAAGCAGCACCTTGTGGTGAAAAGACAAAATCTTAAACAGACCATATCAGCTGGAGTCAGAACCTAGATAATTTTTAAGAAGCTGTTGCAGTCTGTTACTGAAGCAAAATTACCACAGTCATGGTCTTGCCAGAGGATCTGTCAGATATCTTCAGATGCTTTTCCAAAAACTGTACTGATACAGGTACCTCATAGGGACTTAGGGTGGGAAAACATGGATGAATAACAAACGACATCATTTTATAAATACGTTGCATCCCCATTCTTCTGGATTATCTGATGCTGTCTCTCTTTATCTAAATTCCTGCCTGATTCTATGATATTAATGGGAATAATCCAAGTAAGAACATCTATATTCTACCAATACTTTATGTGAATATTTGTAGATTAGGATGCTATTCATGTAGGCCTGACATAGGCAGAGGCATAATAACAGGTCGTAAGGATGGCATAAGCAAAGAAAAAAGACTATTTGCGGGTATTGATTATATACAAACACCTGTGCATTTAGATTAGAATACACTGATTTGTACAGAAAACTAAATCTTCAAAAATGCTGCTATGCCAAAATAATTTATTAATATTCATTGTTTCTAATTAAAATATATTTTAATAGCAAAAAGAAGAAAAAACAAGGAATGCTTTTATATGTCAGTAATCACAACAGGAAAGAAATTCAGATCTGTGAGGATCCCTTTTAGTCCTTAGGGGAAAAAAAAATAGTAGTACTTAATTTTCCAGTGAGCAAAACCAGATAAAAAGTGGAACCCATAGAAAATGAAAAGATAAAAATGTAACAGAAAAAAAAAAAAAAGAAGGAACAAAAGACACAGTAAGCCAGCAAATTATGTACAATACGTAGAAGTCTGTATGGTCTTGCTCTGTGGTCCTCACTCCTGCTTTATAATACTGAATCATACTGTGATGTGCTGTGTTCTTTAGCTCAGACCTTCCTTGCCAAGCTTAATGACTTCTACTCTTCATTTATTTTACTTTGAGCATTGGTTATTAGTTGAATACTATAATTATTTTACAGAAGTCTAAACAGTAAATCCCAGTATTATAACTATTATAAGTAGATGTAGCAGGCTGAGGGGGAGGAGTGAATTAAAAAAAATAATTAGATATAATGGAATAATTAGAGTGCATCAAGTAAACAAGTGAACAGTTATCTTTTTCTTTTGACTTTCATTAGGTAATATAAGGTCCATAAAGGAATCAACAACTGTAAATTGGGTCTTTACCTAAGGTACTTATAGTGTAAAAGAACTTCAGGAACTTTTGCAGAAATTAAGAAAGTATTGCACATGGTCAGCTTCAGTGTTCAGTGTGTCCCTGAAATAGGCATAAAGGCTTGGGCTCTGATCCAAATCCCACGTCAATAGGATTGTTCAGACATTTAGAGATCTTGCTTAGGCCCTCGGAGAGTTACATGTATGCTTTATTTCTTCAGTGGGGAGTGGAGAAGTTGTTGAGAGCTCACTAAGTTTCCTCACTCTTCAGTTTCCTCACTCATCAGATTTTCCCAGAGGAGAAGGCAATGTACAAACAACCCCCTGTCCCATACAATGCTGTAACTTTCTAGGCTTTGGGATTCATTTCTGGCAACATTGTCTTGCTAAATATTTCTCATAGGCCAGCTATCATAGATTGTAATGTGGAGATGTATGCACGCACCTCACTTTACAGCTTAGAGGGAGAAAAATGGTGAAGTACTATCATATGCTGAGCACTTAGGAACTGACAAGTGGCAGTAGCAAGAGCAGTGAAGTGTTTTAAAACAGACAATGCTGCTTGGATAATGAAACCAGCCATCTGGGCAGGAAGCCTGTATGACCACATATAGGTTCAGCTTGTTAGCCATCATATTTTCCCGTGCTTGGGAGAAAGTGAGTAATTTGATACACGGACCACAGATTTGGAAAGTCTTGTTTCTGAAGTCTTTGGCCTTTGGTAGGAATGTAGCCGCTACTACTGAAGTATCATTGCCTCTCTCTGCAGAATCTCTCAAACTAAATGCTGTATATTTTCCTTTTCAAAAAGACGGTGCTGTTTTGCATGACTCCCTACACTAAAAAGGGCAAGCCATTTCTTCTGCCAAAAAATTGTTTAAATATGGATGTGGTAGGAACAAAGGGAGGAAACAATCAAGGACGTAGAGGCTGTAGTCCTTATTCTCCAGTGACTCCTGGTCATGAAAGAGTCACTCAACTTCTCTGTGTCTCAATTTCCCATCTGTAAAATGCTGTTAAAATACCTACCTCACAGGGGTGTTGTGAGGCTTTTAAAAATAATGTTTGTAAAGTGCTTTGAGATCCTTGGATGAAAGGTGCAATAGGAAATCAAATTATTCACCTTTTTTTAGTGCAATACAAGAGTGCACTTCTGTTGAGATGGCTAAAGGCTTCCAGCTCTTTATAGCTATTCCACATACCCTTCACTATAATTTCCCTCCTGTCATTTGTTATACCTGCTGGGAGTTAAAAAGAACAACTTTTGCAATCAAGAATACCTAAATTGTCATAGTATTGTGCGGATGAGGGCTAAAATAATCTGATATTCTTTTTAAACTGTGTTGCGTATTCCTTGGCCATGCAACCCTAAAGCTAACAGAAAAAGGTTGTATGATAACTTTGTCTGCTCTTCACCTAAACTGGCTAAGCTGTGTCTTTTTGGGACAAACTCAGCCTCTTTGCCAAATAAAAAACTGCAATTGTCAATGGTTACAAAACTTATGTAAGGGGTAGAGTAGGTGTTTTAGTCCTATATGCTTTGCAGTCATTTTAAAAAAAGTCATTAAACAGCACAGTGTAAAGCTAGTTACCAAGTTAAAGGTTAAATCTTAGGAATCATAGAAATGTGAAATGAAAGCAAGATCAGATTTTACAGAGCTGAATCAAAGAAAAGGCACATAGGTTCACACAGAGCTGCTAGGCTAACATACTTTCCAGAAGACCCTTAACTAATACACAAACTAATTCAGTACTTAAAATTTCAGTTGAATAAACAGGTGACACAGGTGCTTCACTAGAGCAGGCTCAGCTTCCAACAGACTGTTATTGAGGACATGACATAGTATACATAAATATACTTTTCATTAAAATTAACTGCTGCATGGAGATAAGAAACATGAGCAAAATAGCTGTTAAAGGAAGAAGATGCAAGGAAAGGCCAAAAATTAAAAGAGGAGGAATGAAACTTGATTAAAGTATTTTGTTTTCCTGCCTCCTTCACCCGGGATTCATGCTTTACACTTTCTTCTCCTCCACTGCCTTTTTTTCTTCTTCTTTTTAGGATTGAACGGGCAGGAGAACTGAAAAGGATATAACCAAACAAACAGAATAAAAAATATTATAGTTACAGCTTTCACCCAGCTTCATCTACTCAAAAGGAATTTACATGTCTTCACTCATACAGTACGTGATTCATATTTTGATTTTTCACTGTTGTGGAGGCAAAGTATAATGTATTCCTCCCATTGGTGACCATTTACATGACTCTCATTCATGTAAAAACAAACACAAAACCCCTTTTTTAAAAAACAAGCCCTAAAACTTCTCACATTTCAAAAGTTGGCCTAGAATAGTCACTGCATACACGAACAGTCCTCTGGATGGCTTGAAAAAATACGTTTTTTTCCTACTCTTTATTTCAGTATCTTGTTAGAGCTAGATTTGGACTGAACTCACCAGTGTTTGTAGATATCTCATCCTAAACTTGAAGGCACTGGCAATTTTGGAGCTGTAGCTCACTGCTTCTTTAATTACTTTGATGTTCCTTCTGCTACATCTGATTGCCCATCAGACATAGCTACAAGAAGCACCCCACAAAAGCAGCAGTTTCTACTGAACAAGCTTCTTGGCATCAGGTTTTATCCTTAATATTTAAATTAATGTGGGATTTGTTTGTACATTTCACTTTAGAAAATTATTATTAGTGTATTAAAACATTTGCTTTTCAAATAGCACAAACTAATTATCCAGTAATCCTTAACTGCCTACTTCTATGCAGTCATTCAAGATGGAAATTTTTCAACTATGAAGTGTAAGTGGCATCGGTTACTTTTACACTGAAAATATGATACTCTGATATACGTAATTTTTGAGGGACTGAAACATAAATATGAATTATGATTATCTTGAGAATGACAGCAACTAAAATAAAACCACCTTTGATCATAAATAGGTAACCCACTATTGACTTGGAATATCTTGTCTTGTAAAAGTACCATACATCCTTCCCTATTAATTATCTTCCCACTGTATTCAAACAGGTAATATATATTATATAATATTTTACCTTTAGAGCATTTTTTTTTTCTCTAGACATAGCCTAGTCATCTACCAGTTCTGCTGCTTAACTACAGCCTACTATCATCCCAGGATCCCTAACCACTGTGTAGAAGGAATACTATCTTGTGGCTGAAATATTAATTATTGTGCTGTTGAGCTTTGTATTTAAAACTCTGATTTATTATCTTGTCCACTGACATAAAAATTATTTTTATCAAAAATGAGTTCCTATCACCAAAATGTTAGTGTACAGGCCACCTACTACGTGAAATTTCCCACTTTGGTTTGTTTAACCCAAAACATAAAAGTCTCACTTTAGAAAATGCTACATGTTTAGGTGTACCAGTGTTGAAAATATATCTGAGCTGAAGAGATGCTATCAGAAGTTGATGGACTAGCTCTTGAGCGGGTGTTAATTGTCCTAGCTCTACTGGTTTCTTTCAATTTGCACCAGCTGAAAAACTGGCCTAGCATATCAATGTAATGACAGAGTTAGGAACTTTATTTTCCAATTATGATGCAAAACATTTAAATATTGCTTGAGTAGCCAATTATCAACATATAATTTATGAGATGTTCATTAGTAAATCATGATGAATGTATATGTGTTTTAAGAATGGGTCTAAGAATGACATAACTTCTGAGTGAACATGAGATATCAGAAAATGCTCTCTGGATGATATTCATCTGATCAAATATGGATATCTTTAAGGTATGCATCTAATCTGAGTCCCTTTGTTGTCAATGAAGAGAAACAGGCACTTCTAGCAGTTATTAATTTTATTCTCAAGAAGATATCTTAACCAGATCAGGTGGGCTGTATCCTTAAAGTGTCTGCTTCTCTTACTGAGTAAGGACGGGAACATTGAATAACTCAGATATAGATGTGTGCCTTGCTCATGTCTAAAGTTAGGTGAGATGAATCTCACCCTCAGGGCCTCACATTGGCTCCATCTTATTAAGTTGTCCCTCTATTATTCAACAGTTACTAAAACAAAGCTAAGTGAAATGTGGTAACACTGCACCATTATGTTACAATACACAGGACAGTAGAAAACAGCCTTATCATAAATGTATGACCATATAATTTGGGCTAGCATATTTACTTAAAATCATATTGTGCATATAATTGCTTCTATCTTCCTTTCATGTAACAACTCTTTTAAAATTCTTACTTCTCCACAGTTTGAGAGATTTTGATTTCTACTGATGGATCCACTAAGCAAAATGCCATTTTGATCTTTGCATATAGTTGTTGGTTATCTAGTGTTAATGGTGTGTATGGTGTTAAAAAAGTGACAATTTCCTGCTTGGTGTATATTCTTTCTCTTTTGGTGAACGGTGTTCATCAGTAAGAGAATAAATTCAGTAGTACTCACTCCTTTGCTATCTACCATATTTACAGGAAATACGGGAGTGAGAAAAGTTGGAAACCTAAGCAGTTATGTCATATTAGTAATATGATTGTAATAAACCCCATAAAACTGTAAATATAGAAGTGAAAGGAGAAACATAAGTATTTATGCCATAATATTTAGCAGTAGTAGTAATTAGCATTTTGATTGCCTTTTTCTTATCGGTTCTGTGAAAGAAATTCATGTGAATAGCAAATAAACAAAAATAGCCTTATGGACTATAGAGAAATTCACTTCACATGGGCCTTAGTGTTATAGAATTGCTGTGTGATTAACAATATTTGACATGCAGTTTGTTTTCTGTCCATGCGATTGCAACAACAGTTCCAATTGTAGCCACTTTTTTCTTTTCTTTTCCTTTTTCTTTCTTTCTTTGTTTCTTTCTTTGTTTCTGTTTTTTATGCAGAAGACCATCAAATGAATTGTCACAATACTCGAATAATGCAAGACACAGAGAAAGACGATAACAATAATGATGAGTATGATAATTACGATGAACTGGTGGCCAAGTCATTGTTAAATCTTGGCAAAATTGCAGAGGATGCAGCATACAGAGCCAGGACAGAATCAGAAATGAACAGCAATACATCTAATAGTCTGGAAGATGATAGTGACAAAAATGAAAATATTGGTCGGAAAAGTGAGCTGAGTTTAGATTTAGACAGTGATGTTGTTAGGGAAACAGTGGACTCCCTTAAATTATTAGCACAAGGACATGGTGTAGTGCTTTCAGAAAACATTAATGACAGAAATTATGCAGACAGTACTTCACAGCAAGATAATAGGAGTATGAACTTTGTAATGCTAGGGAAGCCTGTGAACAATGGACTTACGGAAAAAATGGTGGAGGAGAGTGATGAAGAGGTGTGTCTCAGCAGTTTGGAGTGCTTAAGGAACCAGTGTTTTGATCTGGCTAGGAAACTCAGTGAGACAAACCCACAGGAAAGAAATCAACAGCAAAACATGAACACTCGTCAGCATGTCAGGCAAGAAGATGACTTCCAAGGAAGAACACCAGACCGGAATTACTCTGATATGATGAACCTAATGAGGCTTGAAGAACAGTTGAGCCCCAGATCTAGGACTTTTTCTAGCTGTGCAAAGGAGGATGGTTGTCATGAAAGAGACGATGATACCACCTCTATTACTTCAGATAGGTCTGAAGAAGTGTTTGATATGACAAAAGGTAACTTAACCCTGCTTGAGAAAGCAATTGCTTTGGAAACTGAGAGAGCAAAAGCCATGAGAGAAAAAATGGCAGTGGAAGCTGGAAGGAGGGATAATATGAGATCATTTGAGGAACAGTCTCCAAGACACCTTTCTGGAGATGACAGGAAGCCTAAACCCAGTGACGGCCATGTCAAAAAGCCATATTATGGTAAAGGTAATATTTCTATATACCGTATGTTATGTCATGAGAAAGTGTGAGCTAACATGTTAAGTTTTGCATAGAATTCTGAAATGAAGTTATTAATTCCTCAAATTGGGAACTTTATTTAAATTGTAGGAGTGTGCCATGATGGTAAAATAGCATCATGCTGTGGTTATAAAATTAAAAAAAAATCATTCTGCAGTGTTAGAAATATGTACAGTATTTCAGTGAATATCATTTGGCAAAATTAAGAAAATCACCTTTCAGGGAAACAAAACAAATAAGAGATCATGTTGAAAGAGGCAAAGATTTTTCTCAAGCTTTTAATATATTTTATAGTAATAATTAAAAAACAATGAACAGAATTACGTTGCAAACTATATCGGAGAGTGGGGTTTTGTGTAGCAGGTAGTCAATCAGCTATGAAGTGCATATTCTACAGATTGGATTGGGTAGGTGGCATCATGATTTATAAAATTATCATCAAATGACAGTTATTGATGAAGCCTCTCCCATCTAAAATGTAGAATTGCCTGATAGAAATTGAACAGTATCAGAATGACCGATAACATAAGATAGGGGCAGTGACTGCACATTAATTATCTTAAGATAGTAAGGTAATGGAAATCATTTGCTATGCAAGGCATGGTGTGGCCTGGGCTGAGATCAATAGCAATTTCTTTCTTATGTGCATTCCACTTCACTGGTTTCATTCCATTGTGGAAACAGTTAAGGTGCTGCCTTGACCATAATTCAATATAAAAGAAAAAAAAAAAAAGAAAAAAAAAGAACAGACTAAAGGTTACCTTTAGAATGCCTTTTAATTTATGGGATTATCATGGTGATGGTGTGTTGATATTACCACACCCCTCTTCAACGTGTCTACATCTGTACATGTAGGGCCGTGTTGTATAAAGTGTTCAATACCTCCTGAGACTCATTGAACACCCCCGATTCCCATTGACTTTAGTGGAAGTTGAGGACGTGGTATTTCTTGGGAGATGCTAGGCAGGGACTGGGTTCATCTTATATTTGTTGTAAAAAAATTTGGTTTCCTTTCTACAACTGAGATGGTGGGCATTTTTCGCCTTTTTATAAATTCCTGTTTTGAAAGAGTAATACCCTAAGATCTGCCTATGACATTCAGGTAGGCAGAAAACATCTTGGTCCAAGAAAGGTTTTGATCTTTTTTTACAAGCTTTAAAGAAAAGTAATGACTAGTCTTTTAGAAAAGCATGGAAATTACTGATGTCAAACACTCTTCTGCAATGTATTTTAGTGAAGTTTTGTTTGTTTTAAACACAAATACATGGTCCAGTGAGTGCTGTAGTAACTTTGGGTATTTGGGGAAGACAACTTTATTTAGTTAGTGTATTACTGCATAGCCATGTGGATGTTGTGCTAAATGTTGTTTGCATATGACCTATTGTAGGTACATTTCCCTTTGAAGAAATGTCTCTAATAAAACCACAGAAAACATGGCAAACCAATATTAATTTTTGAAGAGCTTTTTAACTCTGGTGTTGTCCAGCCCTTCCAGTCTATGTATGCCCGGGAAAGCATTTATGCATATAGATCTGCTGTCTCCAAAAACACTATATAATTTCTGGCGGTAACAAAAGTATGGACTTCCTATTTCAGTAAATTCTAGAGCTTCTTTGAACCATCCTATCTCTTGGGAGCTGCAGGCTGAATTGATAATAGGTCCAAACCCCAGCCAGGGGCTAAATATTGTGGTAGTTTGGACCAAGAAACTTTGTGGAGTGGATCATTCTATGCTTTTTTTAATAAAGGAAGAAAGAAAAACTTATTCCTTACTTTAAAAAACATAGGAAACATTCTGGTAGTTGTTAAGAGAGGAAGCTTTAAGTAAGACAATTGCTTATATCATTTGTTCTCCACTCACACATTCTCTTCCAGATACTCCTGGAAGAGATACCCACAGAGATGTATGATATGGTTAAGTGGAAACTTTTTGGGTACACAAGTTTGCAGTGAGAACTACCTCCTGGCTTCACGAGTTCTGCTTTCAGAGATCACTGAAACAACTGTTAAGGGACCACTAACCTTTTTTTTTCCCCTGCCATTTAAAGCCTTCTAAACAGGCTTTCTTCTGAAATTTATGAATTTTAAAACCTTTTCAGTCCTCTGACAACCTTCACTCAGGCAATACTCCCATTGTGGCAAGGAGTGAGGAAAGGTTACAGAATTAAATAAAACTGTGCAATATTTCTCCCAATTAGCAGAAAAGGATTTACAAAAGAGTATCCAGTGTTTTGTATAAAGTTGTGGAAAGTTTAGTCAAATGTCTTCCATTAAAAGCAATGGGAAATTGTGCAAGTACAATTTTACGCAAGTTTTTAAATCATTAAGAATAGTATACAGCATCTTTTCTGACTCATTAGACCATAAAGGCTCTTAAGGATCTGATACATGCTATAACTTTATAGCATAGACTTGAATACAGAGGATGATTTGCTTGACACTGTAGGATGTAAGTGTCCGGATCCTCAGCTGCTCTAAATTAGAATACCTTCATTGACTTCGGTGGAGTTCTAGCAATGCGGAGTAGCTAAAGTTCCTCTAGTTTAAAGTCTCTAAAAAGCCATTATGGTCTATTAATCATCTACATTTTTTGCAGTCCTTGAATATTGTGATATTTACATAATTTATATTTCATTTACATTACTTATTCACTTATCTAATACTTTTACACATCCCAAAGTACTTGACATGAAGAGTTGCTTAGAGTTGTGTATGTATGTAGCTGTGGGCTTGCTGTTCTAGTGGTCTCAGCACAGGCCTATCTGGCAGGAATTCAAATCCCTCCTCTGACATTTGCTCCTTCTGTGGCCTTGGGTTTAACTTTTTGATCTCTTTGTTTCAATTTCCTGATGTATAAGATTACGGTATTTCCAGGAGTGTTGCGATAACTGTATAGCACTTTGGAGACAGATTTGTATGTGTATTTATTGTTAAAGAGCATGAAACAAAGAACTGTATTCTACAGTCAACATGCAGGTTAAGTGAAATAAAACTTTCATAATTAGGGATTCCATTTGCAAAAGACAAGGTTTAAATATCATATTAAAATTTAAGAATGGATTTACGACATGGAGAGTCATTACAATGAGCTAAAGAATTTCTCTAAAACGAAGGTGTTCTGAAAGAACTTTGAATGTAAAAGTATGTATCTATATATTTAAAAGCTACCAGAGGGAAATCAAGGAAAAATAAGTCCACAACTGAATGTGAACTCTGGATTGTATTGATTAATGCTGAAAAAAATGGGTTGTATGTGAAGTCCTACAAGTACTGAAATTTCCACTGATTGTACTGAGGGTTGCATTTGTGGAAGCTGGGATGGACCTTAATGTAAGAAAGCCTTAATGGAAAACGAGTAGCAAAATCTTATTTTCCAGAGACAAAAGCATAAATACTGAAGCAGAGCAATGACAAGAGCAGCATAAAATACTTAAATGAGGATAGCTCAGATTGGGTATTGAAAGGAGGATGGACTAAAAAGTGCAAGGGGGATGTTGGTTGATCTTGAGCCAAAATGGTAGCAGTTAGAGTATCCTGAATTTTATTCCCTTAATACTAACATGAAAATTAGCAATAGTCTCCAAAATCTGGCAACTGTGGTCAAGATGATAAGATGTAATTTGTATCATGTGCTGGACTGGAAGGGTAGGGATGTTATTTTACAGATGTTCTGTTAAAGGAAACAAGCTGATGAAGTATGTGACAAAGTTCTAGTTCAGGATTAATCTCACCAGCAGTTCCGCTACATTATTGGCAGAAAACTTTATTTTGTTGAAAAAATGTCTATTTAGACTTTTCATTGATTTGTAGACAGAAGAACCAACAACATTCTAAAAGATCATTAACCTTTTAAGCATATGAATATTCAGGCATTATAAATGCGTGTTTGTAATGGCCCAAATTTACACAGCCAGTGATACTTTCAGTAAGTCTGATTACAACGTTTATCCCACCATAATTTACTGAAGATAAAGGAATATTTACATAATTTCTACCACTTCATAAGGAATTTTAAAAAAACCCAACAGTCATCTCCTCAGTGAGCCTTGGAAGAGGGATTTATTTGTGCTGAATTGTTGAATCATTACGCTAAACAGCTGGGTTTGCTACTCTCAGGACATTGAACTTCTATGACAGTACATTTGCAGACCTTAATACAACAGGCAAATAAGAATGTAAAGAAGGGAAACTCCAACTAAACAGTTTCCAAATGACCTTACACCCTTGAGCTGATGTTTGCCACCAGAACATTGATTGACAGTGGTATGGCTTTGCTATAAAAAGGTCAGTTTCCAATCACTGTGAATGGATATTGCTGTGATCATAGGAGCCTGCAGTCTGAAAAGAAGATAATGGGTTAAAAGTGACAGAACTGTGTTAAGAAGTAGAAAGTTTTTTTTTTCTTCTAGTTTTCATAAGAACATTTACCAAAGAGTAAATGACATGATTAAATGAACCTTCTTACAGAAATGTGAAAAGCATCATTCACTTGACACATTTGTTGTAAATTATAGATCCCTCAAGAACAGAAAAGAAAGAGAGCAAATGTCCTACCCCTGGGTGTGATGGAACTGGCCATGTAACGGGGCTTTACCCCCATCACCGCAGTTTGTCAGGATGCCCACACAAAGATAGGGTCCCTCCAGAAAGTAAGTTCACATTGTTTCATGGAAACCGGGGATAAAACTACAAAGATTTTTCTAGCATGCTTTTTAAACCTTTTATTTAAAAAATTAATTTCATTTTTCAGTATGGTTTGTCTCAACTTAGTCAACTGTTCTGTGTTATACTTTTTCCTTTATTCCATCATTTCCATTCTCTACTAACTTTTAGACTAAAAGAACAACTTTTAAAGCTGTATTCTTTGATTTTAAGAACCCTAGGTTATTTTTAAATAGATGTATTCAGTCAACGGAGAAAAAGGTTTCCAGAAGACGTGCACTGCTTTTACTTCTGCGTGCTGATGTCACATCAGCTGTTCCTGTTGTCTTGTACAGGAATAATTGTACTTGAAAAACTTGCAACCCCTTTTTTTTGTTGTTGTTGTATCTGAAACATAATTTATATTAAAGTAGTTTATATTATTAAAAATAACAATTTGGCTCTTTACTCAGTTACACAACTCAGGATTTTGAGCAAACATCCCCTGTCAGTCACATGGGTGGAATTTCCTGCCATGTCAGGGGATTCTGTGCAAAGGACATTCACCCATATGAGCTCACGGACATTCACCTGAAGGCAGAGGGCTCCGTTTCTGGAAGTCACCTCCTTGGCTGGTGGAATCGACATAGTTCTGTTGAAGCTAATTGCTCTATGGTGATTTACACCAGGCAAGCATCTAGCTAAGTTTCAGTTCTCTTTCACACCAATTTTAAAATGGAGTTATTCCATTGAAGCCTAAATCGCCACTGTCCATCAGCACTTATAGACCTAACCTCAGTGGATTTACAACAGCCTAAAGGAAACATTATAAAGACAGTGAGGGCTAAAATGGTCCCCAGTTTCCAAAGGAAAGTAGATTCTGAAGGGTAGGAAAACAGAAGTAGATTAGCACACCAAGAGTGGCAGACATAAAAAGTCTCGTCTTTCATGGTAGAGTGGCTTCTTCCAGAAGTAAAGTAATGAGGAAGTGCTTTAGGAAACTTTGCTGTAGCTTGGTTGATCTCTGAATACAGTAGAAAAATAGAGTAATTTCTCTGCTTTGCAAGACCCTGTAATTTTCTGAAACACAAATATTTATTCAGTTGCTCAAAGTTCTCTGGTTTTTACAAATGGTAAATAAAAAGCTCTTTAGAAGGCTTTGTAAATCAAAGAAGAATATAGCTTTAAACTGTTTGCATGCTCTTGTACCTACTAAAATAAAAAAGGTGAGCTCATCTTTTTATTTTTTTCCTGTGATGTTGGCCTTGTGAAGCATGTTTCAAGAACAGCTTTGAATAGTAGGAATTTCAGAGTAAAGCTTTTGCATCTATACACATTTTAGTACACTGAAGATGGGGTGATGATGATGGTTATCTTTTAATCAGTATACATGGTTAAATTCTCAAATCTCTGAACAGCTTTTATTCAGTTCTTAACTCAGCCAAGGAATTCACTGATTTTATTAGATCTCTTTTTGAGTGAGAACTAAATACAGGCTTCCAGACTAGTTCTTGTATGAGAAAACCAGAACTTTGCAAGGGCTGGATGGCCTTTTTCCATAGAGTGATGTACTGCCATCCAGCTCTGAGACATGGATTCAGATATGTCTCACATCATACAAAACTCTTTAGTGTTACCAAAAGTTCTTGATAATTTGGCACTTACTTCATAGCATGAACTTTATGATTTAGAGGAGTACTGCTCTGAGCACCTTTGGGAGTAAGTTTTCCATCCAGCTTGCAATGGATGCAGATGTAAATCAGTTTACTTGCTTAAGCTTGTACCACTTATTTCTTTTTTACACAGTTTTCTTTTTTTTCCCACCATCCCTCAATTTTTAAGTGCTTATTTTTAGTTTTTAGTCTTTTGAAAAAAATTTCTATCCATTGCGATTTTCACATCTGTAGAGAATTTAAGTAAAAATTAAAGGACCAATTCTGCTCGTCATGTAGATGTGAATGATGTATCTATGTGGAAGTGGGCAGAACTGGCCCCTAGCTCAATTGGTCTGTCTTAGGGTTAACTTCTGTTTAGGGTTGTACTGAGGTGTGTTTCGAACAATTCAGTGTTCTACCAGTATAACTTGAGAGCAGATTTTCAGCTCTCGAGTTTGATACTGTGTGTATAAAGTTATGCATTATGAATGCATACATTTTCTGAAAGAATTTTTCTATTCTCTAATTTTGTGTTGGACCATTTCTAGCTCACACTTTACTGTTGAGCTGATCTTTGCTCAAGTGTTTTTGTACGAAGATGATGTTGGAAGTCTTCTGCTTCACTGTTGCACCAGAGGTGCATTTGTTTATAGGTTCTGTAACCTTCATAACTTTCACTGTTGCCCTGTGTTAATGAGCATAGGGTCACGATACCTATTTCCCTCATCAGGCTTTATTGGCTATGTGTGTCATGTGTATTTTGAGGAATGTTGGTTGTTAATGAATCCTGCTTTGTTTTAAAATGGTTTCATATATACTGGGATTTGATTTTTTTTTCTTGTTTTCATACTCTGCTGTTTTCTCTTACTCTCCTTGTCAAGTTCTTGCCATGCATGAAAATGTTCTTAAGTGTCCTACACCAGGCTGCACAGGCCGGGGCCACGTAAATAGCAACAGGAATTCTCACCGAAGGTAAGGATGCCGTCACTGGACGCCAATCTAGAGGGAACAGTGCCTCCGAACTGCAGCCCTTCTAGTAGTCCATTGGCGGGGGGGGTGTGAGTGTGTGTTTCGTTTTGTTCTTAAGATTGACAGATGGTGCTTTGTGTGCTTTATCCATTTTAAAGAGTAACATTTATTCATGTATTTTCTGAGGAGGACGAGTGTGCGTTTGCTTCAGTATGGATGAATTGATCCACAGAAGACATTTTAAGCATCCTTTAGCTTTTTGGGTGGATTTTTTTTCTTTTTGTTTCGTTATTAGTTGAACAGCAGTGGTATGAAATGAATGGTATGACTCCTTATGGATATGTCCCAGGGAGAAGGAAGAGTCTGTCAACATCAGCAGGACTAGGGCAGAGTTCTTGTTCTCACACTTCACTCTCTTCAGGGATTATTTTATAGTGCATGAAAAAATCCACTCTACTCCTAAAAATGATTTTTTTAATACATGAGAAACGGCATTTTAAGTACACAGACATTATAAGAGTTAGCGTTCCTACTAACCACAGTCTCAACCCCAAAGTCCTTATTCAGCTAAAACTGAATGAGAATTTTGCCTCTTTAAGAAACATTATGAAAATGTCTCATTAAATTTAAAAATGAGAAGCCAGAAATGTTAGATGTAAATATTCGAGCCAAACAAAAGGTCAAGAAAAAAAGCAACTTTTCTATAGTTTCCTAATATTAGTAATAGATTCTTACAAAAGGGATCCCATTGCCTATTAAAATCTGTCAAACACGTAACAAAATTATCAAAATATTACTATAATTTTTAGTACTTGTCATAATTTTCCCACAGAACAACAAGATCTTGCTTATTTCTTTACAATTTTAAAAAATCCAGGAAATGTGGGTAAGAGGATAAAAGGAACCGTGCAAGGTTCCTATTATTGAATTCCTTTTTTTACTGTTAATTGTGGCATGAAGGGTTAAGGGACTACACAGGTACTGGATGTTCAGTCTTATCAAGCTCTGGGTTACTAGAGCCCCTCATATTAACTGCATGTCTCCTGGAAGACTCTTGTGGGTACCAACCCATCTGCAATAAGCTCTGGTACCCCTTTCTTCTCTGCAGTGATGCTGCCAGTAGATGCAGCAAAAACCTCTGAGAAGGCTTTATGGGAATTACTGCTGCTTGAAGCAGCATTCACTTCTGGTTGAATATCTACTAGAATATTTGAGGTGTCTGAAGAAGAGCATGTCAGTGGAGCGCAGCTGCCCTCTGGCATGACTCCAAAACCGCACAGAGCGCCCTCACCCCTCTGCAGAACTAGGGCAGCGAGGGAGGGCTTTGGGGGGAGCAGTCTGCAGTCTGTGCTCACCTCTTTCTGCAGCTTTTGGGGCATTTTGCTCTGCTTCGCTTTTTTAATTCTTTTTTTTCCCCCTTATTTCCTGTAGAGAAGGGAACATCTGGGAATGCACTGATCTGCCTTTCATTTTAATTTCTTTTCCTGTGGTGAACACAGAGAGATGCGGTCACATAGGCACGCAATAGACTATGACAAGGAAAGGACCCCCTCCATTGTCAGGGTACAGGTTTTTACAGCTTCACTAAGAGCACCATCTGCTGGCATCAATATATTTATTTTTCCCCTTCTAAGTCTTTTCCAGAAGAATCAGGCTTATTATTGTCACTTAAATAATAGTTCAGCATTTGCAAATTTAATTCAATTTCAATTCAAGTGCAGAAGTTGTTTTCATGTTACGTCATCTCCTATTAGAAAACATACTTTAGTGGCTGAAATTCCTGAACAAACACTAAGTATAACATAGTTGAGATGTAGACTCAGAGACCCAAGGCCAAATTTTGCACTCATTTATATGCCTTGCAAAAAGATTGGAGTTAATGGAGCTGAATGAGGTGTGAAGAGGCAAGATTTGGCCTATATGGTGTTGTCATTTAATCAACTTCAGGAGCCATTTCATCGGCAACATTTCTAGATCCATAAAGGTCACAAGTCTGCTAGCAGAGCTGCACAGTAGATTCCAGTTTACATTCTCCTCTCCTACTGGTATGTTCACTGGCTGACATCCATGAATAATCTACCCATGTACAGTCAGAAAAGAAGAGCAGATGTAAGATCTACCATGCAACTTTGAAAGCAGAAGAAAGGAAGTCTATTCTAGAAAAAATACATATGACCAAAAAGCTTTTGGAAACTCTTTTCCTTCAGATTCTTCCTGATGCTGGCTAAGGAGGAGAAAGAGTAATTGGATCAGTGCTATAATGTGAAACTACGCAGGACAAGACAATTAAATTTCCTTTCTGTAATTGCAGCCTCTCTGGATGTCCTATTGCTGCAGCAGAGAAACTGGCTAAAGCTCAAGAGAAGCATCAGAACTGTGATGTGTCAAAATCAAACCAGGCATCAGATCGGGTTTTAAGGTATTAGAAATCACTATAATACTTATTATTATGCAGAATTCATCACACATTCACCTAATCTGAGAATTTATATTTATATACGTTGTATATACATATATATCTCCTCTAAAGAAGAGTTAGAATTAGGGCTTCTGGATCCAATTCTCACAGTGTGTATTTCCCACTCAATTTACATGGGGGAGGGCTGGTAATTATTTTGGCAAATACATGTAAAGCTGAAAAGCTCATTTTTGTCTTAGGCGTTGTTTGGTGTAAAGATGACTGCTGGAGTGCAAAGTCTAAGAACAATGTGAAAAAAGTTGGTATCTTTTGGGAATAAACTAATATTTACCGGTAAGTCTTGGTTTTTTCAGCAGGCTTTTACTAGTAAATATCAGTTTAAATTAAACCAGAAGCCCTATTTACGTTACCAAACTGGTAGTACACCTTTTGGCAGGACACTTGGAAAAATGCCAGGTATACCTTATATTCCAAAATAAGGTCAGACTTAGTTCTTTGTTGCTGTTCCCCCACTCACTGCCAGGAAGGATGGAAAGAGAGAAAAATTGTCCTAAATTTTCATACGGGAAGGACCTTGAACCAATCTGATGTAATTCTACCCCTTATCTTCATCCATATAGGATTCTGCATTTATCTAAAGCTGTATCCAGCTTTGTGCTATTGTCTCCTCTTTTGAGATATGTGGGCGGAAAAAATATTATTTCTAAGGAGCTGAAGTGTGAAGGATACGTGTAAAGGAACTAGACTCCTGCGTGATTGTACCAGCCTTATGCTGATGATGCCCCAAGAGCTGCAGAATTTCTCCATGGATACTGTGGTATCTGTGGGCTGGGTAGGTACATCCCTCCCAGCTGCCTCGAAGAGCGTGGAGGAAGTGCCGCAGCTTTAGTTCCCAGAATTTCCGACTTATCCCATAGGTTTCTTAGCATTTAGCTGTCTGGTAGATTTAACATCTGATAGGGCTGCTTAAAATGAAAGTTTTCTACTGTATTATCAACATCATTCTTTGAATATTCCCTTAAAACTTCATCTAATCTTGATGGTCTTTTCAAAAACCAGTCTTTCCATAGAGCTAAGAACACAGAATTATGGTTCACATCTACAGAAGATTTTTTGGTGTGCCTGTTGACTTTATTTTCCTTCCTCAGATTGTTTTTGATGGGCTTTATCTTAACGGCCCCTAATTCAGATTGTACAGTTTTTCATACAGTATCCCGGACAGTTTTCTTAGAGAAGGGTTCTTCAAAACCTATTAATAAAAAACACCCTTTGAGGGAATAACACAGTTTCTCGCTTGATGGAAAAAGGCAGATCAAAAATGCAGTGGCTTTTACCACTGCTCATTAGAGGGAAGCCACTGAAGTCAGAGGCCATACAAAGAAGGCAACTGCTCAAAAGCAGCATCCGGTTTGCTGGCAAAGTCCTTAGGAAGTTGCGCTGCATTCTTAACTTTGCTTGTGAGCCTGCTCTGTGTTTCAGATTTTATAGACAACTCAGATAATGCTTTGATCTTGTCTCCTGCTTCCCTTTTACCTTTAAGTCACTGAAGTATTTAAGATGAAGAACTTGGGAGCTATTTAAAATATTTGCATGCAGGCAACTGATGGGTAGACAGACATGTTCTGAGAGTAAACCTTGACTATTTGTCTTCATCCCAGTTTCCATCCCACCTGCATTTAAAATTTCTTACTTAAAAAGAAATCAAATTCATAGGACTTCTGTGCCACAGAAATTTTGGCTTTGCATTGAATGTACAGGATCTGAATTGCATTTTTTTAGCTAAATATAGATTATCTTGAGACAGGATCAAAATATTCATATCAGCTTATTGTATAAATGAGCCCACTGTATTTTGTGAGGAAGAAGTGTCTAAAGGAATGAGCATACATAAATCAAAGGGAATAGTATGACTAATAGGATTTCTTGGGGGATCTTTACATAAATATCCTAACTAAATTCTATGAATATGAATTCATTCAGAAAAAACATACTATTCAAAACCTATTTCTTACTATTTATCATTCCATTTTGTCAGTCAGCATGATGATACTTCTGGTCTTGACTGAATTTATGTTCCTATGAATGTTCCTTCCATTTCCTCTGGTTATAAATGCAGTAAAGAAAAAAAAAAAAGAAAAAGAAAAAGAAAAAAGACTTGATTATATGATTCTTGATTCCAGCAGAAGCACCTCAGGTGTGCTTTTCATTATCTTTACCTCCTGCTAAACGCAGTAGGTAGACATGCAGCACTGTGTGGCATTTGCTCCCTATGACCCAGTCATATAACACTTTCTTATATAGGTAAGGTCTGCAGGATCTGACCTTCATTTACCTGCTTTGAGAGCTGATGACTTCTGTGTCCACATGCAGAAGACAGCGTGACAGTGGAGGAGTTCACTATAGCATTCTTTCTCTGAGATTTCACAAGTTTCTTGAGTGGCCGAATGAGATCAGTCAGGGCTTCTCCTGGCTATCCTCCCTGATCCTAAACGAAAGAGAAATTTAGCTGATACAGCTTTATTCTGTATTCATTTGCAGGACCTTCCTTGAGGTGTGTATCTGTGTATCAGGAATCAGAGCTCCTGCCAGAACCTTGCATTTAAGGGTGAGCAGGATCTGCAAGGCAGCAGCTCAAAGTCAACAGAGATTGTGAGACTCTCCTGTGTATTTCTCAAGATGAACATGGATTTCTATATTGAGGGATGAAACAGGACTAGCTCCTTTGGAAAGCATACAGGAAAACAGCATACAACTCTGTTGAAAGAAATTCAGAGGAAACTCCATTAATTAAGTGGAGCTTCCAGTGCTATTTTTTCTTTTTGACAGTAAAAGGAATTTGTCCAAACTTCTTCTGTCAGTCTGCTTGCCCCTCTTTAATTCACTTCCCCAAAGAGAAAATGTTTGCTATGTGATGCAATTACATGGGGAAAGGGAAACCCTGAAGTATTTTAAAACAGAATTTTAAAGTACTTTTAGCTACAGGGTACATTTAGTGGTATTAGAATTAATTTTGTCTAGGCTTTGTTCAAGAAAATATATATTGTTTGTCTGCTGAAAATAACCAAACTAAGCAAATGCAATAATATATTGCTGTCTCTTGAGTACAAGAAATAACTAAGATTTTCTAATCTGAACTATAAATTATGCACAGACACGGTAAACTGAACTGCATCTAACAAACTTTACATATCTTTAATTTCTAGGCCCATGTGCTTTGTTAAGCAATTGGAGATCCCTCAGTATGGCTACAGAAACAATGTCCCCACCACCACACCCCGCTCCAACTTGGCCAAGGAACTAGAGAAATACTCTAAGACTACGTTTGAATATAACAGTTATGACAACCATGCCTATGGCAAGAGAGCCATAGCTCCCAAGGTGCAATCCAGGGATATATCCCCCAAAGGATATGATGGTAGGAGGTGCACACTCTTATACATGAGAGACAAGTTTGCAGTTAATCATGTTGTTGTATATGTAAACATCATACAAATAAGACATGTTTTCATGTTCATATAGTATTATGAGGAATGCTGTCATGTGTAAGTTATTTTAAAGGCCTTTTTAAAAAGCGTTGTTTTATACGGTGCTTGCTTCAGGATTGTTGCACTGGCAAAAGAACATCTCCAGCTATTAAGCTCCTGGGATGTGTTGAGATTGCAATAAAAGCTAGGTAATAGAGCTAGTCCTTATGTTGCTATCTGGGAGACCTGGCCTCAAGGGTCATATTAGGATTCTCGCTTCTGTACGGTAGTTCAGGTAACCAATAAAGATAACATACTTGCTCTGTGGGGATATGGAAGTAGAAAACCTGGATCTCATTGCACTTCAGAAATCACTGCTACTTACTTAATGAGGCATTTCTGCTCATTTTGTCCTCATTAATACACCTGTTGAATTCTCTGGAAAACCTAACATAAGTAACATGTTTAGGAGTAGGCTGAAGGTGGCTTCAGTTCAGGAGAAGACAATGGATGGAGTCTGTCAGGCAACAGGATTTTTACTAGGCGAGAAAAATGAACTGCAGGATAAAGAATGAGGATTTGGATTGTAGCTTTTGAGGACATCAGGAATTTTTCAGAGCAATACAATTGTATGTATATATACATTATATGCGTGTGTATACATAGATACCTAAAACCAAACTGTGCCTTTATCTCTTTTCTTTTTTTTTCTTTTTTCTTCTTTTCTTTTCTTTTTTCTTTTCTTTTTTTCTCTTCTTTTCTTTTCTCTTCTTTTCTTTTCTTTTCCTTTCTTTTCTTTTCCTTTCTTTTCTTTTCCTTTCTTTTCTTTTCCTTTCTTTTCTTTTCTTTTCTTTTCTTTCTTTTCTTTTCTTTTCTTTTCTTTTCTTTTCTTTCCTTTCCTTTCCTTTCCTTTTCTTTTCTTTTCTTTTCCTTTCTTTTCTTTTCCTTTCTTTTCTTTTCTTTTCCTTTCTTTTCCTTTCTTTTCTTTTTTTTTTTGAATGTTAACAGTTTATTTTTGGTTGAAATGTTTCATACTACTCACTGACTACCATAGGAAATTTCACGCAGGTGTCAGATTTTTGTTTAGGAAAGCAGAAATAAATATGCTAGATGATAGAACAATTTATGTTGTTGCCTGAACACAGACTCTGACATTCAAAGGTAGGTAAGTGGAGAAAGGGAAAATTCCTACAGCTCTTGCCTTCATATTTCTGATATTTTGGATATTTTGCGTTCTCATAGAATCAACAGGCATGTTCTTGCACTGTAGCAGAAAGGAGAAGGGTTGTGAAAGGCAACATATTTTTGAGTAAAAGTTCCCTTTTTTCTTCTCTCATACGCTTGTCTTGTTTGCCTGTGTCAGAATAAGGGCTTGAACATTATTAAAGGTAAAGCACTAATTCTGACTGTAGTTAGTAAGCTAATGAGTGTACATTAATATAAGGTAACTGAGATATTAACTTTTGTACATGCTCTGTCTACTCTTGTAGAAAGGAAAGAATCAGAGTATTGCTGGGGATCCTGTGGACATGCATATTTTCAGGTCAAGTTACCATTGCTTAAGGAACTGATATATATTTTTCTCATTTAAGACCCCTTTTAAGCAAATAATTACAAACTCCACTTTTTTTCCCAAATCACCAGAACTTGAAAATGCATGTAACATTAAACACAAGTTTAACAGTGGCCTTAAATAATGAAAGGCTAGGATGATAAAGGTCACCGTCTTTATGCACACTCATCTTCCTTTGATATAAATAGGAATTTTACTTGGAGATAAGGTTGGGACTAGGTTGCTTCAGTGCTCAGTAATGTGAGCCAGAGGGGACTGAGGGACACTGTATACATGTGATTCATGCTGGTACAACAAGTATACGTGGTTCTTGTGTACTGAGAACAGCTGAAGCCCATTGTAGCTGGAGCAGGTTGTTTGCCAAATGAAGGCTAATTCCCTATGGATTTGTTCCATACCCCTGGCTCTGCAGGAGGCAGCACATGCTGTACCTGGTTCCAAGTGATGTGTGTGCTGTTTGGCCAGACAGACATGCTGACATGGCCCCAGAGATGCGACCTAATTTGAGTTTTTCTTCGTACCCTATCAGTGATTTTCATGAAACCTTTAGGATTCACATCTCTTTGATATTCCATAAGTAATCCATCATATTTGGCTTAAATTGGCAAATGGTTTCGAAGTTCCTCAAGAAAATCAGCTAAATTCGTAGAACAATGAAGTGAAATCCTGGGCACACTGAAATCGGTCAAAGTTTTGGCACTGACTTTCAAGGGGACAAGGATTTTGCTGACAGTTATTGGAAATAACTGAATATGAAAGAGATTTCAGGAAGAGGCTCTTCACTTAAAAGGGCTACTTTTCCTCAAGAAACTTTGCAGTATTTCTAGGTGATTTCATATTTGTGTGTAAAAAAAATTATTAATTAGTGCTACTAAAGCCATTATGGAGGTACAGAGTGCATGCCTATTATGTATGTCAGCAAACACATTTATATGAAAGCAGATTAAGTTCTGAAAAGTAATCCTGAAAAACCTGAAATTAAGCCTAAGGTTTTGGGGGAACTTGCAAATAAACAGCACTGCAGTTTTTCTGACTATATAACATGAGACAAATAGTCTAAGGATCTGAAAAATCAATAACTTCCTGTCTCAATCCTTTTTTAATTGTAAGCTAGCACCGTATTTTCATCATCAGAGAAAGGGATTATATGGTCAATAAGTGTATGGTTGTGAGTGACATGAACATAAATACCTCCTTTGGATTGTTTTCTTGATTTTTTTTCCAGTAAGCTTTAGTAAAAAAACAAACAGAAAATTGATACTTTGTATTGTGGGGTAGGATGCTCTGATAATTCTTGAGAAATCTTGTGTTTGTGGGCTTGTTTTTCCTTTGAAACCAGTTTCATAGTATATTGGATGTTGGGCTTATGGTATACAGCAGCAGAGATAAGAACAGCTGGACACAGCAGGCAGGGGAGACAGCAACCCTTTCAGTTGCTCAGGTGATGGCAGGAGCTCCTCTCATCCCACCAGTAGGACTGGGTCCTTCCATCAGAACACTGAGAAAGTGTTAGGAGTGGGATTCATCTGACCATATCTAGACTTTTATAATGTCAACACCTACATCTGAGCTCGCCACCCCTTTCAGATCCAAGGATAGACACTTCTCTGATGTAATTCATCTCCTCCTGAAGTACGTATTTAAAACTGGTCAGGTGAATCATTGCCTGGAAGTTCCTATTTTTTTCCATTGCCTGTAGAGGAAGCCTGTAATGACTAGGTCAGGTATCTGAAGTTAGGTGAGATGAATCTGTTATTGTGCAAGTCAGAAAAAGTGTTGAAACTGTAATTAATTTATGTAACGTATTCAGTGTTTAGGCAATACTGGGGATGAGGGTGCCTGGGAAGAATTTAATTCCACTCCAAATATCTTAGTTTGGTCCTTTATGTTGCTGGGATCTCTCCCACTCCTCCATTATTAATTAGCAAGAGGAGCCTGTACAAAGAGAGGTTCTTTGCAATCAGCCCCCAGGCATGTCTGACAGGAGGCCAGTATGGGTATGCAGCTGGTTAGACCTGTGTCTGTTATTTAATGGGAAGGTGTTCTCCACATTTGGTTTCACTCTGGATCATGAAGTGTAGGGGCGACTGCAGAGTTTCCAAAACGTGGTGCCACAGAGTTGGGCAACAGAGCAAGCAGAATTATCTGGTATTGAAACAATGCATCTTGCCCTTTGTTAGAGATATACTTGATTTAGTTCATTATAAATTGGTGATCTTTGTTTCTCCTGAGAAGCTAAGGTGAAATGAACAGTGTGGGTTATGTGACTCGTCTTAAAATGTACAGCTACAGTTAAAATAACCATGGCCATTTCTAAGTGAGTTTTGCTTAAATTATTGGTAATCTAAAAGCTAATAGTTGCGTAGCTTGCTTATAGCACTTTACATCTTCAAAGTGTTTTGCAAGTGAATCACAACACAACTAAATTTTAGAAGCCACTTTCTATTTATAGGGAAAATGAATTCGAGGGATAATATAGTTTGACCAAGGCCACAGAGGAGTCCATATCAGAGCCTGCATGAGTTTCTGATGGTTAGTCCTATGTATAAAGCTGCCTCTTTCCCTCCCTTTCTTTAGAGCACATTCTCATATATATAATTTCCCGTGTAGTATATCTCTTATGTCTGTCTAAATGTGACCTGCCATAACAAGACTAACATTTTTTGCAAGTGACAGAAGTCTTATTTGTTCATATGAATTTTGAAAGATACTTCTAATTTGACAAGTTCAGTGGTACAGGGTGCTTGCTGTGTCAACACAGTAGAAACTGAATTATTCAATTATTTCCTTCCTTAAGTATAGGAAAATTCTTGTGTGTCTTGGATACCATTACAAAATAACAATGGATGAATGCTGAATTTTTAATGACCACCACTGACTACTATATTAATAATGAAACTCTTGAGAAATAGTTCACAGGTTTATTATTAGTGGATACCCTGCTAGAGTAGTGCTTCTATGTGTTCAAAACAAAGAAATGTGATGAATGTTTAGCATTCACTTCACTTAAAAAAATATCACACCCTGTGCATTATGTGGCTTTCCTGAGAAAACTCCATCTGTTGTGAATTAAGTGAAACACTATTTCCTTTACAGTAAAAATAATGCCATGATTTTTTTCGTTTTTTTAGAGAAAGGAGGATGACATAAGCTCTTTTGCTTTCAGATTCTTCTTTTGAACCCTGCCTGCCTACCAAAGCAGCCTGTGGTTCACAAATGGGCTGTGCTCATGGGAGCAGATTATTATATGTATGTCTGCTCAGACAAATACACCTGAAGAGTCTGGCATTTAAATGGAGCCCATCACGGAAGAGCTCTAGCTAGGGCCTGACCTTTTTTGTATAGCTCTCTAATCAGCATGCTAGTTGGTTATTGTTATACTGTGCTATATGGTATGATCTCTGCAGTATACATTTCCATCTTAAGGGGAAGTAGTCGCTGTAATATGCATGTATGTATCCTCTGACCTTGACTTTCATTTTTTTATGAAAATACATAAACTTTTAGATTTAGGAGAGGAGCTGACACTTTCTTGCATTTTATATAAACACTTTTAAAGCAGTTTATTTGGGAAGAGGGTTGGAGAAATAAGTGAGCTAATAGGGCTGTTTTGCATTATTACTATAATACTTTTGGCTGCAAGGAGCATTTCTTAAAAGCAGCAGCAGTGCTGCATTGCGTTTAGATAGGCTGGACATGAGGTTTGTCAGTGCCTTAGCTCTTCTGTGACCGCTCATGGCTTCTGTCGGTCAGAGTACGGCTGAGTGCCGCTGTCCTCGGAAGGGGTGTCTCTGGTCCTTATTGCTTTTATGAAGAGTTGTAGGTGCTTGGGTTGTTTGAAGGTGGGGACCTTTCACTTATATCTGTCTCCATTTATACAGCCACTGCTTCTGCCTTTGTGCAAGCCATGGTAAAACTCACACGTGACCACCACCTCTCTTCTTCCATCATGTTCCTCTCCTTTCTCATGGGCAGTGTAGTAATATTTGCGTGTGCTGTAGGAGGAAGAAACCTTTTAGGAAGCATGGGGTGTTTGAGGACATACGGGTAGCACTGTGGCCCAGAGACCAAGCCTTAGAGGGGGCTTGATCTCCAGCAGCTCTGGGGTGTCTAGGCCTTAAATTAACAGTTTGCTTATGTAAATATGAAAAGGTCCCATAGTGTTATGTTGCCCCTCATTAATAAAAATTAATGAGCTGAGCAGATCTTACCTTCTGTCTGACTATGTATGTGGGGTAAAAGCAGTGTTTCTGTGTTTTTACTGTTTTCTAAATCCAGCCTGTTTGTCAGAATGATTCATGATCATGTCATGCAGATTTTTACAGGAGGTTATTTCATACAAACTCACATATGTAGCATGTAAAAGTCACAGACAGAAATCAAGAAATACAGCCATCATTCTTACTGCCGGCTTTTTTGCATTGGTTACTGTTGCTCATTATAAATTTCACCTCCAGCAGTTTGTTTTTCTCTTCACTTATGCAGAATGCTCGTTCTTTTGAGTCATCCTTGTCATATTTCTTCCCACAGCTAAACGCTACTGTAAGAATTCAAGTCCAACCAGCAGCACAACAAGCAGTTATGCCCCTAGCAGCAGCAGCAATATGAGTTGTGGTGGAGGCAGCAGTGCCAGCAGTACCTGCAGCAAGAGCAGCTTTGACTATACTCATGACATGGAGGCAGCGCACATGGCTGCTACTGCTATTCTGAATCTCTCCACTCGCTGCAGGGAGATGCCTCAGAACCTCTCCACTAAGCCTCAGGATCTCTGTGCGAGGGTAAAAATTAGTAATTCTGTTTGTTGATGAAGATTTCTCTTTACTGCACTTGCTCTGTGGCCCTGATAGACAGAAGAATAGCTTTAGTACATCTTGCTTTTTTCTTTTCTTTCTTTTCCTCAAAATTAACATAATCTGGTGGCTCTGCTAAAGCAGGGAGAAAAAAAAAAAAGATGCAAATTGCTCACAAGTATCTCAGGAAATCCCAATCGGTATATAAACTGATGATACTGATAACATGTACTCCTTTTTTAAATTTGTCTCTTACTAGTGAGATCTACAATTATAAAGATGTTTGGGTTGCTCAAGTGGTATTAATTGCACTACTGAGTTTTTTGCTAAATACTGTCTGATTCATGCATTTTGTGAAAGGATTAAGATTTAATGACGTATTTTCATTTAAAGGTCACAAATGGGACCTAAGGTTGTAAGACCTAATACAAAGAAATCTATGCTATTTGTATGTTATAATTTCTTGCCTGTCTGTGATATCACAGTTCTTAAGTCACTGCATAATACATCTGAAATGAACCAATCCTCCAGTACAGGTGACTTTAAATGTGCTTAACAGTAGTGCAGGGTCACTAATGTTCTGTATGTTCATAGAGCCTCAGTATATTATGAAGCAGCTATATGGATACAAATAAAAGCTTTTGTTGTTAAGCTTTTTATATTAAGAAAAAAGAGTGCACTATTAACATTCATTAAAGATTTACCCAAAGATTTTTTTTTCATTATAAACAATAAGTTTCGACTCTGATAGCTGTTAAGAAATGAGTATTTAACATGCACCAGCAAACAGTACAGTATTACCTATAGGAGACCACTAGATGGCTAAGTAGACAGATGCAGTGCAGAGGAAACATTTTTATTGTGCTTATAGAAGAGCTTTTGAGCTGGCAGACATGTTCTGTTCTTCTACATATAGACAAAGGTTTTCTTCCCCTCATCATGTAAAGCCCCTTGATCATTCATAACAAACTAAACCCATAGCAGTAGGTATTAGTAATAATCATGATTTAAGCCAGAACGGCTGGTGACTTTATTTTCAAATGCTGCTTTTTTACATTAATTTATTTAATACTGTTCAAGAGGGAAATCTCTTTCTGGCGTGTAAATAAATACAGTTGTACTCTATGTCAACACGATGGAAAAAGCTGGAATAAAATGCTAAAAATCTTCTGTGTCAAAACCAGAAGGGCCTCTTTCCTAATGTGTCGCCCTATATTGAGACTGAAGGAATGAATCTGAGAAGACAAACAAGTATTTTCTAAATTAAATTAGCAGGATAGCAGCAATTAGATACATGCTCTGACAAAAGGCAGTAATTCAGAAAGAGAGATTTGCATTCACAGTGCTTTTCTGCAGCTCTGTTGTTACTCCAGAGGAGAGAAAGTCGCCAGACATATGAGGAGTCAGTTGCATTCGCATTAGTTTTGAAAACAAATTTCTTGTGGAGGGTTTCATTTTTGAAAAGATGAGGGATTCTCTGTGGGCATTTTTATTTCCTTATGCCCTTAGTTTTTTAAAATTTGTCTTTGTTTCAAGATATCTTATTTCTCCTCACCTAATATAGTAGACAACCCTTGTTTGTTCTATAAAAGAAGCCACAGCCCATACTCACCCTATTTTTCATAGTACCTCAGCCGCTGCAGAAATTGGCAGAACTATTGTTGCAACTATTCCACTACCCAAATTTATTGATTATAAAGATAGATAGATATATTAAATGTTAATACATTTACGTCTGTGAAATGTGAATGTATTTCCTCATTGGCAAATGGTGTCGAAAAGGACTTGTTTTGATACCCTACCTCCCTAATTTTCTGACATTTTCTATTCAAGCATTGGCTGTTGATGTTAAATAAACAAAGAAACAATGATTATTTGATGCTAGCTGGTTTTTGTTACTCTAATCACCCAGACAGGTGTCAGGCCTGGAAACAGGAATTATGCAGATGTTAACTCATAGATACTCACCTCTCAGAGAATAAATCAAGAGCATAAAGACAACGACAAGGAAATACCTTTAGAGGTTTCTCCTTTTCATTCCAAATTTTGCACCTGTGTGCCAGGTGGCAGGAGGGGTAATGAAGACTCTCCTCTCTTCCCCCAAACATCAGATTAGCCATTCAGGAAGAAATCTACTTTAACAGCATTAATGTTGTGTAACAGCATCATGCTATGTGTGGGAGGGGGCTCAATGCTTACAATCTATACAGGAATGTAAAAGCATTTTATCATTCTGCTAGGCAATCAGATTGAAGAACACAGAGAGGTAACAGTTTGCTAGTGTGAAGCCGAATTAACAATATTTTTCTTATTTTGACAGAATCCTGATATGGAAGTCGATGAAAATGGGACGTTGGATCTGAGCATGAACAAGCAGAGGCAGCGAGATGGTTGCTGTACCATTTTGACACCACTGGAGCCAATGTCCCCGCAACGGCAAGCCGTGATGAATAACCGGTGTTACCAACTGAATGAGGGTGACTGCTGGGACTTACCAGTGGACTACACTAAAATGAAGCCCAGTAGGATAGATGAAGATGATTCCAAAGAGATTAATGTATGTCTTTTTCATCTATTAGTTCTTGTTGCAATCTAATTTTGGTAATTCATTAAATTTCTGAAATTTGGAGGGAAAGAGGAAACAAAATTAATACATGATAAAAATGGTGGTTTTCTACAAAAAGGACTTTCTGCTGGTTAATCTTTAGGACTGTGTCATGCTGGCACACGTCAGATCTGTGACTAAGTTCCAAAAGACAACATTTGAACCATGAATGTGAATCATGTTTCCTAACAGCATCATCTTGCTACCAAATATTTTCTGCAGTAAAGATGTTTCGCTATATCCAGATTACATTACTCTATAAGCAAGTTGACATAACTGTGCAATACTGGGATAATCAGCTCTCAAGACAAGATATTCTCCTGAATTTGAAAACCATAAATGATGTGCTGAGTATTTGAAAGCATGTGTTACTTAGAAATCAATTTAAACAAAAGCGGCAGAATATAATGTAAGCTTTCAACTATTTCAGCTAATCTTCTTCTAGATTACTTATACACTCCTGATAGCTCTGTGTGTGAAAGGGCCCGTATTAAGGACGTACTTTGTTTCAAGAGTACAACGAAGGAATATTAGAAATAAGTATTACTTTTCAATTCATAATACCAAGACAACAGCAAAACCCTCTAAACAGAAGAGGCAAATAAAGAAAGTATGTTAGTGAATTTATTTAACTTTTCAAAACTTAGAACAGCCAGGACATTGAAGAGGTCTGCTGACAAGTTTTAATGTCACTGCTTTTGTTCATCAGGTTTCAACCTTATCCACTGTGTAGTTTACAATGCTGCACTCAATGCAATTTAGCCGTTTGGAGAATTCTAGAGGTTGTTTTCTGTTTTTTTCTTGATTTATAACAGCAAATTAGGCTAATCATTTGTGTGTAGCACATCTCTTGCCAATTTTAATTAAAACATAAGACTATTTTCAGTAACTTTGAAACATATAACAAAGTGGTATTTTCACTAGGTACACTGAATGCATTCTAGCTCTGGTGTTAATTACAGTTTTGCTATTAATTTCACTGCAGTTAGGAGGAAATGTGTCACTATCAAGGAAATGTGAGGTAAAACAGACAGTATAGCATGTTTTTTTTCAGAGTAAGCAGAACTCCCTGCTTCTACTGTGGTGTTCATAGCACCATCTGCAGGAATTGCTGAATCAATGCATTCATCCGCTTCATTCCTGAAATAGATGATTTTGGATTTCTGAATGCATCAGTAAAGTTAATTATAAATTATATAATTATATTTTGCCAGACAGATCCATTGAGGTTTGCCCCAGTTGAGATTCTGTGTGCAGATGTTGAGATCACTCCTGTTTCTTCTTTGAGATGTTCTAAACAATTAAAATGTTATTTAAGATGGGGTTTTGATGCATAAGATTCTGTATTTAGTGATCTTTTTTCCCTTGCCTCTGTTTTGCAGTGACTTTAGAAAAAAATGCTGATCCTTTTTAAGCAAAATAATATGACAGCTACAGGAAAAGCTGTGTTTTGCCTTTTTTTTCTTCTTTCCTAATTAAATAACATATATATTCTACATATTGTGAAGTCTTCTTTGAAATATCCAAGTATTATTTGAAGGTTTAATAAGTGAAGGAATATAAAATAATTCCATTAATTTTCTCTGGCAGAATAGGACGAAAAAGGAGATAGCATCTGATGACTCTGCTTTGCATCATTTTATGTAAGTTGTAACCTCACCTAGCTGAAACTAATGCTTATATATTTGCCTGTAGCCAGAAGATTTGGATCCTTTCCAAGAGGCGCTTGAAGAAAGAAGGTATCCTGGTGAAGTTACAATCCCA
The DNA here is from genome assembly GCA_013389945.1 of Fregata magnificens. Lineage (NCBI taxonomy): Eukaryota > Metazoa > Chordata > Aves > Suliformes > Fregatidae > Fregata > Fregata magnificens. The sequence continues at coordinate 42,633 of WAAD01017617.1, forward strand.
AGTCCTAAACCCAAATACCCTCAATGCAAAGAGAGCAAAAAGGATTTAATAACGTAAGCATAATGTGAGGTGAAATTATTTTTCTCCTTTTAACCTTTTCTCTCTTTGTCTTTTTTTAAACAAACGAGTACATATACGCCTTGCAGTATGAGCATGCAACATTTGCAGCATATAAATGTTTCAAACTGCCAGTTAAGTAAAGTGATAAGCTAATGTGTATTTGCTTGTTCTTAATGATGCTATATTGTATTGAGACGCCATTTTCATTTAAACCTGTTCATTTTGCAGCTTTTCGATTAAGATGCTTAAAACCCCTTGCAGTCATTGCAGCTAAACTGGAAACAATGAAACTTTTAAAAGTTTTTTTTTAAACATACTTACTATTTTGGCTGTTTTTGTTTTTGTTTGGTGGCAGATGTCCAACACCAGGGTGTGATGGGAGTGGTCATGTGACTGGTAATTACGCCTCACATAGAAGGTGTGACTTCATTTTTTTCATGGTGGATTCTGTCTTTTCAATTTATTGTTTTCAGCTTACCTCAACAATGCTGTCAAAGTAAAACGTTGAACTATGTGTTAACCCTTTGAGTAATATATGTTGATCTTAAAAGCATGCTAATTTGTGTGTTGTATAAACGTCTTTTATTTTTAAATAGATTACTAAAATTTCCAAAGTATTCTTAAGCATTTAAGTAGTTAACCCAGGAATCTCAAATATTTGTTGTTGCATTTTACTAGTTCATAGAGAAACAAACAAACAAAAAGAACATTTACAGTATGTAATTTTGGAAGTAATGTTGATACCTAAATATATTCAGAGGGTTAACTATATTACAAAATTCAATATTACAGCACTTGCCCCATCGCTTTTCTGCATTACAAAATTTTACTTTTTAATTTTTATGTTGTGTTTGTTTGGGAGTGTTCAGTTAATAAGAAGATTAACTTACTTGTATGTCCTGCCGTGTCTTACAGTTTATCTGGCTGCCCCTTGGCTGACAAAAGCATTCGAAGTATGCTGGCCACAAGCTCACAAGAACTCAAGTAAGATATAAAGAACAAATATTTTCTTTATAAATATTTATTTGACTGCAAATTGTGTATAGTTGTATCAGAAATTAGAAACACTGTCTGGAGAGCTGCTGCAGAAGGGGCTGATCCTGCTTGGAACATGTGTTGAAATCTCTAGAAATTCCATACAGGCTGGCTCTATACATAAGTCTGTTGAC
>WAAD01017621.1:6040-40811 GCA_013389945.1 Fregata magnificens
GATCCCTTTGTAAATCTAATTACAGGCTAGGACTGGGCAGTCTGTTCGCCCCGTAACAGAGTTTAGCAGTGACAAGATACATCTCAAAGAACTCAATACATTTTAGTGTGTGATGAGAACACTAAATATTATGTAAAGACAATCAACCTGATTGTATGGTAGTTTACCAGTCTTACCCACCAGCCACAGGGGATTAGAGAAGGCAGACTCACAACTTCGTCTGTTCTGTCTTAAGCCCTGTAGGGGCTTCCTGGGTGGGAACTGTCTTAATCATTGTGTAAGCGCTTTTGAGCCTCAAAGCTTCTCTCTGCCACCCTCCCCTCTTCTTGAGCACTGTATCAGCTAGTTTACTGCAAAATGTTCTCTCTCACTATGAACTTACCCCTCTTTTATTTCCTTCACTCCTGGTTTCTGAGGCCAGAAACCTCAGATAAATTGGTATACACAACTTTCAGACTTGCTAGTGTAGTTTTACACTGGTTAACATTCTGTCAGGAACTTTGAGAGAGACTCTTTCAAATATTGTTAAAGAAGTCTTTTTTTTCTTTTTTTTCATGGTACCTGACATTTCAGTATAATGGTCCTTGGTATTCCTCTGTGTCTATCACAAAGGCCTATTTCTGCATGTGGATTCTCTTCAGTTCCATCTTAAAACTGCAAATAGGATCTGTAAAATGTCTTAACTAACTAGATTTTAAACCATGTTGCCTTAGTTACAATGATTTCTGTAGCTTAAGAGTTGGAAAGAGTGACTTTGTGTTGCCATTTTTGGATCAGCTGTTCCTGTTAGCTTCTGCCATGTTACTGAAAAACAGAACAGTTGTCTGTAATAGTGGCCATGTAAACTATGATTCAGTTTGCTTCTGAGATATAATGCACTGCTAAGTTAGACTCATGTGCGTGTGTGTATCTACATATGCGTATGTTTAGGTTTTTTTTTTTTCTTTACTATCAGAATACAAGTCAGTTGATGACTGTGAGGAGTTGGTCATCAATGCTGCAACAACAATCAACAATTTATCCTACTACAAAGTGAAGAGTTCTGCTGTTCAAGACAAGAAGCTACACATTGCTGAAAGTAAGGACTTTTAAACTAGTATTTTTCGTGTAGCTTTTTGAAAGTGGAAGTTATTCGTGCTATATTTTGAGACTGCAGAAAATAAAGACACTAATAGTGTTTTGTGGTATCATATTGCAGGAAAATAAAGTTCCATCGGGCTAAATTCTTCCCATAATGATTTCTCATTCTTTTGGAACATAATTCTATGACTTGTGTGAAAACAGTTAGGTTGTTGACAAAACCCCTTCTTTTCCTCCCCGAAAGTATTTGCCATATTGTTTTCTGTTTAGCAATTTTTGCTGGACTTGTTCAAAATCCATATGCCTGAGCCAAAATAATCATGTTGCTTTTTACTTCTAATCAGAATATGGTAAGAAAGTTTTTTTTTCTTCTTAGCACCTTCTGGACCTGCAAAATCTGATTTATGTCTGTTTCTGGCTTATAAATCCATTGGCAGTATAGGAGTTGTGTGATTCTCTCCCCTCTGACAGTGTGAACAATAGTCATATTTCAGTGATGTGTAGGAACTGCATCTGAGTTCTGGGACTCATTGTGTTAATGTTATACAAAAGGTAGAGAGTCTATGTCTTGCATACCTTTCTAAATAGACAAGACATGGGGGAGAGACGGAGCCTGAAGTTCACACAACAGGTAGAATGAGGAGTAGGAAGAAATATTCTGGCTGTCAACCTGGTGCCCTGAGTGGTAGACGTCATATTCTCTCTAGGTAACAGTTCTGCTGTTGCCACGAGTCATTTTGTCACCCTTAAGCCAGCTGTCTCATTGCTAGTCAGAGAAATGTGGAAATAAATTACTTCTCTGCCTGTCCCATTCGCCCTCCCTCTCCTGCTTTTATTGTTAGCATGTGGAACCAGTCCCATCACCTTTCCTCTGCCTGAACTGAGGGGAGAGAAAACCTTTTGATGGAAGACCAGCAGCCTTCCTCCTCAAGGAGACATTTTGAGAATACTTGCTGCTTGATACAAGTGGTGGATCCCAAAGACAAAAAATAATCATTTCAGATGTCTCTTTAAGACAAGTTCAAGCCATGTTCAGTATTGTAACATTCAAAGATGGAAGTAATGGAACGAAGCCAACCTCTTCTCTATATTTTTTTCTCTCACTTTTCTGTGGTAGAAGGGTTAAGGGTTGACTGATTTCAGTCCTTTATATGATGGGCTGATTTCAGTGGTTCACTTCATACACACAGAAGACTGATAAATGATACTTCCTATTCACCTGTGGTATCCTACGTTCAATCCCCAACAAACTAGGAGGAGGATTAGCCCTAGCTGCCTCCATACTAGTCCTCTTCCTAAGCCCACTCCTCCACAAATCCAAGCAGTGCACAATAGCCTTTTGTCCCCTCTCCCAACTCCTATTCTGACTTCTAGTCGCCAACCTCTTCATCCTAACATGAGTAGGCAGCCAACCAGTAGTGCACCCATTCATCATCATTGGTCAGCTAGCCTCCTTCACCTACTTCACCATCTTCCTGATTCTCTTTCCTATTACCGGAGCCCTAGAAAACAAAATACTCAGCTACTAAACTCAGCTTCTGTAACATCGCTCCTTTGCTGTGCACCAAAAACCTACATGATGGTAGCTCTTCCTAGGAAATGCTGAAGGTCTCATTCTATCTGCTGAAGTTACACACTAATCATATGTGAAACTGCTAAGCGGGAAGGCAGCAAGCCAGTAAATGCTTCAGACCAGGGGCAATATAAAGTAGCCGTTCAGAGAAAATGTGTTTGCTTGTTATAGCAGCACTGAGAGAAAATAGAGCTAATGTCAGAAAATAAATTGAGTTTTAGGAGACATCCCACCATAAGACCATCTGTTCAGGATCTAAATCAATTCTCTTATATATTACAACATTTCTTGCTTCTTTGTCTTCCTGGATTTTCACGAGCCCACTCAAAACTGTATCGCAAAACCAGCTCCCATTATTACAACCGTGCTTAGGCTATCTTCATAACTCCTCATTTGTGCCTTTGCATTTAGCCCCATATTGGAGCTCTTTGTCTCATCTTCAAAGCCCTACACAATTTAGCTTGTGTTCTACCATCAGCTCACCCCCTTCACTGCAACCAGACAGATAGATAATTGTTCCCATTTATTACATTTATTTCTGTTGCTGCTTGCGTTCTGATATTTCTTGATATAAAGCCAAGCACGTTTGTGATATACAAGTAATTGTTTTTATTTCATTTCTCTGCAAACCAATAGTGCTTTTAAAGCTGTTAATGAGCAACAGTATGGATGGAATTGTGGAGGCTGTCAGAGTCTTTGGCAACCTTTCCCAGTATCATGAGATCTGTGACTTCATCATACAGAAAAAGAGTGAGTTACTTTTGCATTTGTTGGAGTCCTGTTTTTAAATGTCCATAGTTCTAAAAAGGAAAGACTGTTAATAAGCTGTCTCAGTTAAAGGCTAGAAGCAATCTTCTCAGATGTTTTGCAAATTAGGCAAATGTTAGAATCCAATAGCAGTCATTATAAACACCATTTTATTTCTATTTCATTAAAATGGAAATATTGCAGTAGGAAAAACGTGCCATGGTGTGCCTTCACAAAGGTAAATATTACAAAAACTCTGTTTTTCATAAGGATTATAATTTTGAAATTTCCCTTCACTCCTTCAATTTCTCAAGTCGTACAGGTTGGTAGTCATATGATATGATATAAATTGAAATTCTCATTTAGGTTCATAATCACAAGTTTTTGATTCCCATGTTCAACAGCTTGTTAGCGCTTTGTAACATGCATTTAAGATTTTTGACTGCCTCAACAAAGAGACCTCCAATTTGCCTCTGGGTGAAGTAGGATACAAGTCTTCTCAAGTCCTTTTGCTCTGGGTGTCTAAAGAGCTTTGGAAAAAATGGCAACTCCTTGCTATCCACAGAAGGTGTGTCATAGGTTTAATTAAACACCAGTTCACCGTAAATTTTTTGTATCTACCTGTCAGTGCTCAAAGTGAGGTGATATGTCACAATCTACAAACCCTGCTTTCAAGGGTGGACATATCACCACTTTTGGAGGAGCAGGTATCTGCATTATTCAACATGCATATCAACATGCAATCATTGCCTCTCCATCAGGCAAGACTGCCTCCCTCGGTGGGGTTGCCTTCCACTGACTACCAAGTTCAGTGTCGGCAAGTGCTGCGAGATGCTGCGTGTCCAGCATCTGCTTCTTGCCTGTCTCCGGCAGGAGGCCCAGGCTGCAGCAGTCCCAGCTGGACTTGGTGCAGTCTAGGGCAACCCTATCACTCACGGGGGTAAGAACTTCCCTCTCCGAGTGCCAAATGCCAAATCCTAGCAGTTTCTGCTGACTGTGCAATTGAAAGGAGGGTGATACTTTTAAGAAATAAGCTGTAATTCAGTTCTGTGAACTTAACCTCTTCTGATTGGATTTTCACATTACTTTGGTGTATTTTTATAACTAGAATTTTGTATGTGTTGCTTTGAAGAAAGCTGGTGTTCGGCGTAATGGCCGTTACTTTGGCTCATATGCCTATTCTACAAATGTCACAGTAATACGCTACAAGGTTAAATTTTTGCGTAGGGTATCCTGCATTTGACTGCTTTCTGAGTATACATGTTTAATAAGTATGCTGTAATGCCACTTGTGTATCATAAGTCCATCTTCCCAGTAATATTGTTTCCTTTACAATCCAGTATACAGGTTCATGATTGCTTTACTTGATGCCAAGAACCAAGATGTCTGTTTTTCTGCCTGTGGAGTTCTGCTCAATCTCACAGTAGATAAGAACAGACGAGCTCTTCTGATGGAAGAAGGAGGAATTGGAAAGTAAGTTCCTGATTACGCTTACAAAAAAGGCAAGTTCCAGTAGTTTGGCCAAAGAGTTTCAATCAGATTTGGTTTTAGTGGAGCCAATAACTTGTAATAAGGATACATACTTAATAGGTATTCAGCATCTAATGTTCTTCAAGAAAAAGCCTTTCATATTCTTTCATATGTTTTTTGCAAAAGCATTACAGTGGTTTAGCCTACTGCAGAGCCAAGGACCATAGAATAATTTCCCAAAGATCCTCTGGATACACATGGCAGAGGAGAGTACCATACAACAAAACAACTAAGGCATGGCTTTGCAATAGCTGCTTATGCTTGACTTAACTGGATCCTATGTGGGCTACAGTTAATGTGCACCATTAACGTGTATCTGTTGTAAGTGTGAAGATTACTTCAAGAACTATGATACCCCATGTGGTCTCTTGCAATTTTTGTAACTACTTAGTACTGCAGGGGGAACTATCTGATGTAGCTGTGCTTGGCAGAGAATAAATAGCTCCTGAGACTCCTCTCTCTGAGAGTTCGAGTTTAAGGCACTTACACTGTAAGTGGTATTAGGTCTTGAAAAACCACTGCGGATGCAACACTTGTGGCTTTGATGTTCAGATAATAGCGGATCCAGCTTAATTGGAGCAACATGAAAGATCATGTTCCTATGCTTGTAAAGCAGTTGATACAACCCACGTTTATGAAACAATATGCCTAACTTCGAAATGTTTTCCTGTTCATACATCATATAATTACTTTTTAATACAATGTAAACAATGCATAGTCTGCTCATCCTTCCTTCCCATGTTCTAGTTAACTTACAAAATATAAAGCTGAAAAAGAAGAATAAAAATAAGTTACAGGCAAATTGAGTAGTAAATGTGAGAAATTTCTATTATATAGAATTTCTATTATATCGAATGTAGAATATTCTGTAGAATATAGAATCATATAGAATATAGAATTTTCTTTACTCTGTCTGAAAATTTGTGAAGAAGGAAGGAAAAAGAGTAACAATATGGAATAAGTCTAGAGAATTTGGAAGTGATTGTTAAGGAGGTCATCCTGATTGTGCCAGACCAGCTCTGTGGATTTTTGGAAATAAGGTTATTGTACCAATATATAGTGGCCCTAATAAAACATGGAATTAGTCTCATCAGAGAGTTAAACTTCAAAAAATTAAGGCAAGTTCTTTTGGCTTTTCATTAGATGCCTCCCAGTCTTCCACAATGACTGCCTTCAGAGAGGAGAGAAAAAGCAAACCTCTTTTTGGTTGCTTTTCAATTACTGCGGTTTTCAGCCATACCTGAATGTAACAGTTATCCTGCGTTCCCTTTACTAATCACCAGATTATAAATCTCACAGTGAAGTAGAGAAGCGAGGGAAAGAGGGGATCGTAGGGTTGGGGAGGAGAACAGCAGTGAAGGATTACTATTAGAGAGGTCACTAGGGCCAGCACGTGAAAAACAACGTTTACTTCTGCTGCCCCAGGACTTGTGAACACTGTTGTTTGGAACTCTGGATAGCTACTGCACATGAGCTGGTGCAGGCAGAAAAGTTATAGCTTAGTTTCAGAGTCCTGCTTTTGATCTAGCCTGCATTTGGTATCTGCAAGGAAGTGTGAGATTAGAAGAAAGGTCAAGAATCTAATGGTGCTTAATAAAACTGGCGTGTCCGAGAGGAGTCCATTGGGAGCGCAGGCTGAGGAAATACAAGAAGGGGCGAGATCAGCAAAATAGTCAGACTTCACTGAACATAAGAGGTAATTCTGTGAGGCATGGAAGTAGCAAATTCCTTTGGATTTGTCTTCTAGGCAGATCCTCTAATGTGTAATAAACTGGATGTTCTGACTGAAGCTTTTTCTGCATTCATACCGTCTTTTCCAGATGAATTCATGGTGCCTGATGAGGTTTGGCTCGCATTGCAATCTCTGCTGTAGTGGTCGCCACAGATTTGGAACAGTCACAGATTGTAATGAAATTTGTTGGAATTTTAGTGTCTTTGAGATGGTCACATTTGTGACGTATGTGATTGAAATTGGTCAGTTGGGTTAAAACGTTATAGGGGATGGACAGATGCAGGCAGGCATACGCACATATGTGTAGACAAAAGGCATGTTCACATCCTTAGGGAACTAGACCAAATGAAAAGAGGGAGCTTACTGAGGAAGAAAGTAGCATCTTAAGTTTATTAACGTAGAATTTTCCTGCAACCTTTCATGGAGTCTGCATACCTTTCTAGACTGCCTAGATTTTGAAGGACTCGGGAGAAAACTACATGGAGCAAAACACTGTTTTTGTTTGATACTGACAGGTTAGTTGACTGTTTACGAGACTTTGGGCCGGCTGACTGGCAGCTGGCTTGTTTGATATGCAAAACCCTGTGGAACTACAGTGAAAACATCACAAGTGCGACCTCATGCTTTGGAGAAGATACCGACATATTGCTGGTGCTGCTCACATCACTCTTAGGTGAGATTCATAATCTTGGTCTCTTTTTCTTAGTAAGAGAAATAGAAGAAGCAAAATCAAAGCAGTATTAGTTTGGGTGGGAAGTCTGTCACACCGCTTTAAGTGGTTGGCCGGTACAGACTATCCAGCAACACAGTGGTCTATTGCCATTCAGCACATTCCCTCAGATCTTAGAGATTCCCAAGGTGGAACTGGCCGCTGTTGTGGCCCACTCTAGTTTGTCAAGTTAGCGTGCCACTAATGCTTTTCACCAGCTGCCTTTTAGTCTGCTTGAGTCAACTATCATGTAGACCTTCAGCACAAAATATACTTTTCACTGGACGTGGGCCCTTCTGGCCTCAAAGGTCATTGCAGGTATTGACAGAAGCGGGTGCTCAGCTATGATGGAACTTGTGACTGCACAGCACATGCTGGGCAGTCTGGGGAATATGGCTTTTCCCCTTAGTCGGAGGGCTCTGTGGTGCAACAGGCTGAGCTTGCTGCTTGTGACAAGAGTCCCTTGGATGCCCTTCTTTTCTCACCATGATCTCCATGTGGGCAAGGACAACATCCTGGCAATTTCTCATCTGCTCCCTAAAGCTAGGGAGGGTGTGCTCCTCCACAAATACAGGCTGGAAGGTGTCTACAAGTGAATGTTAAGACCCTGATTCGCTTACCCAGTTGGATCTTTTCATCCGCACATTTATTTTTGCTTCAAATTTTACAGAGTTTAATTGCTATGCAATAGTCCTATGGTCACTATATTTAATTTTCCTCCTTTATTTTATGAGCACTGCTTTGGTTATGAATTTATTTTGGGTAGGTCATTTGCAATTATCTTTCTAAAAAAAATCTTTAAAATGTAAATGAAACTGAAGCAAACCTTAACTAATTTTGATTTGGTTTTAATTGGAAATTTACTAAAGATATATGCTTGCTGTGGAGAAGGCTGTTAGTCAGACCCAGATAGAAAGTGAGATCCCCGTGGTCTCTCTTGTTTTTAGACAATCAGAAAAGTGGGTGGATTTGTGAGGATTTTTTTTCCAGTTACAGCAGAATTACTGTTATTCACTGCTGTAATCACTCCTTGCATTACATTCCTTGCTATGATAGAGCATATCTTAATGTGGGCAGTAATTCCATCTATTTATTCCAGCAAGGAATATATATCTTTGTTTTGGAAAATTCTTACTTATTTTTTCCTCTGCATTTAACACCGCTTATTCCAGCAATTCATTTGACTGCAGAGTCCAGGCTGGGTAGTAATTGGAACTCTCGTTAACTACTACAGCTTTCGTGAACTGGAAGTTCATGTACAGTGGCAATTGCAGTTACAATTGCAATTGTAATGCAACTGTAATGACAATTAATTAAAAATAGGTCAGAATTAAATCACAAGGCTAGCCTTTCTTCACACTGTAGTCAGAAGAGTTTTCAGTAGAAAAAGCGCATCCTATTCATTGGATCTGGTTTCTCTGTGTGTTAAGAGCCAACAAATTTTAGTAAGAGCAGCTGGTTAATATTGTTCTACATCTTCCTCCTCCCATTGTATCCAGTAACAGCCTTGAACCGTTATTGCTCTGATTCTATCATTCAGGAAGCAGGAGGCAATGGCTGACAGTCAGTGGACTGTACTTAAGCATCAGCACGCCCTTGGGAAGCGGAAGAAGTGAAGCATGGCACAGCAGACACCTCACTTCACCTGCTGTGCTTGGCCTCCTCCCCTTTATTTTTCTTTCCTCTACCTGGCACAAGGTGACAGAAGATATGAGGGAGCCAAAGGGGAGTGGAAATAGCCTGAAAAGATGTTGGGCCCAAGAAGGGCTGCTCAAAAGGTGCCATTTGTTTTTCTTCTTCCCTGCCTGATCCCAGCAGCCTGAGATGCAGTGGCACTGCTTTCCAGTGGCACCGTCAGTTGCCTTCTTTCAGCTGCTCTTGAGTCTCATGTCACTTTATTGGCTCAGAGCTCCTGGAGGCTGGTGTTTCCAGGCCCCTGGCAGCAGCTTTGCCTTGCCCTGGTCCCTCAGGAGCAGCAGTGGAGATGGGCCTCTGTTTTGAGAACATTCTTCTGTTTGTTTATTCAGTGAAATCTCCTTTCTCCCTCTCTCTTTCCAGACTTTTCTTCTGCTCACCTTTATCTCCACTATCAATTTGAAGAGGTTATTTTGGAATCTCAGTACATGTGAACTCTTACATGGCATGAGACTAGCTTCCAGGGCTCCCGGCCCCTGTCTTGCCGGAGTTATAGGGATGGGTAGCCCTTGCAGACTGGAGTCTGTGCTCTAGATTTCAGCTTCCCCCATAGCATGCAGACCTGGTGTGCTTATCTTGTTCCTGGGCTTGCAGCCAGTTCATACGCTGTTTGGCCAGTACCCAATTTTGCTAGTTTTGAGGAGGGTTGTGGGAAAATTAAATTATCTGAGGATGCACAGCTTGCATGTGGGACACTGATCCTCACTGATCCCCAGTGTTACTCACATTCTGCTTTGGGAAATTTACTGTTTTGGTTCAACACTTCAGCTTTTGAACTGGTTCTGACCCTTGTTCTTGTAGGCTGGAATTCCCGACCTCAGTGATTCCGTAAACATTCAGTCAACTTCTGGGGGACATTTGGGTAGAAAAATCATTTCAGGAGTAGGCAAAGCAATTCTGCCTGAAAACAAAAACTGTAATCCCTTGTCTTCCTCTTCAGGGTGTCTCACTTCTCTGCTGCTGAGACTCATTTTACGTATGTTGGGCTACTGTGCCATTGATAGGACGAGCTAATGGGCACAAGTTGCAATAAGAAAAATTCCAATTAAGTATTAGGAAAAGATGTTCCCACCATGGCAGGGGTCAAGCACTGGAACAGGCTGCCCAGAAAGGCTGTGGAATCTCCATCCTCGGAGGTGCTCAGTACTCAACAGTACATGGACCGGAGCAACCTGATCTACAGTGGCTCTACTCCAGAGGTCCTGTCCAACCTCAATTATCCTATGATACCATCAAATACAGATCTGATGTCTGAGGCTGGATTTTTATTTCTGATTACAGGGTTTCTTCCTGCAGAGATATGACATGTCTTCCTTCTTGAAAGAAGGTTTTTGTTTTTTCTCTTTATTTTGTTACAGAAAGCCTCTAAATGGCATCTTCTCTTTATGCAGAACCCCTTTCGGAATCTACCTCACAATCAGCATCTCTTTAATTTTGGTAATTTAGGAACACTGTAGTGACATAGAAGTCAAGTATTGTTGGCATTTACTGGTAATTTTCTATGAAATGGAGCCCACCTCCATGCAAGAGTAATGTCATCTCTTCCTTTGTAGCTGTTGCAGCTCAGGCCATATGCTCTGCATAGGCACCTTGGCATTCTTTTAAATGGGAATAGTTGCTGTTTGAGTGTCTCTTTTCTACACAAAGTTTGAAGCCAAATGTGGATAACAGAGGTTTCTCTTCAGCTCCAAGTTGTCTTTTACCGGCTGTGAATGTGCAGTAAGCTCCCTTACAGAGTTATTTATTTAACGGATTGTGAATCTGGTGCTCTTTCATACTCAAGGACAAAGATAAGCAAGTCACACAGTTCCCATTGGGTCCAGGATTGTATCTTCATTTTAGGTCCGTTTATGGCCTAAAGGCTGTCAAGTATCCTTCTGTTAAACTCTACGAAAACATTTGCTCAGCATTATCAGTTGTGTTTGTAGATTCCTGATTCAGGAGCATGCTTCTGGCTGCAGACTGATTTCTTTTTTCTGTAAGGGTTTGTTTCTTTGCCACATCCAATGCCAGGCAAAATGGAGGGGGAATAACGAATGATGACTTCCTTTCATTCCTAACATTGCTTGTCTCTATTAAGAGTGTCCTGTTATTTTATTTATGAAGTTTGTGAGGAAGGGAGGGCATGAGTAATATAGTAACTAGTGTGGTTCAAGTTCTTTAAGTATGATAGTAGTTATAGTTTGAAAGAGTCCTCACGAACCAGATTAGCAGAGCAATTTGTGACAGGAAAAACGTAATTGTAGTTAGATGAATTGATTACTTATATTAGCAAAATTGCTGTGGGTAATGTTAAAACCCAAGTAGTTTCCAGGCTGACAGTCACAGTAAATGCTTGATCTTGGAGACACCTGTTGTTGAGCGACACCTGTGAGGTGTGAGAATAAAAGAACCTGCAATACCCTTTTTACTGTTTTACTGACCTTAACATCCTTTATTTTCAATTAAATCTAAGTCCCTCAGACAGTGATGTTTGGCTTATATTAAACAGAGCATTGTTTTTAAGCCATCCACATATGCAACTGATAAGTTGGATGTGCTGTGGTCATAAAATACATGGTTGAGTATATTTTTATTCAGAACTGATGACGATATTTTCCTTGATTACAGATGAAGAGCTAGCATTGGATTACAGCCTCGACAGAGGTTTAAGGGACTACCACCAACTATATTGGGAAAGAGAGTTCAAACCTGTGGCAGAAAAACTTCTTGACAGAATTCAAAGCCATCACTCCTTTCGTCCAACTGTGACTATTACTCCATTTTAATCCGTTTTGGGTTTTTTTGGGTTAGTTTTTTTTTTTTTTGTGGTGTAGATTGTACAGCTTTGTATTTCCAATATACTTGTACATTGCTCTTGGTAAGCATGTTGGGGAGCATGGGAAGTTAATTTTTAAAAAGTCAGTACAGCCTGGCATTTATATACTGGATACTATCTTTTGAGAAGCTTTATGAAATTTTTGCACGTGTAATTACTTTTTACAATATATTTGAGCTGATCAAGCAGCTGTTCAGTGTGATTTGTCTATTAATTGCATAGTTTCTTGGCTGGGAAAATGAAACAAAACTATTTGCTGAACTTTTAATTTTTAAAAGGTAAATTACCACTGAGTACCTGGACCTCTGTGGTACCAAAAATTGTGTGCACTATAAAAGAATGTTACATGACAGGAGCCACATCTTACCTACAGACTTTGACATGCTTTTACTTTATATGAAATTCTTTGACAGAGTAACCCAAATGCTCTCGGGGCATTCCGCTGTGTTATATCATAAGATTCAGTCTTCAGATTGAATGTTGTCAATGGTTGGGGGAAAGTTGCTCCCCTTTCCTTTTGAGATCCCCCCTTCTTTACCTGATATTGTGTGGCCAGGGTATCCCAGCTCCTGCCTTGGTGCTTGTTGGATATAGGTCCAGCTGTGCTGGAAAGAGGCTTTTCTGAATTGGGACTTCACATCTTAAGGCAAAACACCCATATCCGTGATGTAAGAGAAGATTTTAGCTAGTCTGCTGTGTTCTTCTTTCAGTTGTTCTGCCTGTGTGCCTGTACTTCTCAGATTGTCTTGGCCAGCTGTCTCCCCTGGGCTTGTGTCTCCATCCACGGGGTGAAAAAGGCTCTACATCCTTCATGTTCCTTCTGACTGCTGCTGGCTTGTTTATTGCTGTTTTCATCCTTTCGGTGTGTAGAAGTCCCTGCTTGTAGCTCATGGCTTAGCTCACCAGGTGCATCACTGGCCTCAAGCGTTAACAGTCCAGTTGGTTACAGAAAGGTTTACAGACCTGACCCATTTGTCTCTTTTCTGACCTCAGATTACTAAGAATAAACCGCTGTGCAGAGCCTGCCGGGCTCCTGGCTCTGATCCTGAGGGTAAGCAGCCTTGCGCTGTGCTGTGTGCGCCAGGAGAGCAAGTCTCCAGCATGGCAATCCCTGCAGAGAGGCTGGAGGAATCCGTTTTTCTCAGGCAGCAATTCAGAGCTCACTCAGTGGCACTGCTGTACCTTTGGCAGTGCCCAGACCTCTGCTTCCAGGTGAGGAGACGAAGCGAGGATGCTTCTACATTCTTGGGGACTTCTTTACTGTTGATGGGACAAGGGAGGGGAGATTTCATGGTCCAGGTTTTGGGAGTGCTGAGGAGGAAACTTCAATGAAGGTAATGAAATTCACAAGGTTCCTTTTGTCCCAGCAGCTCGGGTATTTCTTGTGACCAGCAAGGCTCAGCCCTGCAGTGAATTGCTTAGGGAGTGCACATGGCAGCCTCTATCGCTGCAATCCACAGGAGAGAACAGCTCAGCAATTCAGTATAGTTTGGTTCCAACAACAGCTCTGCTGAGCTCAAAAAGACCTCAATTATCGTTGCTCCTTTTGCCATTTTAATTTTAGCTGAAGTTGAGGAGGAAGATAAATGGCTTCAATGCCCCATTTGTTTCTTGGAAAAAAGAGTGGATTTGCTTTTTGGGGGTATTAAAGAAAGGATAATGGGTAAGTACTCCCCTGTGGGGAGGGAGCTGGAGGCATTTGTTCTTGGCATTTGCATCAAGGCAAAAAGCGGGCAAACACCAGGCTGTGTAATGCAGGGTGGGGATGCAGTGGAAAAGGCCTCGTGGCCAAGTCCTGTCAGCAGGTCTAATCAGAATTGAGAAGTGCTGAGTATCTGTCAGAAGGCAGCCTGAAACTGATGTTTTGCTCAAGTCAAGGTGGATATGTAGGCAATTAAGATTTGTTCAAAAAAACCGCTAGTTCTGTCAGTCATTACTGATCAAACTGTAAACAAGGGCCTGGAGTGCTGCGTACCACGTCCTGTAGCACAGGGCAAATTTGGGTATCCTGTAGTGGAGCGCAAAGCTGAGGCAGCTGCTGTGTGTGAGCTCTGGCCTTGTGTTCAGTTTGGCCTGCGACTGCTTCAGGAGGGGGCGCATTCAGAGGTACTGGGTAAAGCAGAGAGGACAGCAGAGGCCTCAGAGCACCTAACAAACAACAGCAAAACCCAGCAGTGGCTCCCGTGGAGCTGCATGGGCCCATGTCTTTCTCCGAATACAACTGTGGGTAAGAAGAACGAGCCCCAAAATGCTGTATGATGTATTCTTACGGCTGCTTCTACCACTTGGGTGTCTGTCTTTGCCACAAAAGTCAATGCAGAAGCTCTCTTCTGACTTCAGGAGCCACCACCACTTGTTTAGCGACCAAGTACTTGGCCTCTGTCATGCTGCTCTTTTTTTTTATCTGGGGTGGGCTGTGTGCGGTGCACATGTGCACAAAGTTTTGAACCGAACCTACAAAGAAGATGGAAAGGCAAGGGCTGCTGGGGAGGGCTGGTAATTGCTGCTCATGGGGCAGATGGCTCTGCCATGCTCCTCTAAGCACAGACTCAAGAGAAAATCCTGTCTGGGGTTTGTGGTTTGGGTTTTTTTTAGTGGTTTTTTTTTTTTTTTTTATAGTGTCCCACCTGGGCCCATGCAGCAGCCTGCCATTTAGTTCCTTTCACTCGTGCTGGCACACAGAGTCTCCTTCCATGCGCTGCCTGGCCTTTTGGACAGGATCCCCCACCCACATGGTCTTTTGTGGTGAGTTGCCAATACTACTAGTGCCCACAACATGAGGTGCATGAGATGTTGCTGCTGCGCACACAGGAGCTGCTGCACTTTGCAGCCACAAGCTGAGGCTCTGCAGGAGCTACTCGGGAGCTGTCAGGACTTACAGCCTGCAGCAAAGGAGGGCAGCTCACACCTGCCCATGATAGAGGCAGTACTGTGGCCTGTTCCTCGTGCCCCCAGCATCATGCACAGCTGCTGCTCTGTCCAGCCATTGCTACTTTCCACTTTCATGGAGCATCTGGTGACTTAACCATTTTCTTGTTTTTAAAGACCACCAACGCCACCAATGTCTTTGGTTGCCACTGGGCTTAACAAACAGCCTTGCTTGTTCTCTTCTACGTAGGACCACAAACGCCTCAACATTTTGGGGGATTTTCTCCAAAGTAATTAATTAGCTTTGTGTGTAGTCAGGATTGTCTGCGTGTTGTGGCTAGTGCTGTTTGCAAATGTGACCGTATGAAGCCACAGACGTGCACACACACACACTCGGCAGTGTTTACTGCTTGGAAAGGGAGAGAGTGCCTGCAGGTACATGCATGTGTCTAGAGAGCATAGAATGGAAATGGCCAGTTTAAGCTTCTCAGAAAATTTCATGTCTACCTTTGACCCCCCCCCCCCCCCCCCAAAAAAAAAAAAAAAGCAGCAGGAGAATCCAGTGCTGTAGAAATTCCATTTACAGACTGGGAAGACACTTTTTCTGTGTCCTTAGGCATAGCCTAGCTTTATGATATGCCCTTAGACAGGAAAGTTTTGCTCTGTTTTTGGAACATGAAAAATCCTGTATTTTTAGTTAAGAGGAAACAGCAGCTGCTTCCTGTTAGTCACAATTTTTGACAGTTTATTAATCTTTCTCCCCTAGATCTTTTTAGATATTTTACCTTCTTGGACTCTAAGCTTAAAACCGTTCTCAGAATGTTCTGTAGTAGGAGAAACCAGTCTGAGCTAACCGAGAACCAGGCCAGGGGACAGAAATCTTAATTTAATTCTACCTGTGGGCTTGGGAAAAGCAATTTCTTTCCTGCCTTACAAAGAAGGCTCCTACCTTCCTGTAAGCAGGTAGGAGTTTCTACACTTGAGTGTACTATAACCCCCGATACAGCCAGCTGTAGGAGTGTGTCCAGAACAGTTTGTCACTCCCTCGTAGCAAATCCCCCTTCCGGTGCCTCTTGCCTTACGCTCCTCAGACTGCACAGACCTGACCATCCTTCTGATGCCAGATATCCTTTTGGCACTAGCATATGAAAATTAGCAGCCTAATCTGGAACTAAGTTCACTACTGAAGGATTTTAAAATCAGTTTAACTCTCAAAATAACATTTAGACCTAGTTATTGAAAATAAGCGATGATTATATAAACACGCAGTTCGAATCTCCAATCATATCACACCCATTACCTGTTGTCGTGAATGAGTGGAATGCATCTCACTCAAAAGACAGAAGCAGCAATATATTTTATTGAGGTAAAATAATAATTTTGACAGTTCAGTGAATTCAATGGAATTTAACAGAGTTTAACAAGGGATTGCCCAGGTTCAGTAAGTTCGATGGCAAGGTTAACCTTATTAATTAATGCATGAAAGAAACATACAAAGGAAAATCGAGTTACACTCGAGTGAGAATGATTCACAGAGAGACTGGGGACGCAAAAGGCTAAGGAGGACCCTCCTGTTGAGTCACGAGGTTCAGAGTGGACCCCCTTGCTTTCTAAACTCCTCCTCAGAGGTGTGGCTACATCCAAACCTAGTCTCAGACTTGGTCAACGGTTTACATCTAAGGGGTTATATATGCAAAATTTATGTAATGTTTCATTAGCATCAATTCAGCATGCAATCAGAGTTAGTTACCAAGACAAAATCAAATTTACCATACTACAAGGTTATGCGCAATATCGGTCACTTACCAAAGATCTGCCGTTGGTAAAGGGTCTCCTCTGCCTTGAGGAGCAACCTTGAGGGGTGTCCCAGCAAAAGGGGAGATCACCGCCATGCCACCACGCTGCCTAGCAGGGAGAACTCAAAGGCGGCTCACTTAGGCTGTTGTATTTATGGGATAAAGTGTTTGGCTCGTAGTCAAATTACATGCAATGGGAAAGGTATGCAGGAGACTCCTTGTACCCACAACTTTCTTTGTTCCTTGATAAATGAGGCTTGGAAAAGCCACCCGCTGCTCATATGCATTGATGCTTACTGTGTCACTCTGCTCCTTTGCGGGTTTTCAGAGACCAGAGGAGTTCTTGGCCCAGACGTGGCTCAGGCCTTTACCTCCTTTGGAGCCTGTGCCAAACTACTAGTCTGGGTGAGGGGTCGAGTGCATCCATCACACCTGTGAGAAAAGAGAAAACCCTATACGACAAGAGTATACCTGAAGAGAGGATGGAGGACTATGGGAAGGGTGAAAACATCAGGAGTACACAAGAGGCATTCCTACTGTAGTTTTAGTGAAGATCTAAATCTATTTTTAAAGTTTTATTCTCTCCCATCATTTTAGCCTCAGTTGAAAAAGTCATGGTTTGTCTTTTTAAGTATGTTTGCTCAGTTACCATTTCCAACATTTTAAAATGGTCTTTGAACCAGTAAGTAAACCAGTAAGAACAGAAGCGTGAAGTTAAACCACACAAAAAACGCCAAGAGAAAAAGATGTTACCTTTATTTAAAAAATACCAATAATACTGACAAATTTAAAAAGCAATTCACACTCATACAAAAGTATTCATGTGTTCTCCAAAACCACTGTATATTAAACGTCAGCATTTTAATCATGTTTTGATTTACTAAAAATAGATGGTTTTTAGCCTAGTTATTTAAGCAACTGCAAAAATCAGTAAGACCAGCGTTGGGCATGTAATACAGTAGGACTGTTTGGCAGTCTAGAACGACATTCCCACACCTTCTCCTAGCTCCTGAACAGGTATTGGTTCATCCTTGAAAAACAGGACAAGAAGCTACTCACCACCACTTCACATAGTTAGATCTCTATAAAGCTCCGAGGACTCGAGTCCTCTTCTTTCCATAGGAAGACGATTGCACTTTGGAGCTCACCAAGTAATGCTGAACAAATGTCCTGTAGCATTTTAAGGCTAAACTATTTGAGAAAATTGACTGCTATCTTTCAAATTATCAGTGTGGACAGAAGAGGTTTAGTTCTGATTAAAAAAGAAATCTAAATAACAAGGCTTTTTTGAAACCACACACAATAAAGGCTCAGACAATAGCAGTGCTCACTTTCACTTTTAGCTTAACTGGAACAGCCTGTGTCTGTTCACTCCACCAGCACAAATAGCAGCATCAAGATTTTCTAAAATTATTCTTGTAGGGAAAGCAAGTGTCATCAAGTCCCACTTCTTTTCACGCTCCAACTCCCCGTAGTATTTGCCTTAACACAAGATCTATATATCTATCATTTGCTATATTGCCACAAGTTCATAGAGTGTCCCGTGCTGTCTAAAGCCAAAATACCATGAGCAGGCAGCACTTCTGCACAACCCTGTCAACTGCCAAGCGTTCACTGCCGAGTGGCAGCGGTGATATTCCAAACACGGAAATAGCTGAAACTAAAGGAGTTATGGCACAATGGGCATCTTAACTTATAGCTACCGTTGGTCCTGAGGCTTCGTATCTTCCTCTGCCAGACTGCAGCTGCAGAACATTCCAACGTCGACAGGCAGCCAGAGACATCAGGTCATATAGCGAGTAATAGCTCTCAGAGCATAAAGTAGTTCGGCTTGCATCCGAGCTTCTACCAGAAGCAAATTTACATGGACCTTTGGGAAAGAAAAGAAGTTACGCTTTAACGGCGTGCTCACAATAACGTACTCCAGTGAAAGGAAGTCTGTGGGGCTTTCGGTTTTTGCATTAGTGTTTGCAATAGCAGGGGGGGGAGTGCTTTGCGTTTCAGCTGCCCAGATAGCGAGCTCTGTCTGTAAAGCTTGCTGAGGGAGGAAAGATGGCACAAGCACTGCATGTAGCGCGGCAGCACAGTGCGGCAATGGGTCACAGGTACACCGAAGCAGGGCCAGATTCACAGGAAGAGGTAGTCAGCCTTTAGTAGACCAGCTGGTTTAGCTGGAAAAAACAGACAGGCTTTCAAGCACACAAGCCCTTCTTCAGCAGCAGACTATGCGCAGCTTGAAAATAATTGTTCAAATTTAGCTTAAGTTAATCGATTAAAGGCAAAAGGGTGGTTGGTACCTGTGGAGCAGAGGGGGTTGTTAGCAAAGGAAGAGGTGATAAGGTCGTCTGCCCCTGTGGGACAGAGAGAGAAACAGGTAATTATCACCTGAACAACATGGAGTGGTTAGCTGAGGTGAAGCATGAGAAAAATTGTAACATGCCATAAAAATATTATCGTTATTGAGACAGAGGTGTTCAGCAGCTACCGGAGGTAAGAATTTTCATTGCCCAGCTCATGTCTTCAATGTCTTTACTGTATTTCTTTGAAGATGAGATCAGAAACTGTGTGGGGGAGGGGGTGAAAAGTATTCTCGCACTGACAGCAGGTTGGCTGCGAGTTTGTTCTGGCATGTTACAGCTGTGTGTGGTTTCATTCGCACGATTTCCATGAGGATGGATGGTGATTGCTTTCAGTGACATGTACATGTACGATCCTCGGACTTTGATGGCTACAGAGATGCAAAGTTTTGGGCTTTAAAGAAGGATTTGTGTGCTTGAAAAGCTTGTCTGTAGCAGTTAGTCTAACCAAAACAAACATATGTAGTATTTTACTTGAACTTAATTGTAGTTATAGTACCCCTATTATAACTGGGTATCTCTAAACTATTTTCACAAAGAGTTTAGCGAGAAATAGAGCCTCTGATTATATGAACACTAATTAAGGCACATTTATGTTTCAGCACTATATCAGCATTCATTTTAAGTGAGGCCTAGAAATATATTTCCAAAGAAAAACTGGAGGATGTGACCTTGATGGAGCAGACATCTGAGAGTTAACAGCAAGAAATATCACTGGGAGGTGCAATTTGGACTATAACCCAGCAGCAGGACTTTAGGCTTTAATACGAAGGAACTGCTTTGGGGCCATTCACGCTAAAAATGACTGTAGGACTGCAAAGACCTTGGGCCAGCAAGCAAGCTGCTCTGGGTCTGAGGCCAAGGGATGGATCCCGCATCACTTCCCTGCCTCTCTGGGACACAGGCAGTACCAACTGACAGCAGAGGAGAAAGCTGCAGTTAAGGTGAAGCTGTACCATTTACATGTCTAATCTCCCCATACAGTTCAGAGTTTGCACAATCCATGTTAGCTGTTACCCAGCAAACATGCCGTAGGAAAAGAAAAATTATTTCAGCCTGGGAAGTACTACACCTCCTAATGAATTTACTGAATGTGAGCAGAATCCCAGTAACATCAGCTAAAGCTTAAATGCTAGCTGGGTAGCTGTGGCTGTTAGCATGGCAAACAGATCTACCGCCCGTGTCCCTCAGCATGCATGCAAACTGTACCTTCTCAGAGTGTTCAAACTGCCTCCAGAAGCTATCATACATTCTTTTTGTGGTCTTTTCAGGAGTGCAAACCACAGTCTTGATATAAACTTTAAAGCTGCGGTCCAACAACTGATTAATTTCACCGTAGTCATAATCATCGTATCTGTTTGGAATTGAAAGAAAAACACTTTCATTTTCAAGAACCAGTTATTTCACTTGCAGTGTTTGTAAGTTCCTGTGGCAAAATAAATCATTGTGTAATTTGTCCCACTACTGGCCCTTCCCCGTAAATAAAAATATGTTTAAAAATACATGCATATTTGCTTAATAAATAGCTTTGTTTCAATCTGAGAAAGAAAAAAAAAAAGCCAAAGCTGACAAGTCTGATGCATATAGAACAAAAGTAGTAAAACTGACCTTATTCCAAACATACAGTGAATATAGTTCCAAATAGCTCGTCTTAGCATTGAGGTATCCACATCTTTGTGCATGGCCATTGTGTTGTAAGTCAGATTATAAGCAATATGAAACTTCTCATCAAGTAGTTGTCCCACATCTGGGTAAAGACGATTAACCAAGGAATAGCCATGGTCTTCCCAGGAATAATCCTTAGAAATAAGTAAAAATGCAGAATGGAGCATTTCAGAAATGAACTTGTGAAGACCTAGTGCTTTAATATAATTTATCTCAGGGCAGATAATCCGGGGGTGGGGAGTGTTAATTTGCTTGCTTTAAGCCTTCTCATCCATGGAGCAGTAAGTTACAGCACAGCAATCTCCAGGTTTGGTATCTGGTGCAACAAATAAGATTGTGCACTAAGCCTCCTGATAGCAGCCCCATCCTTGTTACCTGAACACGAAAGGTGGGCACGTGCATTCCATGTCTGGAGAAGTCTTTGTAACCATAGCTGGTATCCTCAAAGTGACGAGACACGTCTCTTGTTGGTGCCGATTCTTCATCTTCTGTTGATTTGAAACAGAATTTCACACAATTTCAATAAGAACAATCTGGAAGTGTGCTAGTGGAACTCTTACAGAAGAATGGGAGTCTCTGTGCTTTTTAAATAAACACACAGTTTCACTGGACTACCCATATTAAAATTCTTTGGTACAGCTCAGTGTGACTGCAACTATGGTTTTTAGAGGCAACTCCATGAAAAACACTCAGATTCCTTCTTATAGACAAACATCTTTTTTTCCCTTCTTTTATGTACCAGTCTTCGCTATCTCCTAAGTCTAGGGGACACTTTGCTCTTAACTCAAGGGGTCTGTAAAAACATCAAGGGAAAATCTCCTTTGGAACGGAGAGTTTATTAAAAAAGAGACCTCCAAGACTTCCATGCCAAGTTTGTTTTAGAGGAAACTCTGTTGAAGAGCCCACAACAACCCTAGGCTTGTAACAGATTAAGTATTATCTCACAGTCATCAGAAAAGTCATGTTTCATACACTTAAATAGCTAAGTGTGTTAAGGACTTCTTTTTACAATGTCTTATCAGATGCTTAAATCTCTCATGAAACTTTTAAATCTCTCAAGAGAGATATTCCATTTCTGTTGGAAATTTCTATTAAACATAATATTGGTCAGTGAGTGTTATGGTGTGTTTGAGAGAAGCCACAAATCTTGGCAGTACTTTGCTTTTAAGTGTTCCTGGAAGAAAACAAGGCACCCCAAATCTTGACCCCCTTCAAAGAAATGGTAATGTTTTTGAGACATCTAATAACACTTTTTTTCCTTTTGTGGTAGTTAAGTATTTCTTCAAGTGATTTGGAAAAGTCTAAATAAATATATATACACACTACATCCATCCTACCTGAAGAACACACAAACATGCTTTCTCTCTTCTCTCTTTCAAAACGTGTAGCCATCTCTTCTTGGCTGGCTTCCTCTTCATCTCTACACTCCTGTAGCTGCTTCATTTTCTCCATAAGAGCTTCAACTTCACAGACAGACTCTGTAGACTTGAAAAGGAGAGAAAAACATTTCATTTCCATGTAACAAGAACTGACAATGATAGCAGAAATTGTCAAGCCAGAAAATTTAAATGCGAGCTACGTCCTTCATTTACATCTTTAAATACTGATTTTTCGAGGAAAACGGTTCTTGAAAGAAATCTGTACTGACCCAACGGTTCACATTTAGTCATCATCTTTTCTCACTTAGATCCCTGGTATTTTTAGCATATTTTAAGAATCACAGCTTTTTGGAATAAGTGGTTCTCACACTAAAATTAAAGTAATTTCTCTTACTTAATCTAAATGTTTAACAACTGAAAAACAAGGAGCTGTAACAGAAATTCTGATAGAGGAAGTAACCACAATTTACAACCCAACTGTATTTTCCCCCTTCTCTGCTCACAGAGAAGAAACATACTGAAGGAAAAAGGAAGAGTGAGTGTAAATGCAGATTTAATGAAGCCTCAAAGGAAAGCTAGTGCAAAATAATCTTATTTCACAAGAGCTGTTTTAACACCACAACACAATTCAATATCTGGTCTAGTAAAAATCCATCAGCGCAAAGCAAAATGAAGTTATCTTCAACTTATACAGTTCTGCCACTTTCCTCTCTGCCTTTTGCAGTTTGGTCCTTCAGAGAACCAGCAAGCTCCATCAAACAAGATTTAAATACCACCCACACCATTGCAGTAAAGTCTCACAAGCAAGGAACCTGCATTGAAAATACCCTGTTATCACTGTTCTTAAACCAATGCCTAGTTCACATCATGCTTTTCACTAAGTGGAAGCAAGTACAGATCAGTAAGCATAACTGCTGCAGGCAGGAAATAATGTTTTAGAGACAGAGTCAGAAAATTGTGAATGATCTGTTGTGTGATGTATCACTAACACCTCAAGGCAACAAAATCAAAGACTGGCATCAAAGGAAGAGCCAACTTTCCACTGCGCTCATGAAAAAAAGCATTCCTGGCCACTGCTGCTCAGGACACATATCAACTAGCTGAGGCCAGGAGTCATCTCAGTTTGCCTATATGAATGACAAGAGAGCAAAAAACCAGACAACTGAGAGACTGTATTTTTTGTCTCTCCCTTCAGTAACCTCCCCCAGCTTACCAGTGTCATTTCAGCTTCTCCTAAATGTATCTTTTCAACTGGTTGGCCCTCACCTGGATTAGGTTAATCAATCCCATTCTCACTGAATGAAAAGAGACGGGCATCCTCCGTGTATTAAGTTTACAAAGAAACTACTACTGTTGAAAGAGATTGTTTGTTCAGACAGATACTTACTGGAATACTTCCAGTTGGGCTGGCATGAATTTCATCCACCCCGTGGTAACCATTTGTAATATCGCATATGCAATAGTTACTGACGGAAGGCGGCCTGAAGGTGTGACCACCTTCAAAGTCGATCTCCGGGCTGATTCCACAACCAAACGTGAAGGAAGCAAGGGAGTGGTACTGCGTAAGGAGAACGACCGCGTGGATCAGCTCTGCCAGGGACCAGCTGTTCTCTTCAGTCTTCAAAAGTTGCTTTAAAAATAATGCAAGACAAAAGTATTTATTTTGAAGTCATTCAAATGATCCCACCGTAATGCAGTTTATCAACACATTTCTTTACCAGATAAGATTATTTTTCCAAAGTCCGTAATTGCTTCCTAACTCTCTGCTGCCATTAGTGTGCTCAGTGTCCTGTTACCGGGTTACCTGCCAGCCACAGACTCATGTGGTTAAGCCACACAGGAGATGACTTCTCTCCCCTCTCTGGCCCTCAGCTATTGAGTCAGCTGGGGTTTCTATTTTGCACCATATGGTTTGTATTGAGGCCAGACCGACTTGCATTAAAATTTCACACCTCTGATGAAGATGCAACCACAACAGTTGCATGTTTCTTCAACTGGTCTTTACAGTCTCAGAAAAACCTGGCAACGCCTTGCAGACCAGCTGTGTAAAAACCTGGCATCAGGGCCAGGCTCCCTCCATTTTGTCCCTGTGGGTGGAATGCTCTACATTTGACAAGAAGCTTCAAACCCCAACTTCCCCTTCAGGCAGGAAAGTGTGGGAGGTTTGGGGCCTTCTGGCAGAGCGCGCCCTCCCCCACAGCCCAGCATCCTGCCTCCCAGTAGGACCTGCCACCGCCCCTCCACCTGGTAGACAGCCCCGACAAAGTCCCAGCACCCACTTCCTCCTTGCTAAGGGTAAAGAGGAGAGCAGAGGAGGAGGAGCTGCTCCAGTAACCACGGCCAGGCCCGGGGCAGGCATGCCCCTGCCTTGAGAGCTGCTGTCGCTGCACTGCTGGCTGGCTTGTACCACCACCACTCCTCTGGGCTGTTGTGCCAGCCTGCTCCCTCCAACCCAGCCTGAAAACTAAGCATTTGAACCAGCACCATTTGAGACAAAAATGTGTTGATTGGTGTTCTGCCTAACCTCTGGCAGCATCTCAGAAATGCTCAGGGGATTCTGGCTACTGAAAGCACACGACTTAAGGAAGTGCACATCTGAGCACATCGTCGTCACACCAACAGAATTCTGACATGACAACTCTGAAATGCCAGTGCGTTGTAAATTAAATTTTTTAGTCATTTAAGATCAGTTATGATTATGTTAGTTTTACAAAGGCACAAGTGATATTATATCATGCAGCATCACAGTGATGTAACACTGAAATGAAACACAGAACATCTTTCACCCAGTCTGGCTCTTAACCCTAAGAATCTGTGAATGCATTACTGAAAAATAAGGGTACACTCATATTACTCCATGAAAGATTTACCTCGATATGTTCCTTGGTGATAAGCCAGGGTCGGTGAGCCAACATTTTGTTCAGTTCTCCTAAATTTTGCAGTTTTTGAGGTGCGTTTTCCAGACCATTCAACCATTTAGGGTCTCCACCGACATGAAGGAAGTCATTCACATGGAGGTTAACAAGGTAAGAGCACTGATGTCGTGCTGCAGCCTAGAAAGGAAAACACAATTGTGATACAGAAAACAATTACAGTAAGTTAGTGCTTTATGACAAATACCATAAGTCATCATTTCCTCAAAATATTCAAGAATAAGACTTGCAGTGATCAAAGGCTGAAGTAAAAAAAAAAAAATTGAGATTAACACATCAGCCTGTTTTGATTTTTGTTCTCACAACATAAATATTGCTCATTCATATACATTGTAACTATGCTGGCTACCGGTGCAACATGCGTATATCCAGGGAGAAGTACAGGCACAGATTTATTGTATGTCCTCAAGCAAGTAATCCATACTGCATAGTACTCTCCAGTAGGGAAGAAGCAAGGCTGCCTCTAGGTGAATCTTTACGAGCACAAACAAAAGCAGGTTTTAGAACACATATAGCAAGAGCGACTAAGGGCAGCTTTTCAGCAAAGAACAGACCCAGTATCATTTATTCAAACAGTAATACTTTCCCCATCAAATTAAGACACAGCTCAAAACTTTAATTCAACTTCAGCAAGCAAAGATAGTTGAACTGGCAAATTGGAAATTAAGAAATCAACCACTTCTGGCAGAAAACTTGCTTAGAATTTAGAGATTCAGAAACGGATGATGGGGCAGACTATTGAGTTAGAGGGAGGTGTATTCGACAGGACACACACACAAACAAGCTTTTCTGAAAAACAGTTTCTGAAATACTAAGGAAACCAGAAATAAACAATTGTCTTATTTTTATAACAGATTTTTTTCCCCTCTTTCTCACAGTCCTACCAAAACTATAAACATAAAGTACTGGTCTTATGAAACGATTTGTAAACCAGACACAACCAAACCTATTCTGCTTTTCCCCTTAGCTCCTGATGAAATGCCTTTCCAACTAGAAACTGCAAAACACAGTAATAACTGCTGTTAAACAAGACCAGAGATTGTTGCCAAAGTGGCTGTTTCTGCTTGCTGCTTTATGTTCCAGCATACCATTATCCCGATGTAGTGTCGGTAATGAAGCGGGAGTGGACCATCCATTTGCAGTAGATAGTGCTGAGTTTTTAGAAAGCTTTCAAGATACTGTGGGTGGAAAACCATCACCAAGGTAACGTTGTCCAATCGGCCCAGCGTAGCAAAAGAATCTGCAAACAGTGTGTGCATCATGGCGTCTTCGTTCCCCACTTGAATCATCTGATTGAACAGAAAGAGCAATTAGCAATATTGTCTAAGTACCACCAATAAAATAGTAAATAAATATATTACCACAGCATCCAGAGGCGCCAGTGAAAGGAATTACATTATAAATCTATTAATGTCATTAAATCAGTGCACATAAGGCAAGGCACATAAAATCTCTTTAATACCTCTCATTTAGGAAATCACAAGTGGTTATATCAGCAAAAGGAGATTTTTGGCTTTGCATTTTCTCTTGTACAACACTGACTTCTCATTTTTAACTGTCTCACCTTCACTTTCTTGAATGCCCCAAATTGATCTAACTTAGCTTATTAAAACAACAAAAAGCTAATTGAATAATCATTTTTGCTAAGGGGAAAAGAGGGAAAGAAGTAAAAAGCTAGCTAAGATGACAAGAGAGAGAAATAAAAGGAAATTGAAACTTAAGGCTCTAAAATTCCTAGAAAACCACAGGCATATTACTAACTTCTCCTCTGCTCCAAATTCTCTTACCAGACGATCAGGAGAGAAGCACCAGAAATGCTCAGCCACAGCACTCTGAAGCTTCTCAGATTTTTCAGAATGGTTGGGGCAGCTCAAGAAAAAGCAACCCCAGAGCAGGGGGGCAGGTGCCTTGTGGACCAGTAGGAAATTACATCCGGATGTTCACAAGGAAACAGACACTCTTACAGAAAACAGTATCGGGTTTCTCTCATGCTAGATAGCAGTACAGAAGGGGTCATAACTATTCCAAAGATCTCCAGGGCTCTCACTGCTTCTGTACACTAGAACGGTGGCCAAAGCCTCACCAGGACTGAATGTGATCACGACTGAAAATGTTTTGCAGCTCAGCAGCTGTCCTGAAACCAAATGTGGGTTACTACTAAAAGGGTGTTCCTTAAAAGCATAAAGTTCACTGTGTACTTGAAAACACCACCACACCTCCTTCTCGGGGATGAATCTGCTTGGTCCGTGTCCCAGTGGTCTAGGAATTCTTATTCCAAGTTCCTAGAAAAGAAAATTACACCATCTCAGCATTTAGTTATAAACAGCTTTTTAGCTGTGGTTGCAGGAAAGAAGAGAGTTCTCCATTCAGAGCTGGGCTTGTTTGGGTACTCACGGTACTCTTACATGGGTACTTTTACTAGTACCATTTGTACAAATGCAAATCATTTTTTTATACAAGTGCTTTATAATTAGCCACACTTGTTTACAGTGTACTGCCCCACTCCAGCAACAAAAAATTCAACAACAAAGGCCCTGCCAACCGAAGAAAACACACACAAATTTATATGCGCGCACACACACACACACACACAACAACCTGGTTCACCGAAAATTCTGCATAAAGCATATTTTGGCAGGGTGTCCAGGACAAGGAGTTCAGTACATAGCCGGCTGCTGTGTGGTTATGCCACTGATACAAAATGAGACTGATGTTTGTGTGTACATCCGCAGTACGCCAGCACATAACACTCTGTGCATCTGTCAGGAAATGAAACAGCTGTAACCCTAATCAGATTTCTTCTTCCCAACCTCAAAGAGCTCTTAAACTGCTGAAAGTACCTGATCCACATTTGCATCTGCTTTCTTTTTCAAGATAGGATAAAAAGCTATTCACGCTGGGAGGGAGGGAGGGAGGGGATTTTGCTCAATCAGAACAGCAGCAGCCACGTCCTTGCACACACTTCTGTGGACATGTTGCCTTGCAGGTTAAGAGGAAGGCTGGACACCCCTCCAGCAGTTCACTACTTGTCTTCTCCCTCAGCTAGATGAAGCTTTCTGCCAGGCCTATGGCACCCTCGGCCCTTCGTGCAGTCAAGGAGCAAACTGCATAAATTACTTGGGTACATTTGTGCCCTGCCTGTTAAACCGTTCCCTTTGGAAGGGTGGGAGCCATGGGTTCAAGGGCAGCTTCTGCGTTTGGCATGGAGAAGCCCTCAGAGGAGGCCCAGCAGCGTCCATGGGCCACGTACCAAAGCACAACACGGCCTCACCTCGCACATTCGCACGTGCCACCTCCCCATCGCTACAGAGGCTCATTCCTTCATGTGCGCAGCACTCGCTGCAAACCAGCTCTCCGGAGGGGATTACTCCCCAACTGGCGGCATGGCTTCCCCAGGCAAGATGGGAGCCCTGCCACCTGAAGCAGCTCCCAACGGGGCAGCTGATGGCACTGTGCTCTTACAGATGGAGGGAGACCTGGGATTAAAGCTGGGAATGGACCTGAGTGCTAAACACTAGGCTATATATATACTAATGGTTTGGGCTCCTTATCTGTTCCCTCTCCCCAAGTCATCTTTCAAAAAACATCCATTGCCTCCGATTCGTAGCTCAAACCACTAATTTTCTAATGATACCAACCCCACCCAGGTTCTTAACTGGGTTTACATGAATAAATACCATGTATTGAGCCAGTTCGTGCCACACAGAGCAGAGAGGCACCTTCAGCTGTTTTAGGCCTCAAGAGCAAATGAAGCCCCTAAAAGCCACCTGCCAAACACAGTTTTTAACTTTGCTACATTTCCCCCACATAGATAAAGGTTGTTATAAACAAGCAAAACTGGTCACGCTCACTATTGCACTTTTTCTGTCTTTAGCTGAGGTTTCTATTTGCACGAGTTCATTGTACGAGAAGCAATTTTATTAATCAGTTACCGTTCCCTGAACTTTCCCCTAAGATTAAAAGCCAGCTTCAGAGAGCTGGAAACAATCAGCGCAGGTCTAAGTCGGAACTACCAAAGCCCATCAGACACTGGCAGTTTCCTTAAATCCTAAGTCAGATGCCTTCATTTCTCAAGTCTTATTTAGATAAAGTGAGATCAAAGGCCAGCTCTTACTACTAGTCTTTTCACATTTTCCCTGGGACAGTAAAGTTTGCATTATAGCTTTTTCCTGCTGAGGGTCCCAACATTCACAAACAAATTTTGCCTGTTAGCCAAGTCGCTAGCAATGCCACTTGTAGGATGGAATTTAGATCTTAAAAACACCCTCTCCCCTCAAAACTCTACCACAGCTTCTTATCTCAGCTACAACTACACTAGTAAATTAGAGAAACATCTTACATCCAAATGACAGCAAGGAAAAAAAGTCTGTACGCATCACTTAGCAGATGTCTGCAGTTGTCTGCTAACTCAAGCACTCCAAGAGAAATACCTTGAAGTTTAAGTCTTGAACAACTATGTTTCAGTCTTCCCCTTTCCCAGAACAGTTACAGGAAGAAAAAACCCCCAAGATGTAAGAACCTGAGATCAGCAGGCTGCTAACATATTTTGCCTCACAATCTAAAATACATCAGTATCAATACTCATCACCTTTTTTTTTTTTTTTTAAAGCATGCAGAGGTCAAACTACTATGATTACACTGCATATAACAGGTTGCGTTACTTCAGTAACCATACCCTCTCTGCAAAGTGACTTAGGATTTTTTTGAGGATTGAACAAGTTGCTTTGTTTTCCCTCAGGAGAGAAAGCATCCCCCTGAAATTATGGCACCAGCTTAGTACTTAGTACTTGGGAAGCCTGTGTTCAAGTCTCTGTTCTCACAGAGATGTTGCAAAGGATTTGTGAAGATGAGCCTCAGTTTCCCATCTCCAAAATAGGGGTAAATATGTTTCTTCCAGAGGGTGCTGAGAACTACAGTCATGAGAGTTGCATAAATTCTGACCCATTAGATATCTTCTGAGAATTGTTATTCTTCAGTTACAAGCTATGGCAGACCTGTTAAAAACTGTTTTCCCCTCTTTTTCAGAAGCAGCATTTAATCAAGTTCTCCTAGTACTTGAGAAATAGCAGGCATCTCCAGGTGCTCCCAGTATCCCAACATTTCAAATACTATATAGACAATGCAGTAATAATTCTCAGAACAGTTCTAGAGTATCTTCCCCTTGTTTTGAACATATTTCTATGCTCCATGATGCCTTTCACTAAGCCTCCATCTTCCAAATACGCTCAACTCAAGGAGCACCGCTCTCCAGCTTTCCCTCTCAAAGGCAAGACCTGCATTCTGACCAGCCACACCACCACGTCTCTCTCCTGCACCTTCCTCTTAGAGAAGCACCTCACCTGGAGCACCAACAAGCACTCGGCGAAGCTGCTGGAGCTAGGACAAGCAACAGTTGCAAGCAACAGATATTTATTTTGGTTATTACAAAAATATAAGCAACTTACGTGCGATTCCAGACCACCGAGTTGTACACCAAAGTGACCTACTTAGCGCCGTGTTTTCTGCATCAACTTCTCCTGGCTTCTTTCCTCTGTTTGTTAACCTTGTCACACCACTTCCATTCAGTCTAGAAATTCTGCAGCTGAATACAGCTCCAAGCTCAGCAGAAAGCCAGCTGAGGCTTTAGGTGCAAATAATACATAATAGTAATAATAATAATAATAATGCATCAGAGGCACTCCATCTTCAAAGCCAGAACATAAAACTCAGATGGCTGCAAAGCTGAGCACCAAGGGTGGAACAGATTTCACCTTCAACACCCAGAAGCTCACAGCTAATGGAGGGAAGTGGGCCTTGCCAGGTGGCAATCCACTTCACTGCTCACCTGCCAGACGTACCTTGACAGAGAAGCAAGACTTTAGCCATATAAATGCTGTATCGCACTGTGCTGGCAGAGACGACCTCAGAAATGAGAGAAAAGCCTCCTCTTTGCCCTTATGTAATGTAACTTGTATTTCTGTACAGCCACTATTATTATTTCCATGGGAAATATGTTCACCAGATACCTACCATTTCTGAATCTACAAGTCCCTCATCACTGCCATATCTGAGCATCTCATCTCATGTATTTAATTCATGCAACATTCCTGTGAGGTAGGGCAAGTGTATTATCTCCCATTTAGGAAAAAACCTGAGAAACAGAAAAGCTACATGTCTAACAGAGGCTGCTACAGAAGACTGGCGACTTGAGCTGAGATCTCTCAAGTCACGGGCTAATGCCCTAACCATCAGACTGTGTGCCTTTTCAGAGACTTCTCAGCCAGGAAATATGTTTTATGCAAATTTACACCAAGAAACAGCTCTTCAGATCTGAGACAGAAGAGTTAATGAGACAAGTCTGCAAACTTAATTATATACTTCCCAGTTACCATTCTCTCTCACCAGTCTGGCCCACTTAGTACATCCAACTCCACAATGACAACCAGACCAAAAATCTGTACTGCATGCACAGATACGCTCAGAGAAGACCACTCTAAAACCGCAAACACATATAAACTCACTCTACTTATGGCTTTTCTGTATCTTAAGACTCTGTCAATCAAGCCCACTTTTAGGTAACTTTTTTAAGCATCTTGACAAGAACAGCATTCCTATCAAATTTAAGTGAAAGCTTGGAAAATGGAAAATTGAACTGCAAATGCTTAGAAGAGCTTTTTAAATACTTAAAGTACAACATGCATCACCTCTGCGAGTAATAGAACATCATCTGCTTTGGTTCTGAACCTCTTTAAAATATGAGTGAAGAAAACAAAAAGCCATTTCTAAACAGACCCCCAACATCAGAAATTCCACCTAGAAACACTGAAACAGAGTTAAGTTACAAGCCGAGACACAGGGCCTCTAGAAGAGAAACAGCTACCTAACCTTAGCTACAGCTCTTGTTCCATACTGCGCCTAAAATGCTTTTTCAGATCCCTGTTCCTCCCCCACTACTGACTCCTGGCAGCTAGAGCTCTGCCTCTTATCACAAAACTTCTCCCAAAACTCAATTATAGTTTTGTCAGATGAGTATGGGGACTGTTAGAAAACTGTTAATTTTCAGTCATTCAAAATTCATGAGCTGAGCGCTAGCTATGAACCACAATCTTCAGACTGCTTCCCTGGTGTTAGCACAATGAGTCATTTTGCGCCCTTCAAGTACAGTCAGTACCAACATCAAATGTTGTATCTCCCAGAGAGACTTATTTACATACTTACTTAAGCCTCCTCTAAATGGCAAAAAGAACATTTTATCATAGACAAGCCACAGGCAAAGTGAAAATATAATTATCGATTTACTTCACGAAACCGCATTTCGATTAACATTTTCATCTTAATCATCTGTGCCCTGACTAAGCACTAAATACTGCTAGATTCAAACAAAATTATATGAAAACCACACACTGTAATGCAATATAAAACAATCTAAAGGAAGGAACCAGAGAAGGTAAATGAGTTTGAGGTGACCTTTTCTGGAGGTAACATTTTCCTAGACAACCAGTGATCATTTTACATAATCTAAGTGCATTCCCACCCAAGCTTAGGGTTAAGAAAGGCACAACAACCTGGGGGTTAAAAACTCTTCAACACAATCTCCTAGTAGAATTAACCCCCCTCAATGTGCCAGTGCTGAAAATTCAAGCTTAGTACACTATGGTATGCATTTGAAGCTGACATTAAAAATACCCATTTAGAGCTTTACATGCTTATAGGATAAAAGACCCCAAAGCATCTAAGTGTCCAAGAAGCTCGCGCTGCATTTCCAAGGGAGACTTTGGCACTTACCAGTCTAAGAGGCCTCGTGCTGCTGCTGCTTCACTCACTGTGTCCAGTTCCTACTTCCCCTTTAAAGGTCACTGACAGCAAAACCTCACTGGTATTGACACTGACAGGCTACAAATTTGGAGTTTCCTTGTTTAGGATCTTAACGACAATGACTGGCACAACTGGCCTCACAGGACAAGTTATTTGTCACCAAGCTGATACATACTCAATTTAAAAGCTGTATCTTCAGTTCTGCTAAATGCAGTAGCTACTGTAGTTTCCTTATAAGATGGGTAGGGTAGCTTTTGGAAACGAAGGGATTAAGAAACAAAGATTAGTGATGAAATATGATTGTTTTCC
The DNA here is from genome assembly GCA_013389945.1 of Fregata magnificens. Classification (NCBI taxonomy): domain Eukaryota; kingdom Metazoa; phylum Chordata; class Aves; order Suliformes; family Fregatidae; genus Fregata; species Fregata magnificens. The sequence goes on from WAAD01017621.1 coordinate 39,026, forward strand.
TACAAACACTAAAAAAAAAAAAATCCCACAAATCCTACATCTTTTCTAAGTGTAGGGCTAAGCAGAACCAGCAGTTTTTCCTATTTCATTCATTTACCTAATCCAGAAGTAGCTGCAGTTGCTGTGGTTTTCTTAAACAAACCATGATTCACATTAAAATGACAGAAAAAATGATCCCCAAAACGCTCAGGTACTCTAAATTTTTGCACTAGTTCCATTTTCTGGGTATCTCAGACTGCCATTCAACTGAAGCACTAGACATGTCCGCACTTGCCTGGATTTAAAGAACTGAGAACAAGTACTCCCCCTCTGCTACAAAGAACTTTGTTCCACAGACCTACCGCTCTTCACTGGAATTAGAGCACAGCAAACGTTGAACTGTTTCTATTTCACAGAGAACACGTTATTCTTATATGAACTTAAATTCCTTTAATTTAAATATCAGTAAGTGTATTGTCTCTGAATGTCTCAAAGTCCTTTGAAATGTCAGATTTTAGAAACATCCCCAACTAGTTTACGTGACTTGCTTCAAGACAGAAATCAAGGCAAGCGAGTGTGTGCCCAAGGTCACACACCCTGCTCACAACGGCAGGAATAAAAGCAAAGCCCAGACTCCTCAGTCTCAACCTCTAACACCTCTTCTCTGGTCATCTTCTAGGACCGAGCAGTAAGAGCTGGTCCAGCTGGAGCAGTCTCAAGGCACCCAAGTGCCACCTATTCTTCCTCAGTGGTAATAGCTCTTCCTGAAGTGGTTTTGTGACACAACTGCCTAGAGACCACAACCCAATTTACTTTTGATATGAGCTCACTGAAACCAAGAGGCTGAATTTCAGTGATTAGTGCCTAGCTTATCTATATGCCAGTTCTGTAATGTGCACAATGAAAAAGTATTAAAGGGCAAAGGATTTGGAAGGAACGTCTGCAATTTCCATGCTGTAAGCACTGTTTAAATACCAATAAATCAGTGACACAGAAGGAAACAAGTTTAAACGTGACAGTTACCGTTTGCATTATGTAGACTGTACTGCTGGATTATGTCAAAGCAAAGCAATCTGTATCCAAGAGGTACTAGATCTGTACAAACCAGAAAAATACAAAGTAGTTTCTGTGGCAACCTGCGGCAGTTCCAGGATTTAAATACTTCCTTTAAAAGAAAAATCTTAACGTGGTGACACTAAGAAACTTACAAAAGAGATCCAAAGCAGCATTCTAATTCCTGCCCAAAACAATGCTATTGACTTGCATTTGTTTACAATTACAGCAAGCTCTTCTCCATCAGAAACACAAGACCAGCCTCACTGTTTCAAAAGGATACTCCAAGTCCGTGCAAGAACGAAATAAATACCGGGCAATTCAAAGAAGAAACTACTTGGATGAGCCTAAAAACCCAGCAGAGACACCCCACCACCACACACCCAAGCGCTACACAGCCCTTCTGGGACCAGGTGGCAATGGGGAGGCTAACGACAGCACCTGCACTGTCACTGTAGGCAGTACCTGGATATCCCGCAGAAGGGAACTAGAAAGGACCTGCAAATGCCCGAGTTACCCTCCAGTAGCTCTGAACGACGTCTTTACGGCTCGAGCGAGAAGCCCGCAAGGAAGCACTGCTCCTGCCTCCCCGGCCCCGCAGCTGAGCCGGGACTCGCTCGCTGCAGGGGGTGGCTGCCCGGGCCCCCGCCCCACCTTCCAGCAGGGACTTCTCCCTGGGGATGCGCCCGGCGAGCAAGACCGCCGACCCTGGGGAGGCTCAGCCCTGCGGGCGCCAGGCGGTGGGGACGCCCCC